>JAQFVV010012400.1:6842524-7442524 GCA_028023455.1 Epiperipatus broadwayi | reverse complement strand
TCCGAATCTCCACGTATAGTCAACAGTGATAATCAAATCTTTGCAAAGAGCAGAGCAAATTAGTGAATTTCTGAAGTTATATTGCAAATGAAAGCCATTTGCAATGACTGTTTTCAACCATCACGTACACATCACACTGCGTTTAAAAGAAATAAATTATTATTATAAATAAAGTTTCACATACGCAGGGTGTAATTTCACCAACAACATTAAAAGAATTATACTTTTAACAAAGTAATGAATTAAATATAGCATATGTACTTATTAGTTAAAAAAATATAAATAGTTTATATATTACAAAATGCAAAGTTATAACAATTTATGCCGTGATGTTCTCGCACAAATATATTAATGGTTAAGTCTCAAATATTAATTGCGTTTAAAGTTTTAAGATAATTAGATTTAGTGAAATAATTTATGTGTCATCATTTTTTCACAATTAATTTATTATTTTGTATTTAAATTAACATCACAGCTATATAATAATGATAAATGTTATTTAAAGCTACACGACATAAAACATCTTAATATATCGCTATATTAGAATAAATTATGTTAAGAAGATGCATAACAATTATCAAATGTTTGTTATTGCTTTGTTATAATACTCTTGTTGCCTATTACCTCACTCTACATTAACACATGTGAAATTAGAGCTACTTTATCATTAATAAAAATAATATTCAGATATTTTTAGTTGAGAACAAAACAAGGATTAAAAACAATTCAAATCTCATAATTCAACTGATTTAAAAATCCTCCTAAGTACTACTTTCTATTTCATAATTCTTCTGAGAGAAATTGTTGCCCTAAAGTGATATATTTAAAGACTTATATTATGTCAATGAAATACTCTTTTATATTTATATACTATACTTTATGTGCTATATCAAACTGGCAATTACACAAAAAAATATCCACCAAACAAAGTTTAAATTATATAGCCATTAAATAATCAATCTAAATATATTGCAACATTGTGGACAAATAAATTATATTGAATATTTGACCATTATAGTTATTTGTTGTTATATAGACCATATATTTATAGTAATAAATTTTTACCAACTTGACCAGCACATCAAAATTATAACCAAACAGCACCTACAGGATAACAGTTTTACAGCCAATAAAGACTACTCCTCAGAAGTCACCTGGAAGCATCTCAATGTAAAGTTTATAGTCACTTTTTTATATACCAAATTTAAAAATCAATTGACATTAAAATGTGAATTGTAATGCAGGTCCTTCTTACATATTAAACTTTTAAATACTACGGCAAATTAGCTTAAGATAAAATTGAAAAAATAATTACAAATTATGTCCTTAAATATTAATTAATATGAATTACTAACTTACTATATAATAAACTGCATATGCTTAATACTAAACTAGAATTTACATAAGTGCATTATTCATAAAACTAAGTTCTAATTATTCACTATTTTTAAATTCAATAAATTTAAATTCAATAAGGTGAATAAATTATTAACATAGTTGCCAATTCAATGTTAGCACATTTAGTTTATTATATAGTTAATTATGTATTGATATTAATTGATATTTAAAGGGATTACTTCTAATGATTTTCAATTCTGCATTAGAATAATTTGCCCTAATATTTAAAAGATTAATATTTACAAAGACCATATAATAATTAGTTAGAGTACATAATAATTAGTTTATGCTTTAATGTCTATTAGGTCTGAAGTTTGGAATATATAAAAAAATAGTTTTGTACAGTGTACTGATATGCTAGTAGTCTTTGCAGCCATTGAAAAGTAGCAGTTCATCGACAGGAAAATGGTTATTTTGGAGAAGAAAATTGATGTAACTTTGATAAAATGTCAAAATGTAGAAAAATTGTTATGCATAAATTACTTGATGGTTATATGTAATGATAAAACTTTTCAGATTTGACAAATCTTAAACTATCACTCAGCATAAATTTACTTAGACCAATATTTTTTATTATGCATATGTTTGGAATCCTCAGTCATCAAAGTAAGCTAAGACTTGAAACAACTGAACATGAATTTCTTCTTGGATTTGGGATCAATTTACAGAATGTACTTAATGCTGTGAATGCAACATATAAGAATTTTGATTTACTAATTAGTATCCTAGACATCAAGTTCTTTGACAATAGTGAGTGAAAAAATATCCAATAGTTTGTAATGAATAAGTAATATATTTTACATAACAGCATAGAATAAAAATTGTTATAGTATATTAAAACACTCAGACAAATTCTAAACTTAGGATACTATATGGGTTTATAGATGGCAAAAAGTGGAATGACATAGATATGACGGTTAATCGGAAATAACAATAAGCAGTGCTCTTGTAAAAGTATCATTATTATCCTGTAGATTAAAATATTGGCCCGTTAATTGCTTATAAACAAACATTTTTTTTTATTTTCTCTGGTTTCTTTTTTTCCCCTTTCCTTACATGTTGCTTACTTTATTAACTTCTAAATCATTTTTTTACACTAATGGTAACATAAAAATTGAATACTTGTGAAACAGCACTTCCATCTCTTATTTACATGTGTACACAAATTACGAATTCTTTTTTTTTTTAATTCACAAGTTTTTAGTATTAAATGTAAAGTTGGAAACGTTCAGAAGACTTGGAGTCCTTAATTGACATTTTCACAATATTAAAAAAATCAATAACAAATCATTTCAGAATTGAATTTACAATAAGATTTTTATTCAGTTAATAAATTCTTCTGCCTACGATGAGAGTAAAAAACAAACAAAATCAAACAGAAGAGCTAGTTCAAAGATTGACTGCCTTATATCGTCTGGCAAGTAACCATGCTCATTATAGCTCATTTAAACAAGAAAAATAATGGTAAAACATATAACAATAATAAAACAAAAGCTGATGGTAGTAATAAATATATTTAATTTTTATTAATATAGAAACATGCAATGAATGAACTTGGCTTGAAAAGTTTAAGGATTAAACATAGAACAACACATAAGTTTAACAACTGGTTTATATAACACATCTTTTTAAAAAGGACGTTTTAGCAATAGGTAAATAGCTGCCATTTTTTTTTTGGAAAAAACTGATTATTAAATGAATGAAAATTTCAAGATGTAACTTTTAAAAAAAATCTAACTTAGAATCTTTTATTCTTCGAATTATTATGTTTATCAATGAATAACTAATGGTATTCAAAATTGCTTTGTGCAAGTAATACTTTGTCTATTTTATTAGTGCATTAAGCATCAAAATTAAGTTCAAAAAGTTGAAAAAAAAAATAATTTTTTGTTAGTGTTTTATATCAATAACATTAAATTATTATTATTATTATTTGGAGACTTTAATGCAAGTGTTAGTAGAAACCATAATTTATGACCAAAGTTATTTAAAGTAATAGTATTAACTACTCTAAATAATTTATTATTATTGAAATTTTTGCCCAATGTATGGATGATTATCAACGTTTAGACAAAAAATATTAAAAATTTGGTTGTACAAACACATAATAAATAGCATCCTATGATTATATTGTAGTTGTTGATTAGAATGCAAAAAAAATATCACACAAACACTTATAATGTCAGTTTGTTGGAGATAACACAGATTAGTAGCTTCAAGTTAAAAAGTTAGTTGCATTGAAAATAAGTACTATTGCAAACATACTGATAAAAATTTGATATGTTCCATTCAGAAGCAATTGCAACTGGAAATAAATTTTAACTGCAACCAAACACAAAAATTGTCATCTGGATTTTCAAACTTATAAGGTAATTGAGATCCTTAAAGCCTGATAAGAATTTTTTGTTAATATGAATAATTCTATTTCTATATTTATGGGAAAAAAATTCTGATCAATTTTTTGATAGGATTAAAAAGACATGAATTATTTTCTGATTGGCATAATTATGAAGATTCAAAATTGATATAAACATTTAAAAACAGAAGACCAGCAATTGATAAAGAGTAACTGATTGATAAAAGATGCAAATAAGACTTTACATCTTTTTTTTTTAGGCATTGAAAGGAACATAATGATCTTAAAAATAGCATTACTCTTGTATCTAACATTATGATATTTCAAGCAGATGGAAGAGAACTTTGATCATTTTAAGTACTTATTCAATGATTTATCTGCCACTTTTAATGATTTAGATTTAGCCAGATAGCATTTTGTAATTTTTAAAATAAAAAGACTAAAGAACTTGTTAAATATTTGAAGAAGTTTTAAAATATAGTAATAATGTATTTTCTTTAAAACCACTAGAATTTTAAAAAAATGCATTGACTTATGGAGTTTCACTCTGTATCTTAAAAATAGTTCTAATTTTTCAATTTATTAAAACAAAAAAATAGAAAACACTTTATTAAGATAACAAATCTTCAAACTTTAATGGATATACTGTAACGGTCAGATTTGTATGATTCGTTAGCATAGTGCAGAATTCAACCATCACACAGAACTGCAGCACCATCTAGGTAGTGAAGTCACCCATAGTACTGAGTTTAAACATAGTTTATCGGTTCCACAATACTATCTACGAAACAACGCATCTGATGCTACATTAGTAAATATTTCCCTAGGCACGGTGGTCATGGAGATGCAAGAGATTCAAGAATTTATTTTCGAGTTAGCCAATAATAACACCAATATTAAACATTTATATTTTACAGAATCGAGCAAATATTATATTGAATGGATATCGAATGAATAAAGATGTAACATCAGATGTATAGTTTGAAATTATTTATTTAAAACATTTTATACTAAATCATCTAATTAATAATATTTTATTATATTTAAAATCTCAGTAGTGGTATTTCTGATACGGTTATACTTTACAAAGATATACATTTATTTATTTAAAATATTATATACCAAATCATTTAACCAATAATATTTTGTCCTATTTTAAAATCTTAGTAGCGATATTTCTGATAGTTATATTTTACAAAGAGATATATTTATGTGGCTGACGTAATCTAGCTATCTAAATTATCGAGCAAGTATTTCAAGAGCATGCCTTCGGGATTTGTATCTTTGCAATGCAAGAGTCTAAAGTAGGATTAATAATCGTAACAGCGGACATATATTTATTTAATTAAAGAAGATATTTACTAGTGAGTTATGTCACTAATGCAGAGATGGAGTTATATATTGAATAATAAAGTTAATAATCAAAAACATGTGGTACATCTAGTAGGGCGATATGAGGCAGTATATTAAAACTGCGAAGCCGTGGATGAGTTTAGAACAATGGGCTGGCGTTTGCCGTAGACCCAAAGAGGTAAGATGTTACATAAGCATAATAAGGGGCAAGTGGTTTATGCCATGATTACTTCCTGACTGTGTGACAGTCATCAAGTCCTATGGGAACATTTATTTGTGTGCTTGTGTAGGATGACCGGGATTAATTTAAATCCTATAGAATCCGGAGTATCCAAGGCTTATAATAGGTCATTGCATTTCTAAAATGTAACACATTGCATTTCTAAAATGTAACACATGTATAATTTACAGACTATTCTGTTAAGATTTAATATATTTTATAACTCAGCCCTACATCATCAACATTTAATAAAGAACGTTTTTGACTCTCAAAGAAATGTGATTTACAGAATTATTATTTAAAATTTAATAAAATATAAAAGCATAGGTAAGCTGGGTGAGTATTAATAATTAATATGTCAGCCATTTACTAAGTAGTAGACCCCTGCATTACAATAAATGAAGCATTGAATGCATGTCGATTTATATGAAAATATTAAGTAATTTATAGAAGTAAATATTAATGAGGATTTGCAGGACATGCATCCAATGTTTCAAGCAATCATGGATTTGCATTTAGAAAATTATGGAGATTTCCGAGACGACCAGCCAACAGGAGTATATAACAAAATATATTAATAGGTTGCTAGACAAGATGGCAACTGTCTTGATTAAAATCTATATTTAAATTTGGCGAGGTCCGTTCGGAAATCTTATAAGCATGCTATAATTAGATAATAAAAATGTAAAATAATTAGGCAAGCTAGATTATTAAAGAAATTTATATAATAAATTAATCATTAAATTCATAATTTTACAATTTAGAGTTTTACAAGTTATATAGAGAGTGAGCTGTAGTGTGATTATTAATTAGAGTACTCTAGGCCTTTGGGTACAGGTACCTGTTTTATATGAAGATTTCAGATTCAGTGGTCAGGCGCAAATTGTTCATGAGTTCAGAAGTAGCAGTTCTTTCCAGCATTTACGTTATTCATTTATTTTAACAGCAGCAGCAGCAGCTTTCTAATTGTTTGCTTTCTAATTGTTTGGACAGATCTTCTTGGTTGACTTTGTGGAGGACATATGTGGAGGTTCACGGTATATGATTGACCATTTCCAGGGGAGAATAGTCTGAGCACTTTCTACTTGAACATACTGTGGTAGGTAAATTAATTTAAGATTTTGGAGACTCTCAACTGATCGAGAGCACAGCTAAAGTCTAACTAAAAGTTCTTAGAAAATTCAAAATGTTCTCCTTTCTGTGATCTTATCTTTTCACTTTTGTTATATTTTATTTTTGGATACACTCATTTGCCCCAAGGAGAATCAATGCATTCTTGTAAGTTTAATTTATATAGAAAGCTGCATTTCTATTGTTCAAGTTTATTTTTACCTTTACATTTTGTAATTAAAGATTTTAGGGAATTTTTCTTTTTAATTAATCTATTATCTCTCACCGACCTTTACTTTTAAAATTTCAAAGACAAAAGGGAATATATAATTATTTTTACTTTTACTTAACTTACAATCAGATTTCTAAAATTATTATTAAATATGAAATTTAAACATAGCAATAAATAACGAACTTTATAATTTAAAATAAATTGTTAAAATTATTAATTTTTTTATAACTAAAAGAGAAATACAAACTATATCATTTAATTTTATTTATTGCTTAAATTTTTGTTATCAAAACGTGTGTGTGTTTACGGTGAATTTTACATATATTTGTACATTTTTAATATTGCTACACACACAATTCGATACCAAAAAAGTTTAAATTTGGGTAGGATAGGGTGATGAGTGAGAAACAATAGAAAAGGTGAAACTTAAGATTTGAATGCAAATCTTACTGTTTCAATACTTTAACCATTTCCACACCATCCATAACATTGAAAATCTGATGATAGAACATTCAAAGCCCTTATTGATGCCTACATTATTGTCATAACTATGTTGTTTTTAAGTCACTTTGACCTTTCATGTATAACACCTTAATATCTTTATTTAAACACATAGAAGAGAGGTGGGCAGAATACAGACTGAATATGTAATATTTAAATACAAGTATATTATCTATATTGATATTAATGTAATTAGAAGAGATATAAACTCGGACTTTCAAGCTCCCTACAGCTATCCATTCCATCTTATACATTAAGTTCAGTATAGACAATATGCTTGTATTTAAATATTCAGCCTGTATTATGAACATAGTCAACATGGGTCTGAAAATAGTATAGACATTAACAATGGTATTTAGTGTTTTATTATTAGATTTTCAGTGATAGGAATGACTGAAGAGTTGGAGAGTGGACAAGATCAGAGCCTGTCTATTAAAGTTTAAAGATTTGCTATTTTAATATAAATTGGGCACTTATTATAGAAAACACTGTAGAAATTATTTGAAATATCTAATTTTTCACTATAGCAAATAATTTTTGAAATTTTAATAAACAGATTGTTTCCAATCATAAATAAATGTATATCAGAACACAATATGGTTTTACAAAATCAAATATTCTATATAGTTTTTTTTTAATTTTTTGCCAGGAAGACATTATCTATTCGGTCAATGCAAGTGATTCAGTTAATCTAAAAGTTTGGCAAAATTTCTTAAAATTATATGGTTGTCTACCATAGTTTTTTCTTATTATATAGTTTCTATATTCCTATTATATCTCTGGTTTAATATTTGATGAAATGTTATTATTAGCAAAAATTCAGAGGCAATTTAAATGAAATTGGCATTATTATAAGATGTAATTTTGTTTTCATTTTGTTTACTATTTTTATGATTGTGAATTTTAGGACAGTTTATGGACAACTTTATGAAATAGATAGACAACCACATAAGTTTAATAATGGTATTTTTTATTGGAACCAAATAAAAGCAAAAAACATAATTTTTTTTTGTTTTTTAATTTACAGAAAGGTGATTATTGACTATTTTTTTCTGAGTCAAAGAATATGTATAAAATGTTAATATTTTGAGTACATTTTCTTGAAGATTATGGTTTCATAATTGCTATGCTAAAAGAAACTCAGGTTTATTAATCAAATATAGCAAAAATGCTAAGACTGGTGTCAGCTAATAAAATTGAATTTTTTGACTGATGTTAAAGTATAATATTGACCCCAATGATATAAATACTTTAAAACAAATTAGTTTGATGGAGGACTATTTTGACATATTTCTTGTGTAGAAATAAGATATGGATACTCTATCAATGTTACATGAAGTCATTAGTAAAATTCACTTAAAAATGCTGTAATTTTTTTTACAATACTTTAATAAATAAAAAAAGCAATTTTTATATTATTATTCTTACTATTATGAAGCTATTGAATCTACCATTTTAAAGGTAAATTTAAAGTGGGCTGAACATGTGAGTCAAATAAATATTAATAGACTTTTTAAAAAGTATTTTATAGTAAGTTTGAGCATAACTTTCATGAAAAAGGACTCTACTTATGTAATAAAGATTATCTTAGATTAGACAAAAATGACTAAAAATAGAATCTAATAGAGAGTTATAATCAAGCAAGATGTTGAAGCCTTTTGCAAAAAATAAAGTTTGCTGGAGTAAAAGTTAAAAGACAAGATCAAAAAAAAAATCAGTTGCATGAAATATATGACATAATTAAAGTTTCTTGTTTGGCAAAAATAGTATTACAGTATTCATTTTAATTTTTTTTAATCATCTTTTTTTCTGAAGTTAGAATGGCCATAATAACAATTGTAGTGATAATGGACATCATTCTAAAGAAATTAGACATTAAACATATAATACCCATATATATTTTTGATTAATACTAGATTAGTATTAGTCATTATCATTGTCAGCCATAACCTAAAGAAAAAAAAAGATAAAAAATAAAAAGTTAAAGAATTGTTTGCAAATGAATGTAGGACCACAATTATTCTACATACATCACATTATCAATTTTAATTACTTTATATGACATGTTACTATTTTGTTTTCATATGTAATGCCCTGTGTGGTTTATCATAGTTGGTAGAGCATATAACTTGGGATTGGGAAATACCAGGATTGATTCTGGCACCCCCACTTCTGATGTTAGAACTTTTTATGAACTCCTGAGAAATAAAACAATATGCCTTTTTTCATATGTAATGAACTTTAACTTTACTTTTCATTAGACTTCAACATCTTTTCTAATTGTACATTACACTTCATCATAATGTTTTTGAAATGATCTTAATAATGATAATATGATCTGTCACTTTTTATAAAAATCATGGAAATACTTTTTAAAAAGATTTTATTACTATCTAGTAGTTTCATATGCACAATAATTAGTAAGCATGTGTTTTAAAATAGTACATTTAATAACATCATATATAATAAGCATCAACACAATCAGATTCTAAAAATAATGCCTTGTCATTGCAGCTACATTGTTCTATCTTTAGCAATTCATTTCATATATGCATATGAAAAACATTCAATTTCACTGATCACATTTTTTAAGATAGAATTTTGTTAGCTGGTTCTCACTAAGATTTTGTCCTTCAAAATATTTTATAAAAACCTAACATGTCTAAAAATGTGACCCAAAAACTTAATCTTTTTCATTTTTATAGTGTTCAATAATTCTCTTTTGATATCAAGATCTCTTAATATTTCATCACTAGTCTTTCATACAATTAATCTTTGCTAAAACCACATATAATAAATTAAAAAAAATATTTCAAGTAAAAAAAAAGTATGTATATATTGTAATGTGAATTTACATTTTATATATAAAAAATATAATCATTTTTTAATACTACTTTTATTCCAATTGTTCTAAGTCTAATTCTAATTAGACCATATTTAAAACATTTATTTTTAATATGACCTTTTAAGAGATCCCATTACTCAAGCAGAGGAGTAAATATAATTAATATTTACATACCAATCATAGCCTTGGTCAGACCGAGATTTAATAAAAATATTAAACCAACAGTCATTCTTTCCAGACTGAGGTAAATCCCCAGCTGCATGAAACACCTCATGGGGATTATTTATAAAGGGATTAAACCCAGTGCATCATCCAATACTTACACTAGAATCCATGAAATGTCACCAACATGTTTCAAGCACTTGACCCATGGATAATTCTTAAACATGAGACCGTTAACACATTTACTTAGATAAATGGAGAGAGAGATGTAAACAACACCAATAATTTACATCAATTTATTAACAGACAATAATAATAATAATAAACACATAGAAGACATTCTATATTTAAAATCAAATATGCATGCTTCTGAGATGAATTCTATTCAAGGGAAGATTTTAAGTTTAATACTAATATTAAAAATTTAAATTTTAATAATGATGTCACAGATAATAGTTACCTAGGTTTAAGTACAGCACAGGTTCTGGTTTTATTATATGGTTTAAGCACAGTCTCTGGATTCCATATGCAGTTTAAACAGTCTCTGGTTTCCATAAGTGGTTTAAGCCTGTCTTTGGTTTCCATATGTGGGTGATCATCTTTTCTTCAGATCTCATCAGATTTTTGTTAAGTGTATGTGTAACATAAATGAAGCTTCCTTATTTCCTATGGCATGGACTGGTTCTCTTGATTTGACATATTGGGTTTAAACACCAGCAGAAGGCGAGTCAGAGTAAACTATCATAGCATTTGGCCAATGGAATACAGGAGATGAGCGGAAAAAAATGGCTGAAATCCATATTGGACTTAGCCACTCATTTCTTTCATGGCATGGTAGTAGAAGAATGGTTTCATTGTGCTGGACTATCGGTGGCTCATTGACTTTATTCATTGCAGCTGGTTAATCTTGGATTTTCTTCTTGGCTCTAATACACAATTAATTTTACATTCTTTTATTTTTTATTGGACTTTAAACATCAGACATTTTATCATTCAGCTATACAGAGAATTTCATGTGGTTTTTTTAAAGTTATAAGTAATACAATTATTGTCAAAGAAACTTTATAATATATACTTTACAAAAAAAACTTAAAAATGTAAATGAGAAATTTTAATATTTAAAAAATGACAATTGCTGCTTAGAAATAAACATCATTTTTTAAAATAAGGTGTTTGGGATAGTTTCTATTTTTATTGCAATTATTATTTTAATCTTAGGCTGTTCTAATACACAATCTGTCCAAAATATGTGCCTATATGTAATATTGAATGTTTTGTATTCTAACTTTTTTTCTATATCAATTTTTTTTATCTAAAAAAAGTTTGTTTTACAAAAATGCACAACAATAGAGACTGTTTAAACTCCTACAAACAATATTATTTCCAAAAACCTTCAGGCAGTTGAAAAAATAACATTAATCAACAAAAAATAATCTTTTTTGTTTTAACTTTGTTAATCTAACCATGGAAGCAAAATCATTTATAAAATAAATATCAGCATAGACTTTACAGTGAATTTAATATTATGCAAAGTTTCTTTAATAAATGTATTTTTTATTCAAACAAATAAATAAAGTTATAGCTATGCTTCTGTTCTATTAATTTTTTTGGAAGACCATATTAAACCTAAATTTATTTATAACTCTTAAGATGCAATTAGATTTCATCATTTATGTCTTAAAAAAACCAAATTAAAATTTTTTTTTACACATTTCCACTATCTATATTTTAAAAAAATGAAATATTTATCTTTATTACCATTAGTTTCATTTGCTTTTCTTCCATTACCATTTCTAATATTACAAATATTTTTATTGCTGAAATAAGCAGGCCACAAAACATGATGATTTAAGCACATTTTATGGGAAAGAATATTTTAAGATCATCTTTTTTACACACTTTTATGTTTGTGGTAATTGTCCATTCTACAGTCTAAATAAAACTATCTCAAATCCTATTTAAAAGTGACCCATTACTTATTGCATTGCCTTACATAAAATCATTGTTTTCTGATCCTTATATATATATACATACTATATCAAAAAGAGACCAAACTGCTTATAGGTGTAATTAAAGACTGAAATGTTTTATAATTCCACAGACTTATTATCATGGTTGGTACAAAAAGTTGATTAATGACTATGATTTAAATAGTATAAAAATAAAAATATACAACCACAGAAGAGATAGAGAGAAAACAAAAAAAAAGTTATATAAAAAAGCACCTAGCTTATGATAAGTCAATATTACACTCTACAAAGTGGCAGAAGACAGTCAAATACTGCTTTTTGATTATTTACAGTTAATCCTCACACATAGAGATAATTTCACTATTCACCATTGTAGATTTAATATATATCCTGAATTCATCACCTATTGTATGTATGTATGTGTGTATATATATTATAAGATAACTTTATAGCCTCAATATCAGTTCTTTTACTTTATTTAAACACTTTTATGACAAAATAACAACAGTTATCTACTCTAATCTCACCCATAGTATTAATGATGATCAGATGACTGTAAAATAGAGAGCTGGTTTTGTTTATTGTATATTATATAATCTAAAGTATTAAGTGATTTGTTACTATTTAAAAATACTTGGAATATTAAACTAATTATTTTTACCTTTGGTTTTAAATTGCTCATAACATTTTTTTGTCATTGTTTAAATATACATCTTGTTGAAAACTAACAATAAAAAATTTCAGTTTAAAATAAGATATTTATATTGTTTATATGTGTTAAATTTACCAAGTATTCCCAAACTTCTAGAGAGCTTTATTTTTTTTTAACCTTATGTTTTGCTACTTCTGCAATTTATATTTTATTCATCTTATTTTCACTTTTTTTTTGATTATTTTATTCAGAAACTTTTTTGCATACTTTTAGGTGAATAACTTGATTTAGTATAAATTGTTTTTATTTTTTTTCAACTACAATCAATTTTTATATATATCATTTTTAAGGCTTTTGCTTTAAAAAGTCTTTTATAATATCGAAATTTTATGGCTCCAATTTAATGTTTACATTGTTTAGAAACATCTATTTGTAGATTTATAAAGCAAAATAGATCACTAGAATACATAATCTTTTTTTTTTTTCAAATTTGAAATCTCTGAAAATCGAACTACTTTTTTTTTTTTGTATTATGAAAGCTAGTTTTGATATTCTATACTATAATTTTATTATATGTTAATGCTATATGTCTAATTTATTTTTCTTTAAGATAGTTATACTTTTTATTTTGAAATGATTCATAATATTTCTTACATATTATTGGCTATTATATATTAAGTTCTTTCCCAAAACAAATGGTGACATTACTAAACAATATCCAATTAATAACTATTACGTAACAATTTATTATTGCTAGCCATCTTTTAATTATAATTTATTTGAGCTGCATCAATAACTTTGATAAGTACTTCACATCTTTAAAATATTTTCTTAATTTATGATAATAAAAACGTTGTGACAGAAGAATGATTAATAAAATATGATCTTTAGCTATTAAAATACATAAATGTACTGATTTACTAATTAAGAAAAAGATATCAAAAAGCTTGTCAATTAAATATAAAATAAAGCTAACAGAAAGTAAACCTTAAACTCAACAATGCATAGAAATATGACATCTCCCTATCAGTAATGAATGTCATATATTACAACAATATTTTTTATAATCTGGATTTTTACTTATCTAAATTAAAGGTAGTTAGATAAATAACATCTACTGACTATTACTAAATGTTTAATTTCACGTATTTGAAAATAAAAATCTTAAACTGTCTTTTGATCTGGAAAATATCAAGGTACCCCTGTACCAAGCTCCAAATTGCATCTGAAAATGGATATTCTAATCTTTATATTATAAGCTTTTGATAATAAAAAAAAAGAGCTAATAAAAATGGATGAAAGCTTGTACAATGAAAAGTAAAAAAAAAAAGAATAGATTTTGGAAAAAGAAAAAAAAACAAATATTGAATAAAACTAATAATAACAATATATATATATTGTTGGACACCAACTTTTAAAACTTGGTCAACATGTATAATATGGAAAAGAATGGGTTTTAATTTAGAGTTTATTTCGAAAAGATATAAATCATGCTTAGGTATTATTTCCAGTCCAAAATTTCTAGTCATTTTGATAATATCATTTTGTCAAATCTCTTTGATTTATTAGTTAATTTATTAAATACAATTTCTAAATCATAAAACAATTTATTAGAATTATTATTTTTTTTTTAATGCCTTTCAGCAATTGTTACTTAAATTACTAATTACCTTTTTAATACCTTTTTTGTTAAAATTAAATGATCTCTCATATAATAATTTTAAAAATGTATTTGATTTAGATATAACATAAGCTGTTGTGTTAAAACTACCAAATTTTAATATATTACTATTATTAATTAATTAAAAAAACACGCTCTAATTTTTTTCTGGGTACACAAAAAAGGGGGATCTTTAGTTTATATTTTAATGTTTTACAAAAATGGAATTATTTGCAAAAAAACAATTTGCATCTTGTACACTAAATAGCAAGAAACTGACACAATTTTATAATTTGATTAATTTTTTTCTTTATCGAGAATAAGTCCAAAAAATGTTATAAGTGCCATTATAAATCAGAAATGGATAATAAAAAAATTTTTTTCGAATAATTCAAAAATATTTTCTGCATATAGTTCATTTTAGTATCTAAGATTGAGCCAGATATCATTGACTTAAAGTAACTATCATGCAACATTTAAGCCAGGGATTTAACTTTTATTTTTGTTCGTAGTATTATTACTTTTTCAAGTAACATTTAATTTATATTTTATATATTTACTTTCACTCATCACTACTTCTGATTTAAGGGTATACATAACCTATGTTATCAAATCCACAATTTATTTATTTCAATTGTATAAGAATAATTTATTATATAATAATTAGATATTGAAAGGAGATAATTTTTTAATTGAAAAGGCAATTAAAAAGTAGATAAATTATGTTTTAAGAAAATATGAATATTTAATAAAAACATTAACATATTAATATGTTTTAAGTTATTTGATAATA
Organism: Epiperipatus broadwayi; assembly: GCA_028023455.1. Classification (NCBI taxonomy): domain Eukaryota; kingdom Metazoa; phylum Onychophora; class Udeonychophora; order Euonychophora; family Peripatidae; genus Epiperipatus; species Epiperipatus broadwayi. The sequence continues at coordinate 7,427,272 of JAQFVV010012400.1, read as the reverse complement.
ATATTATCATTTTATAATAAGGCATAAATTATATTCTAAACAGATATACAAATAAATGGAGCTCAATAAATATATATAAAGGCAGATGTGTAAAAAAAAAGGTGAGAAAGAGAGAGGATTAAATTCATTAAGTTTTTTTAAAATCTTTTTTTTCAATTTTAAACAGATTTATTATATATGCATAAGTACATGTACACATAAGTTTATTTGGAAATTTTTTTATTTTGAAAGGACTAAAAAAAGTTGATTTTTCTTAATCAAAAGCCCAAACTAGAGGGTTTCATGAATGATAAATGGCGCTTATTATAGAACGATATATATTTTTTAACACATGTCGGCATAGTTATAAAATAACTATGCCAAAATATTGTAAGATTCAGTGTTTATCATATTAATAAAAAAAAACAACTGATAGGTTCATTAATAACAATTATAAATAGAAATAACAGAAGTATTATTATCACGCACTATTTAGAATCATTTTAGAAATAAAATGAAGGGTATATTATTTTATTAAATAGTATTAGAAATAAATAAAGTCTCGTGTTTTTTTTTTAATTTTTATTAAATATTTTATTAGTAAATAGAAAACCAAACTAAATTTAGTTTTGACTTAATCCATTATCATTTTAAACAAAGATATTTAAATAAAATTATAGAATAAATATATATGAGGGGGAAAAAATCTCGTAAAACTTTAGTTTCGGTTAAAAAGATAAATATTACGATAGTGCGTGAATATTAAACAATTTAAAGCAATTACTGTGTAGTTATTAAAGAGGATCAACTTCAATTAAAAAGTCATAAAGCGAATGATTTATATTCTAGCATTACTAATGAAAAAAGCCAGAAAAATAATTTACAATACATTAATCGTAATGTTAATAATATTAATAAAAATCTAATTATAGTAATAATATTATTGACATCATTTCTATCTACACATTTAAATAAATATATATTTTCAAAATAAATAATAAGAAGTGTAACAAGTATAAATATGTAGAGAAACCCAAGCAAGAATAGCAGCTATTTTTGCGTTTCTCGACATATTTATATATATTTTACACATAAACAAACTAACTAAAAAACAAAACTATGTATATAACATTTATATAGTATATTTTATTGCAAAAAAAAAAAAAAAAGCATATCTTTGTAGCACATTAAAAATAGTAGATTCATTAAAAAAATAATGTATAAATCTAGTTATCAATTTCTTTAAAATATTTTATTAACAAATAAGTTATTTTTACATTAATATTATGAATTATATATAGGAATATTTTGAATTCATTTTATCTTTTTTAAAAATTTATAGTCTAATTTACAGCTTAAAAAATAATCAGACATATGTGAAAAATCATATCCACTTTCGAGATCCTAAAAAAATCATTTTTGCACTAAAATGTAGTAAATTAAATAATTTTTGTGTGTACACGTATATCAATAATTAATTAATGTTATAATATTTTTTTTAGCCTTTTCTTTTTTTTCTTTTTAAATGCGCCTATGCTTAAGCGATATATATATATATAACAAATGTGAGTGAATTAATTTTAATAAAAAATATTTCAACTGTTAACGTTTAGATTACATAAATCTTTTCTACTATATATTTTATAGGCATTCATATAAGCTAAACCAGAAATTGCAAAGATCTGAAATATCAAAATAACTCAAAAACAATCTATTAAACTTATAACTTGTAGAATAAAAAGCAATTTTTTTAACTTTTAAAATAATAATGGTCAAATGATTTGTTGTTTGAAAATTCAAATAAAGTTCAAACACTAGAAGCGATAGAGTTGAACCCCAATCTATCTTGAGATCTACCTCTGCACTGAACTACCTGAACAAAATATTAAGTTATTTTAATACTTACAGTTTAGTTATTACTGATGTTCTTCTTGTAACCTGAAAATACTTACTATCTAATATTAAAAAAAAAAAATCATCTGGACTGGAGAAATTAATTTTATTTTTTTATGACTATTTCTGTTTTTTTTTTTTTTTAGGAATTATTTCAAATTTAATTTTCTTTCTTAAATAGTCAACAGACAGAACCGGTTACCAGCACAATAAATGTGCTGAATATGTATTGCACTATGGCAAATATAGAAGGATATAAGTCCATGACTAATTTTTTCTACACAACATTACTTTTTTGATAAAGTACAAAATTGTAGTTTAATAGTCACTTCCTTGCAATAATTGTAAGCAAGTAGATTCATGGTATATGCTACATTAATCACATAAATCAATCCAGAAAACTTTTGCTGTTAATTAATGAGTTTCATTGCCACCTACTTTTTCCCATAAGGCAGTTGTCAAATACTCTAATTGAACGTTTTATATATATTTTAATTAGCTCTTACTTTTTTTTTTAATATCGTTCTAAAATTCTTTATATATATTCAAAATCCAGGAAACCTAATTATTAAGACATATATATTCTAATTTTTAATATATGAAATTTAAAAAGAATTGGAAATATAAAAAATAAGGTGGTGAAATTTTAATAATTAATATTAAAAAATAATTCATTGCTTTTTGTTGATAAACATTACCAATATTATCATAATTGAAAGTACAGTAATTAATAAGCTGACCAGATTTATTAATTTTTATATTTTTAAATTATAAAATACATGTTTTAATGTACTTTATTTTAGTTTAGATATAGCTTTAAAATTAAAATACTATAATAAACTGTGTAATAGAGTGAATCCATAAAAACAGGGTTCTTTGCAACTATCAGACTATCAGTCTTCTTCATCTATGCATTCTGGTTGCTACATTGTGCTATTATTTTTGACCAGAGAGTACGCTCAGCAAATCAAAAACTATTGGACCTAATTCATTCTCTCAAAACCAGAGATACCCAACTAGCCCCATCTCCACTCCATAGAGACACTTGGGCAATCCTCCAACTCCCATCCTCTCAGCTTCTGTCATAGGACTCAACTATTTAAATGTTTGCAACCCATGTGGCACTTGCTCAATGAAGACATGCATCTCAGACTGGCCTGGACTACACACCCTTTCCACTTCCCTTGTCACATGTATCCTTCCTCTCTTACCATGTTGCCCCTGAAATTTCAATTTACCATGTAATCACTCCCTTGAAAACCCTTTTCTAACTGTATTTGTATCTGTTTTTTTTTTTGATGAATAAACTTTCATCACTGAGGAAAAAAAAAACTACACTGACTATGATTTAGGATTATCAACTTGGTTATAATATTCTATAGCCCATTTGTTATTTATTGTGTAGAAAAGTAAATGGGTAGTAAAATTAAAAACACCCTTGAAAGTAAAACAAAACCTCTAAGATATAATTTATAAAAATGGGTGATTTCATAAGCTTTTTTTGCCTACTGATTGACTGAAGTTAGTTTTAAATATATTTAAAACTGCAAAATCTAACTATCATATATATTTATTAGAATAATTTTTAATTTACATTAGTATGTATATTGTTGTTATTAGTTGAATATATTCACACACTGAACATAAAATCTCTAATAAAATTAATAGAAAGCATATCACAAATTCTTATTAGTTAAGCTGTATATTTTATAGATAGATTAATGTCCTTAATCTGGATAATGTTATCAGTACTAGATAATGTCAACTTGTCTCTGAAGTGTGAATGGGTCTTTTACAAATGCATTTATTTCTAAGAAGGATTATGATGTTAGTTATAATTATTTTAGTACAATAATTAGTAAATTGATACAGTAAACAATTTATTTTTATGTAGGAAAAAAAAGTATGCAATATAATTCTTGAAAGTTTTTTCTAATTAATGTCATTAAGGTGTTAACATTTTCCAGATGCAGCCAATCACACTACAATATATTAAATCTATGTTCTGCTTTTCTTCATATTTACATAACCTTTGTAACACAGTCCCAAAACTTTTTATGTCTATTTTAGTTTAACTGTCAAAAGATATAACAGTTTTCTAATACAATTAGATAAGAATTTGGCAATTTGTACCTATTTTCTATCTGCCTAAAGGTATTGTGGGTGTTTATTTATTGAAATAATATCTATCTAGTCTAACTACTATACAGTGATTTTTATATAGGTAGATCAAATAAAAAACTTTTTTTTAGCCACATTGTCACAAATTTATCACCAGTTTTTAAATTAATTACATATATGTCCTTAGTTATTTATTCATCTTCATTAACACAGTCCTTGGTAATCTTTTCTAACTGATAATTTTAACATTAAGCAGCTAGCATAACTTATACTAAAAATATACCAGACTTGTTTCTGGCTTTCTTCTAATATTTATCTTTGAAACATTACTCCAACAACATTTTCCATCTATTGTAACTGAAGTGTCAAGAAATGTAAGATAACATTCTACTATAGTAATGTTAAAATTTAGTACAATAAATACAGTGTTCATTATTTGCCAGAACAACCTTTTGATTAATAATTTGATTAGCAACATGAAATATTTTTAAGTGAATTGTTTCATTAATTATTTTTGTACAGATAATTTAATTAAAAACTCAGGATTACAAATTCATCGATAAACATTAAATTATTTATTTATGTTTCATTTATTTAAGTACATTTTAACTTTGTTGAATGGACTCACAAAAATCACTCTTCTTTTTAACAATTGTATATTTAAATGTTTAAGGAGAGCAGGTAAATATTCAAACACTCTATAGATAAATTAAACATTTGTAGTTCCATTTCTTTTTATCTGAACCCAGGATTTTTTTATTATTTAGTAATAGAGAATTGATTCTTAATTAAATCTTTAGATATAAATTTATACTAGTATCACTATGCTAGACTACCTAGAATATTTCTTTTTTTATTCATTAAAGTTATTATTTATTTTGACACCTAATCTATGGGATATTAGTCATTTCAACATATTTTTTTAATTACATTCTTTATAAAGTAAAAATAAATAAATCAGCCAATAAATAACTCATTTTTAATTCTTTTTAAGTCAATCTTTATTATGATGCCACTATTTGTCTTTTCTAGACATACTATTAGGATTATTTTATTTACTTTTTAAAAGGATCATTTCTTTAAAAATATTTATTTTATTCAAATTGCTTTTTATTGTCATATTCATTCTCTTCATTTATCTAATCCTATTACCTAATTTTATTTGTACTTTTTTATCATTCTATTTTTTTTATTATCAAATAATATTTTCTTTTATTCTTATAACATTTAACAACATTTAACCTTTAAAATATTTTTTATCTCACACCAAAAAAGCATTCATGATTCATTTATCTTATTTTCAAAATTTATTTTAGGACGATAAATATTATTTTAGTCTAAAGCTTGAGTTATGAATAAATATTGAATAATAATATCAACCAAATCCCCACATCATTTTCTGATTATTAGTTTTCAACAATAAATATCATTGTATTTGTACATTCACATACAGAACCTATCTTTACTTATATATATATATTTGAACTCAGACTTTCATGCTCCCTAAAGCTATCCTCTCCATTCAACCAATACACATGACCATCTACATGTAAAAAAAGATAAATGATTTCCAATATATGTTTTGCATGCTGAACCAGCACTCATCAATTGGTTCAGATTATTATCTCTCTCACACATATATAATCAGTGCTCAGTTAGTATGAAGTTTTGCTGACTTAATATAAACTGAGCATTGATTATATAATTGTGTGGGAGATGATGATCTGGACCAACTGATGAGTGCTGGTTCAGCACAAAATAGTATATAGGGAATCATTTATCTTTTTCACATGTATGTGGATTTGTGTATCAGTTGTATAGGATGGAGTTGATAGCTGTAGGGAATTTGAAAGTCTGAGTTCAAATCCCTTTTAATTACATTTAGTTCAGTATAGACAATATACTTATATTTAAATATTATATATATATTTTTCAAGTGAGTGACTTAAGATTCAAATATTCTAAAGTTTACAATGAAAGTCAACTTTCTTGCAAGGCTATATAGATCTGGCATTAAGACAAAATTGATATATTTTAGTGATCTCACTTATATATACTAACTACAAAAGTCATTGATTTTTTGGCAGGGGTAATATAACCCAAACAAAACATTATACAACTTTTTCAGCCTATTTTTGGCAACTATATTTAAAAATTCATTTTATACAAGATGGTAGGGCCAGCCAAATTATTATATTAGTTTCTAACAATTGTCATTCATTAGTGGGGAAAACACATTTATTATATATAAGTCTGATGAAGATTTAGAGAATAATGGTAATGAAGGTGATTTTTTTTTTAAAAAAAACAAACAATATACATACAATTGATAAAAAAAAAAAATAATAATAAAAAAGTTTTAAATTTATTGAATGAAAAAATAAAGTTAGATACCAAGAAGATAAATGATAAAATCCATTTTATTAACACAAACTTAATCATAACTTATAAAATATAAAAAAATGGCTTGATTAGTAATAAAATAACAAACTGTACAAGAATAATTAAAAAAAATATGGATTGAGTTTAATATATAATGAAACAGTTTGGTAAGAGAAGAAGAGTTAGTGAAACAGGAAATTATAATTTATTATTAGAAGAAGTGGATATGTGAAATGCAACAAGTCATTTGTGTTAGTTAAAGGAAAGTAAAGTAAATGAGAATAAATAGACTGTACAATTAAATAAAAGAGAGATTGTAAAAGATATAACTAATATTAAAAACAATAAATGCATTGCAGGGATAAGATTAATACCAGCAAGAATATTATTCAAACTTAAAGTAGATGATTTGAGAGTAGAATGATTCAAAGTGATCTTGAAAATGTCAATGCTTTGACACATGAAAGAAATATAGAAAATACATGAAATGTTCAATAATCCTTATAATGTAACACATGTTTTTGTAATAGTTATAATGTTAAATTAAAAAAAAAAGGTAAGGCAATAAGATAGCGGAATTTTAGCTAATCAATCTTATATTTAAGCAAAGTGTTTTTGAAAATCTTGACTAGAAATGTTTTTTTTTATATAAATTATACTTATTTTAGACAAAGATCAGTTTGTATTTTAAAAAAAGGTTAGAAAAGTAAGTATAATTAGAATAAATTAGAATGATTTAATATTTTTTTCATTGACCTTGAATTGGATTTTTAAAAATTTTTTTTGAAAGGAACAGTGATTATCAAAATTTTTATAAATGAGTTGGAAATGTAAGTTAAAAACATGAAAGTGGTAGTAGTGGTGCTGGGAAGATGATTTGTTAAAAAAACAACAAAAAACGTATGGGCATGTGTTCAAATTTAGATAAATTATGAAGAATAGATTGGAAATATTAAATAAATAAAAGATTAGTTAGATGGTTTACAAATATTTGAAAATAAAAGTAAAAAATAAATACTTTTGAAGAGTTAGCTTTAAATAAAGGAACATATTTTTGATAGAACTTTATCAAATTGACACAAATAGTTATTGCTTTCAGAATATTGTGTGTGTATATATATAAAACTAAAAAAAAAGAAAAAGAAATAATAGTTACTTGATTCAATAGTAAAATAGCTTGCTAAACAACTAATGATCAATTTTATGATTAAAAGAAAAAAAAGCACTAATCTGAAAATAAAACAAACTACAACAATATCGAGAAGTTTTCTAGGATAATTTTCTTATAATTATGTTTTGCCAAGCTGAATATCTCTAAAAAATAATAAATATGAACAAAATAGAAAGTTATAGTACAGATATTATCTTTAGAATAAGTCTGAAACTTAAGCCATCAGAACTATTGTCAAGTTCTTGAATTAAAACCAGTTCCCTAACTATATAGGAAAAAAATAGTTAAAGTTTAAAAAGATAAACAAACTGTTATTTAAATGTTTTTCTTTGTTAAAAGCATTTTTAGTCTTGCATTGGTGGTCGAGAGGTCAGCGCGACTGCCTTGCACTTGCAAGCAGTTGCCCGGGTTGCGGGTTCGCTTCCCGGCCGATGCTATGACACTTAAAAAAAAAAAAAAAGCATTTTGATTAGCCAAACACACATATATATTTATATAGTACATAACATTTATAAGTTTTACTGTGTTATATACAAAAGCCGTTTTAGTTTTATTTACATATTTATATGTATGACGCAATGTGCAAAGATCTGTGATGTAGAAATTAGCTTTTTTTATGCCATAATAATGAATGACCTGGGTTTAAATCTGACTTAAGTTTATATATTTTTAATAGTTAAATGAGAATTTCAAAAAGGTTTAGAATTTTTTTTTTCATGTAATCAAATTAAGGTTGTTGAATAGGTACTTATCTATTTATTAGATATAATAAAACAAGGAAACAAAAACGCTAAAACTTTCATCAATCCTTAGTTGATTAAACTATTGGCTTGTTTTTTCTTCAATATTTTTTATGGAAGAGCCTGGATAAATCTTAACTTGCAGTTGACTATTTAAAGCAGTTTTACCATTTTAATCTTATCACGATAATCAGACACTTAGAAAGTATATCCATATACGTGTGTGTAGCATGAGTCTATTTAAAACTTTTATAGTTGGAAAATTTATATAAATAAAAAATGTTGATTAGTAAAGTTTTAAACTTAGTAAAAATTTCGGTTTCTTGGTTAAAAAAGTTCATTTATTTACAAATTATGAAATATTTGCCATTATCTTATAAGGTCACTTAAGCTTTATTAAATTATTTATAAGTTAAGATTAAGAAAAAAAAATGAAATTGTAACTTCAATTGTTTTGTCACTATTTTCTTTTTTAGAAAAAAAAAGTTATATTTATCATTTGATATAGAAGTAAATCATCATTATTTTAATTATTAATTATAATAATTGATCTAAAATAATGAAGTTTTTATTTAAACATATAACAAATTTAATTAAATAAAATGTATCGACGCAGCTAAAATATTAAAAATATTTTAATAACAATGGCGTCACAATTATCATATTGAAATTAAAATGGGTTACAATTATAGAATTCCAAAAAAGTTTATTTCAACAATGAAATAAAACTAAATTGTCGATTAATATGAACGATTTGAAATTTTTCAATTAAATTGAACTCTCGATATAATATATAAATTGATAAAATATATACACTCCGCCATAAGACTCACCTTTTTGAGAGAACGGATTACTCTTTGATAACAACTTGTTTGAAATCTTTAAATTTATTTATGTGCTCAAATTATTTATTACATTTTATAGACTATCTTTTTAAAATTTTCCAGGGTCTATAAATATTGCACCTATATATTAAAAAATCTATAAAAAATAATTAAAACACAACATTATTTATCCCATTATTATTAAAAGACTTAACTATTCGTGTAACAGAAGAAATTGGTCAGCTGTAAAGCTAAACTTATGCCAATTTTTAATATTGTTTAGGTAATTGGTTACTTAAATTTAAATAAATATTTTTAAAATGTTTAACATTTTTAAAGCATTGATTTTTTAAAATTTATATAAAAATGTATGGTAACATAACATAAAAGCCTGATTTATTTTAAATATTTGACCAGTGAAACGATTGTAATACATAGTCCTGTCTAAAATTATAGATCAAAGGCTAACTAAAATGCCTCACATTTTCAATATCAATCAATTTACAGTTACTAATAATTTTTGGGTTTGAATTTAATATCTTTACAATATAATCATTCTGTCAAAAACAGAAATATTTTTAGTATAAAAATGTCAGTGTATGTTTGACAAGGTTTTTATGCAAAGGATTACTAATTAAAAAAAAGAAGTTATAATCAAATATTTTATTTTTATTTTAAATTTTTGAAAGATCATAATATATATTTTACATGGAAACGTTTATTTAAGTAATATATATATATTATAATGCTAACATAAATTGTTATAAAACGATAAACTATTACTTCAACCGTGATCAAGCTTTATCTAGTATTTTTTTTGGTTAGTTATTCTACTTGCTTTCGAGTAGAAAACTTAACTTAGATACATACTTATATGTCCATGCCTATATATAATTTTTTTTTTTTTACTGAATCATTCTTTTTTAACAAATGTTTTTCAATTAGTTATCATTTTTTTAAAGTTTTTTTTAAAAATTGATTTGTTGAAAAATAAATTTACTGTAAAGAATCTTTTTGCGAATACTAGACAGGAAAGATAATAAAAATACTTAACCATTTCTATCAGTGATAGTTAGATGATACTTTACACTAACTCTTGATAAAATTAAATGAATTTTTGATAAGATTCATTATAATACATACACACACTGATGTATATATTACATTTTTTGGGCAAAGGCTGACAACGCTTAATCATCAATATTAATTAGTATGACAATTAATTATCGCTGTCAGTTTACTATTATTTTAATGTACACACACAGTCTACATGCAATATTAATTAGTAAAACTGTATCAAATTTAGAATAAAATTATATTGTACATTTGTACATTACCATGCAAAATAATTATAATTTAAATAAAAATTTAAATTTAAAATTTAAATAAAAGAAAAATACTTTTTCTTTGTAAATGCACACACTTATATATACAAATTGAGCATTCCTCTGCCACTATTGCAAAAGCTGCTGCCTCCAATTTCGTGGCTAATTGATTGCAACAATTGGTACAGCTTTTTACATCTTTTTTTTCTTTATCTTTTATTTCTATGTTTAGTTAAAATAAACATAAAAAATTGTTTAAGCGAAATAAAGAAAGAAATAACATTTAATATATTAATTGAACTTGAAACGTAATTTTTATTTATAGCAATAGACAAAAATATTACTAATTTTTTTAAGCCCATAATTTTTTTTTAATAATATATATACATATTTGGGATAAATTGAATTTATAATATTTATTCAAATTTATTTAGGCCTAATAATATCAAAACAGTTTCACTGACTTTGCTTAATTTAAAATTATTTGTTAAGTATGATAATGTATATATGTAAAATTACCATTTAGAATAACTTCATATTATTTGAAACATTTAGTAATATTTGTAAATAAGGGGTCATTTAAAATTTTAGTCTTCAGACCACAAACTTAAAGCAACATTACTTGATATTTTAAAGACTACACAAAAACAACAACAACAACAATAAAAGTACTTATATGAAAGCTCAAGACCCAGAGAATTAAATAATTCGATATTATCACTGCTACGGAAAAAAAATAATAATAATTTTTTTACATTGCTAAAATTTTTTTTAATATTTTAAATATTAAAAAATATGCACAAAATTGTATTAAAATTGTTATAAAGTCAACAAATATTTTTTTATTATTGACTTTCAATATTAAATAATAAACATATTACAGTATTTTCTTATATATTACTTGCAAGATTTATGGCACTTCTTAAAAGAAATATAGTTTATTTCTTTAAAAAGATACTTTTTATTGTAAAATATTGTGAACACTTAATATGTTAACTACATGTACATTTCCAGTTTATTAATAAATTTTAATACCAAACTGTAAAATTTAAAATTAACACTATGAATTATTTTATATAAAGTAGAGAATTAATACAATTTGTTATACAGTATATTTATTAATATAATAATTTAATTTTTATTGATGAAAAGTTTGTATTTAAATTTTAAAAAATATGAATCACTCTTTTTGTTTTAGAGGTACTAATTGAATTGAAAATTAAAAAAACAAAAAACAAACTTTAAATAAATGGCGATAAGCTTTCTTTAAAAATTTATATTAAAATGATAACTTCTTTAATTTTCAAATCACTACTTCAAAAATCAATTATCGGGAATTTAACCTGCTTTCATAATTGCGTGGTGTTAATCGTTACTTTGCCGCAAAGTTTTAATTAGCATAATCTTTACAAACAAACCCTTGTTATTTCAAAATTTTACGTGTCAATGCTGACATCGTAATTACCTATTATTTATTGTCGTAAAATTTTATTATAATTAAAATGGTTTTTAAAATACACATTTTTGCAAAAATAATATTATCACAGATATGAGAACTAAGATAAAGATTTATTTACCTAAACATCAACGTAATTTAAATATTACTTTGGTTTTGTGTTATAATTAGTTAGTATTAATAAATTTTTTTTGTTTATATATACTGTATATCTATATTCTTGACTATCTTAATGAACAAATATACATAAAATTATATCGACTAAAATTGAAATTAATAAAAATATAAGTAAATTCCTCCTATAAAAAAAATTAAATTCAATAAACTATTTTTAATATATAATTATTGCAAATAATAAATAAATAATTATGTCGAAAATAAAAATAATAACACCTATAACAAAAAAGATAAAAAACTAAGTAAATTATTGGATAAAAAATACTAATATTATTATAAGATTAAAAAAAAAAACCTTAAAGGCAAGTATATTAACAAATACAGGGATCAATTGATACAATAAAGCAAAATGTAAAAAAGATTTTATTTAAAAAAAACTTAATTAAAATTAAATTGCTATCAAATAATTTTCTAAAATTATAGTAAAAACAAAACAGAACAAAATACTGCAATAGGTTATTCTGCAGCAGAAAGTTATTCTCACAGATAACCTACATTACAAACCTGTTTTCAAAATATTTTAAAAATATAGATAAGATCAATATTTAAATGATAAAATAAATTTATGCAGAAATCACTTTCATCTGCATAAAGGCAGTTTTTTTCCAGCATATGTTTGAAAGTTTGATGATATTAATATTGAAAAGTAGATTATTAGATTTCTTAATTAAATAAGATTAATTTTTAGACTAAAAAAATATACTTTATTAGATTTTTGCTAGATATAATGAATATTGCTTCTTTAACTGTTTATTATTATTATGTTTCAGAATAAACTTTATTTGTAATTAAGAAATGGTTACATCAGTAAAAATATCAAGAGTACATCAAAAAACAAAGTTTACAAATATTACTATAGTCATAGTTCTCTAATCAATGCAATTATTTGTTTATTAGTGAATTAGAGTGGGATGTCACTTGAAGGAGTCCAGTTTTGCATTTGATCTCAATTGGTTTGAAGATAGAGTTCTGTGAATGATTATATTTCTCATTCAATTAAGATAGTATGGATCTAGAAGTTGTTTGCTTCGGTCTCAGTAAAGCATTTAAAATGTGTAGCATAATTCTGTAATAGATAAATTAAACAAACTAATAACAAAAATGAATGTCATACATATAGAAAAGCCATAACTTTCTAATAAAGAAGGCTTTGTTATGAACAATAAGAATGAGGAAAGCCTCCTTCAAACATGGAGTCTTATGAAACTTTGAACTAGCTGTTACAGAATTTTCTATGGGACTATATTATTATTATTATTATTGTTTCAAAAAGGAACTTTATTGAACTAAAGGAATTGTACATTGATTACTATTTATATACATATGCTGATCATTGAATTTCTATAAAGAGATTGATGTATAAAATGACATAAGTCAAGGGAGAGGATTACAACTTTTATAAGGGTCATACAATTAGGTATTTAACTTTTGACTGATGAATTTTTTTATTTGCCAGTTTGAGTAAAAATTTGATTAATTTTATTTGTCAATTATGAGTCCATTTCTATTTATAAATATATTTATTAACATACAATAATCAGAATTGTTTTAATTTAATTTTTAAAAATTGAATTATTTTACATTCAAATTGTTTAAATGTAATGAAAAATTTAAAATAACATTAATAACTGAGGAAAAATATAAGAAAAACAAAAGAAAAAAGCCTGCAATAAAACAATAGAATTATATTTCAACCAATTATAATGTGCAATTGCCATTGATTTCTCATGACTTAAAATTTATGAATGCTGATTATTCATTTCTGTTGTCTTTTCTTCATCTAAAATTAAATATTTTAAATAAAAATCTAAATCTAGACACATTATTAATCAATGTAGTGTAAAAAATAATCATAAATATGTAAATATTTATGAAAAATAGTTATGTTATGTTTTCATTATCATTGAATGTCATTGATATGCAAATAGTGGTCAAGTGTTATTCACTTGTCTTGACTATCTTTCTTTTAAAATTAAAAAATTTTTGACTCAAAGTTTAGATTTAGGTACAGTATTATAAAAAAATTAATCATGAATATAAAAAATTATGGAAAATATATTCATTTATATTCAAAATCTACTATGAAAGCATAAAACATTTTGGTATGATTTCTGACTTTAACAATTAGAAACACCTGGTCAACAATAGCTGAAATTGACAGTTGGCACTTTGAAGCACCATCTAAAGTAAAAGTGGATGAACAATTGGCTCTTTATATGACCATATATGACAAGCAAAATTCCATTTTTTTGCAAAACACTGCAAAATGCAGATTTTTTTGCAATTTAAATTTTAAATATAGATTTAGCTATGAATTTACTATAAAAGCATAAAATGAAGAATATGCAACCAAAAATAGCTGAGAGAGGGCACAAGATGTAAAGGTGACATTTCTTTTTTCTAATAATTAGGCAACTGGTAAAAAAATCTCAGCATGATATTTTCATCACATACATTTATGCAGGATACATGTGTACATAAATTTAAATGAGAAGTTATACATTAATTTACATGTTTAATATTACATATGTATATGGTACAGATAATATTTTTCCTTTTTTTAATAAACATTTTGTGGTATGGTATAGTCTATACTGCTGTATGATTGATGTCTTTCATGGTTTTCAGGTTGCATTGAGTTCATACAGATATATCCTGGGTTTCTTGTGTTTTTAAATCCAGTTCATTCATATCATTGGCTTGTTTTTCTTAATCTTAATATCATTTTTTATGAGATAAGTTTATATATTTTTTATTGATTAAAATTGAAAGTTATTTTTGTTGCATTTGCATAAGTTTTTGTGAAAATTAAAGTTTTGGCTGTCATTGAAGATTTTTGGTGCCATCCACTTGGTCACCTGTCATGGTGGCTGCCATATTTTTTGACTTTAACCATGCTAAATTTTCTTGTTTGCTGAAAATTTCCTGAATTGCTTTGAATCTTCATGTAAAAGCTTCATAAAATTGTCCAACTTTATTGATTTGAAATTTCTGAGTTTAAACTTAGAATATTTGCTTTTGGCTTGCTTAATCTTTGTTTTGACAACAAGCAATAGCAAGGTGGGGGGCCACTATGCTGTTTGATTTTTGCATTGGAAAATTATTTATTTCATAAAAAATTTGTGTAAACAATTCGGTGAAGTAGAAAACTAGTATTTTATTTAGATTGTTTAGTTTTCTTGTGACCTGTGTATATATGGTTTTTAGTTTGAAAAATGTCAGTTTTACACAGCTTTTTTTGGGTTAAACCCAATAGTCTTTGTCTTGGCAACAAGATATAGTGAGATGGGTGACTGCCATGTTGTCTGATTCTATTGTTGAAAAACTATCCATTCTATGAAAAATTTGTGTCTCTTATCATTTTAGATTGTTCAGTTTTATGACCTGTATATACATGATTTTTTATTTGAGAAGTGCCAGTTTTGCATTTTTTGGATTCATACCTGGAAAAACATGTCTTCTTCTTCTTCTTCTTCTTCTTCTTCTTCTTCTTCTTCTTCTTCTTCTTCTTCTTCTTCTTCTTCTTCTTCTTCTTCTTCTTCTTCTTCTTCTTCTTCTTCTTCTTCTTCTTCTTCTTCTTCTTCTTCTTCTTCTTCTTCTTCTTCTTCTTCTTCTTCTTCTTCTTCTTCTTCTTCTTCTTCTTCTTCTTCTTCTTCTTCTTCTTCTTCTTCTTCTTCTTCTTCTTCTTCTTCTTCTTCTTCTTCTTCTTCTTCTTCTTCTTCTTCTTCTTCTTCTTCTTCTTCTTCTTCTTCTTCTTCTTCTTCTTCTTCTTCTTCTTCTTCTTCTTCTTCTTCTTCTTCTTCTTCTTCTTCTTCTTCTTCTTCTTCTTCTTCTTCTTCTTCTTCTTCTTCTTCTTCTTCTTCTTCTTCTTCTTCTTCTTCTTCTTCTTCTTCTTCTTCTTCTTCTTCTTCTTCTTCTTCTTCTTCTTCTTCTTCTTCTTCTTCTTCTTCTTCTTCTTCTTCTTCTTCTTCTTCTTCTTCTTCTTCTTCTTCTTCTTCTTCTTCTTCTTCTTCTTCTTCTTCTTCTTCTTCTTCTTCTTCTTCTTCTTCTTCTTCTTCTTCTTCTTCTTCTTCTTCTTCTTCTTCTTCTTCTTCTTCTTCTTCTTCTTCTTCTTCTTCTTCTTCTTCTTCTTCTTCTTCTTCTTCTTCTTCTTCTTCTTCTTCTTCTTCTTCTTCTTCTTCTTCTTCTTCTTCTTCTTCTTCTTATTATTATTATTATTATTATTATTATTATTATTTTTATTATTATTATTCTTTTTCTTCTTCTTTTTCTTCTTCTTCTTCTTTTTATTATTATTCTTTTTTTTCTTCTTTTTCTTCTTCTTCTTCTCCTCCTCCTTCTTCTTCTTCTTCTTCTTATTATTATTATTAATTTTTCTTTATTTTTCTTCTGAATATAAATGTTCAGTATTATCAAAACTATTTTTTTTTGTTTCAATATATAGAGAAGGTGATAATTTTATATTAATGCCATTATGCTAAAAAACAGATATAACAACTCTTTTAATAAATATCCCACTGCAAGTCAAAAGTTTCCTGAACAATTTATCTCAAAATAAAAATAAAAAACCCAGCACTTATTAGACTTGCCTATTGCTAGGTGGTGATGATTTGAATGGCATTCCACTCTTGTTTATACTCTTTAGTTAAGATGAGTTATATATTTACTTAGAAACCAATGTTGGTTTGTTACCTTAATTGGTGCCCTGGTCTAAATACTAGAAGGAAAAATCTTAAACTTCTTAAAAATATTTTGATCTGGCTTAAATTCTAACCCTAAATTTTAAATTTTTAACCTTTCAAGTATTGAATATATAAATAACAAGAAATAATATGATAAAAACTGTTTTATGCAATAATAATTATCTAACAAGGATTAACTCAATCTTTTACTCTTCATAATAGATGATAATATTTACATGTCAATACCAGATAGCTAGTTGTGTTAGTTATCAGCTGGCTACCTAAAAAAAAAAAAAATAAAGCTGTTTGTGACTTTAATTTCAAAGTTCATTCAGCTGAATTTAAACATCATAGTTTTGTCATAGAAGAGAAATATACGAACACTATACCATAAAGCTTTATATAGATTCACAGCTGAAGCATATATATATATATAGCAGATAGTATGATGGCTCTAGCTGTCACACATGTTTACATAGTGACAATTTTAGTATATGTATTTAAAAAGAAATTATTAAACTCAGGTGCTTATTATACATGTATATAATTTTAATGCGCAAATACGTGCACAACAACCGAGCTTTCATACACCCCCTAATACAAATAGAATTATTAATAACACCAAAGACATTATAACACCCAACAACACCTCTCAGGCCATATATAATATTTCATGTCCAGAAAATAACTGCATGGCATCATACTATGGGGAAACGAAAGCAACTCTTTCTACTAGACTATCCCAGCACAGATATTCTTACAATAAGGCCCAAGCAGACCCAAATTGCAACTCAATATTTGCAATACATCAGGAAATCAGCTGGTCATGCATGTGAACCTAAAATTGCAAGAATAGTTTGCAGGGAGAGAAATGACATTAAGAGAAAAGTTAAAGAAGCATGTTTTATTGCTATTGATGATAAGGCTATGAATAGGAAAGATGCGTGTTACAAAATCTCTAAGAAATGGATCATTTAGAGTTGACGCATTTATTTTCAACTAATTTACATATATCAGCATATTTTAGCATATACCAACACGCTATGCTTATTCTTTGTTGCCCATGATTATGAGAGCTAAGTTCTCTTGAAAGCGCTCGGGCATTATTCTTTAGATATTATGATTATTTTGAGTTTATAATATATTGTTATTTAATCCGGATGAAGCTCGGTTGTTGTGCGCGTATTTGCGCATTAAAATTATATATGTATTTAATAAATTTAAAATATCATTTACACATTTTTTCTTTTCAAAATAGTTCACAATTTTCCATGTATGTCAATGAATACATCAAACTTCTTTTTAAAACTTGTTTTTATATGTCTATAACAAAAATAAAATATATCCAATGTTTTGGCTATTTTATATAATCTTTTTCAAAAAACACTAAAAAATAAAAAACAAACAAATATATAATAATAAATATCATATATTTCAAACAAATGTGATATTTATTATTATATTTGTATTTTTTAGTGTTCCTTGAAAAAGATTATATAAAATAGTCCAAAAGTTGGATTATTTTATTTTTGTTATAGTCACATAAAAACAAGTTTTAAAAAGAAATTTGATGTATTCATTGACATATATGTATTTAATATGATAATTTTTTTGAGATATAAACAATTTAAGAGAATATTGTGATATTCTACTGAAACCATTAATTAATCATATGAATTAGCAATCTGCTAGTTAGCTATTTAAAAAATGCATTGATAGCATTGGTGGCTGAGCGGTCAGCACAGCTGCCTTACAAGCAGTTGTCCCGGGTTTGCGGGTTCGCTTCCCAGCCGATACTTTGACACATGAAAAAAATATGCATTAATATATTAAACTACTTCCAAGGTTTCTGGATAAAGCAATTAATATTTCTAAATTAAATGTTAATAGTTTTTTAAAGATAAATAAAACAACCAATAACCAGAAAAAAGATAGAAATGATAAAATCTTAGATCCCCATGCTATTTTTAATATCAATTAAAAGGCAAAAACAGTAGTAAATAGTAACAAGATTTTCAAGTTATTTCTCTTATTAAAAACTTAAAACGAATCAGCATTATAAGTGAAAACATATAAATGGAATCCTTTATTATTTCGACTGTCATTACTTATTTCTTTTATTCTGCTTATTTCTATTTATCTCTTGTCCCTCATCAAAAAATTTAGATTACTGAATATATATATAAAACTTTTTTTTTTTTGTTAATTCTTAAAATATTTTTATGTTACTAAAAATAAATAAATAAAATAAAAGTTTACAGGTTTTATCTAAAATATAAGTTCTACGTCTTATATTCTAAAATAAAGATCTTCTTTTGTTAACAATCTATCAGTATTTTATGCCAACTTAAAAGATAACTTGAGTGTGAGCATTTCAAATATAACACATGATAACATTAAAAGATAAAATATAATAGCATGTTATTTTAGTTGTCTATTCTTTTTAAAAATATTAAAGACATTCATGTCAAAAACATTTCAAGTTTTTAGGCTGTTTTTTCCAAGCCTTTTAAAAATAAAGGATTCAATCTTAAATTTTAATACACAACCCTTATTAGCTAGGTCTGAAGAGTTTATAAACTAAAACAACTGATTAGAAAAAAGGTTAAAATTGATTTGAATTAATATTATGTAAATGAAGCACTGACAAGAGCAAATCAGTTATGCAAAAAAAAAAAAAAAAAAGAAGAAGCACCCGGTATATTATAGCAATGTAGAAAATGAGACGCAAATTTATTTGTGATAATAAAAATTAACCATGTCTTAAAATTATTGAATTCAGAATGCTATAGATATTATATAAAAAATATACTATTCACTCTTGTAAAGGTTTAATAAATGTACTACTGCAATAATCGGGCATTGATAAATAAATAATAAATACAAGATTTGTCTTTTTGAAATACAGTACTATGACTATATTTAATAAATCTGAAATATTTTATGAACATTGATTTCTTGTGCTTAAAATACAAATAAAAATGTATGTTAATTAAAAAACTATTGTAATAACAATAAAAATATAAATATAACAGTAAATAACTATTATATATAATCTTTCAATCTGCAGAAGTACTTTTGGTTAATTATTTAACCTTTCTCAACTGGCATTAAATTTAATGACAGTTAAGAAGGGTTAAGGAATTAACCAACAGTACTTCTGTAGATTGAAAGACTGTATATAATAGTTAATTACAGTTATATTTATGATTTTATTGTTTTATGTATATAAGAAATGGTGATCATGTGAGATTTATATATATGTAAAGTAAATGTATTAAATGCATGTTAGATCTTATATAAATATCAAAATGATTTCATACAATTTATATTATTGTTCATTTTATTTTTATGTAACAATAATTATTATTATGCTTTAAAATATTTTAAGTAACTTGATTAAATTTTTTTTTTTTTTTAATATTTGGAAACTGTGAAAGTTCTAAGTTGCAAAAATTTCTTAGGCTGGATGCTAGAAATGAAATGAAATGTGATTTTTTTTTTCATGTGTCATAGCATTGGCCGGGAAGTGAACCCGCTAACCCGGGACAACTGCTTGTAAGGCAGCTGTGCTGACCTCTCGACCACCAACACTTGACAATGAAATCTGATATGATGTGTGGTGTGGGAAAACTTAAACTTATAGATAATGAGTTGATACAAACATACTCAGAAGTGTTTTTATTTCTTCTTTTGGAAAATTTTATAATAAAAGCCAAAGACTAAAGAAGTTAATGATTTTTATTTTATAATTTATTTAAAACAAAAAAATAAAAATTTTGGCAAAATTTATAGTAGCAGGAATTTACCTACTTTAGTGAATATGACAATTTCTGCAAAGTTAAATCTAAAAAAGAGAGAGATTTGACTAAAGGATGTTAAGTTTTAAATGTTATTGTATATACGTTTTGTATTATAATATTTTCTTATCTCACTGATATGCCATTCTAAAAAGTAATTGTTTTCAACTTGTATAATGCATAAAGACGTAAAAGATTCTGTATATAACACCTTTGTAAATTATTAGCAAGTATGATCAAAAAACAATATTTTAAATAAGTAATTAAAATACATATTAATCAAGTAAAAAATTGTCTATAAAAATGAGAGAAAAAATATACAAACAAAAAATTATTAAAGATTTAATAAAATCTGTAAAGTTTATACAAAAGATGTTGATAAACATGTTAATAAAAAATTTGACAAGAGAACTCAAACAAAACATAAAATTTAAAAACGATTCAAAATAAAACTTTGCTGCAATAACTTTAAGGTTGTTTTTTTTTTTGTAAGCAATGTGTTTCTTAAAAGACTATTTATTGAATATTATATTAAATGAATTGCTAGATTAATATGTTTTTAAATCAGTTTTGAAATAGAGATCACTATTAATTTCACAGCTGAAAGAAGGAATTTAATTTAAGAGGATAACTATAAATTGATATTAATCTAAAAAAAATACACTTTTATAGATTATTATTATTATTATTATTAAAGTTACTGCTATAGCTAAAGCTTTTTAAGAAAGTAGAATCAATCTATATTAAATATAATCTTAATTTGGTAATAATTAATTTCTTTTAGTAATGTATTTTTGAGATAAGTAATTGATTTTAGTTGCGATAAGATTATTAAAAAAAAGATATCAATTGATATTTTGTCTGATAACATATATTTTTAATCTTGATTTCTTTTATTGAAAATGGAATATTAAATTAGTACAAAACGATCAAAACAACCAATTTTAATTTTCTATGTACATTAATGTAAAACTTGGCAACCATATGACTATTATTCAATGTTTAAAATGTGCAATTATATTAGATATATATTTATTTATTTTCTGTAGTTTTTACTTTTTCTTTGATTTATACTGTTTATAATATCAATCAAATGCTATCAGGTAAAACTGTTTTGTTCAATAACATGTGAAAAAATCTACAAATACAATCAAAGTTGTATATAATAAAGTCCTTTGAAAGATAAATTAATATATTTTACATTTCATGGATTTTATACTAAATATAAAATTACATTAATATTTGGTGTGATTAAAGAACTATGGATGCCTGAAGTTTTTATGTTTTATATTATTGTTTATCAATCATCAAAAGAAATGTAAAAAATTGAATATTATAAAAGTTCTTTATTGCTTGTCATTTTAAAATTAATAGAACAACAAAATGTGTGATCAGAACATTGAAAGAAGGACTAAAAAAATATAATTTGGATACTGAACTCATTGAAAAACAATTTTATTGCACATAGTACTATAAATAATTCCAGAAATACTCAATATTATCAAAATGTTACTTCTGGGAAAAAATATCAACATCATTGATCAATTGTTTCCTTTTTTTACTTGTTTAGTTTCTCTCATACTATCCTGTTTAATATGTATTTCATAATTTTCTGTCTTAAAATATATATTTTATAAAGTATTTTTTATAAATTTATTAATAAGTAATTTGATATTTTTACCTTGAAAACTTATCATTCTTATTGATTTTGTTCACTTTTCTTTCAGTTTACATCTCTAATTTATGATTTCTCTTTGTTTTTCATGATTTTCTAGATCCATTTTTTAAAACACTACTTTTCATAAAAATATTTAATAAGTCTTTTTTCATAAATCTAATTTCAATGGACTAAAATAATGTCATTCTTTTATTAAAAGTCTGTTTAGAAATGACAGTTCTCACTCTAGTTTTTCATGTCATATGTGTCATTAGTTAACCATTTCCCCCAAAATATTTAAAACATTACTTTATCCCTAACTTGCTATTTAATGTTTATTTTTAATTATAGCTGGCACAAACCATTTATTTTATCTTTATTAGCATTTATTTTACCCCAGAATTTCTATAAGTTCTGTCAATTCTATGTGACATTTTGATAAGTCAAATCTCACTTATAAAAGTAATTTATGTCATAAGTAAATATAATATAATGAAATTTTACAATCTTTTACTTACTGAGTGAGCCAAGAGGTATAAAATAAACAAATAAACAACAAATAAAGTCTTGTCAATAAAAAGATATTTAAAACGTTTACTAAGAGTATTAGCAAAATTATCTATATTTTGATGAAAATAATGTTTTCAGAAACATTTTAATCAAAGTTCTTGCACTAATAAATAAAATATTTAACTATTTATTTTCCTATCTTCTTTATTGCTATTTCACAATTATATATTTTTTACAATACTATTATTAATTCTTTTTTATCATTATACAAAATTATATATATTTATTTCTTGTAAATAGATCACTTTAAATATTATTATATTTTATCTTTTCTTCATAATTGTCTGATGTCACAATTTTACTGGTTAATAGCTAATTTTTTGCAACTAGCTTTTAGTAGAAAATGCTAAATTCTTATTGATTTAGATCACATTTGAGATATATTTAAAATATGTTAATACTATAATTCACTAGATTATTTCTGAATATCAGGAGTAATTTTTCTAGCTTTCTATATCATTAATCAATTATCTCTTACTGTGTTGAATCTTTTAAGTATATTAAAGTCTTGAAATACATAATTTTTATTAATCAAAATGTAATTCAATTCTAGTGTTTAGTTTGATTTATATAAGTCCATGTTCATTTGTGCTTGGGATAAAAAAAAGAAAAAGAAATCCACAAATATATCTTTTTTCTGTAAATTTCACAGATCTATCTTATGTCCTTCTTCATTTTTGTTTTTCTAACCAAATTTCTTTAGAACAGTTTCATTTTTCAATTGGTTTCCAATTCTAACAAAATCTCTCAGACAATTTAAAAATATGATGTGATTTGATTAATAAAATTGTTTATCTATATAAAATAAAGTTCTTCATCATAGTAAGAATCACATGCATTTGTTAGATTTCTTTAAGTTAAATAACTAATTTTGGCACTCTGTCTTAGAATTAGAGACTTAAAAATATTTATTAAGAAAGCTAAAAAAATCAGTGTAGCAATAGAATTATAGCTAAATATAATGTAGACAAAAGATTATAAAAACAAAAAAAGCAACTGAGATAAAATTGAAATGAAAAAGCAAAAAATGATTTTTAACTGCAGAATCAAAAATTTTTTTAGTTTTGGTATAACATTATTTTTTAGACATGTGCAACTGAATATTAAAAATAATTAGAAAATATTAATTTTTTATAGAGTTGCTGAATAATACCCTCTTTCTTCGCAATTTTGCAAAGGAAACAAATAAATATTAAATATGTTATCATATTAGATCCAACTTTTATTTCAAGAACAAATAACCAGGTTAAAATTATATTCTTTATGGATATCATTATGATATAAACACAATTTAAAATTATGCAATAATAGAAATGAGGTGAAAAAAAGAGGAAGATTATTAATACAACAGATTAATTTTCATAAAATAAATAATTTTATCTTCATAATAGCCAAGTGTCACTTAACTGTTTAAAAAATTAAACATATAATATATCATTTATATGGAAATTAAAACCTAAAAATTGTCTTGATGAAACCTAATACTAGTTTTAAAGTAAATTTATTGAGTACAAAAGACATTACAGAATTCAATAAGAATTAAGTTTACATAATGAAATAATTTATTAAAAAAATTATCTGTTATCTTCTCTAACAATATAGTATTTAAAATAATACAATTAGGCTAGATATGCAAGAATAATTGATGATCTATATAAATATCACCAGACTCTTACTTAAGTCATATACTGTAAAGGCAGTAGTTACTGACATTTATATATATATTTAAAAAACTCTAATACTTCTCATTTATACCAATAGAAATCTGATTCTTTTCACTTAAAACTGATTAATACTTTTAGTGACACTTCCTTACTTAACACAATAGCAACTATCTCTATGCAATAGTGCCATTTAGTGCAAATCATAGTAATCAATAAATACTAGAAGCTTTGTGCACCAAATTCCTATTTAGTGCCTAATCATCTAATGGCCTCCATACTAGTTTATAGCTTATGGCTTTCATCAGTGAGAAGCCTTGTATCTGAAATCAATGCACCTACATTTTTTGATCTAATACTCTCCTCCAGCATCCATCTTTTAACTTTTTAGTTAACTATAAATCTATAAATCCAAACTAAAACACAATAATGTTTTTAATTCAAGCTAATTTACTTACATAGTCATATAGATCTGAACTCAGTTCAGTATCTATATATTTTTCTCATCTAGTGAAATCTATAGTGATTTTTATGCACAAATCTTTTAGCATCCATTGACTACTATGGTTTGCATTAAATGACACTATTGTATAAAGAAAGTTGCCATTGTTTTAACATATTGTATAAGCATAAGATATGATGGTCATGTGGTGTTTTAGTGGTTCTACCTCAGTTAATTAAATTATATTTCTCAAGCAAGAATACTAGAAGACACATCTTATATTGACTAATTATATGTTAATAAAAAGCTAAAATCTTTATTACTAAAATCCATAACTGGTCTATTCGGCCCTTAAAAATTCTATGATCAAAGATTTTAAATTTCATTATAAATTAAGTTTTCATGG
The DNA here is from genome assembly GCA_028023455.1 of Epiperipatus broadwayi. Classification (NCBI taxonomy): domain Eukaryota; kingdom Metazoa; phylum Onychophora; class Udeonychophora; order Euonychophora; family Peripatidae; genus Epiperipatus; species Epiperipatus broadwayi. The sequence goes on along the minus strand of JAQFVV010012400.1, from coordinate 7,401,986 downwards.
GTCTCACATTTTCTCTTTAGTATCAATAAAAATTATAGCATTACTTAAGTGTGATGCAGTCTTTGAAATTAAATTTCACCCTAGAAAACAGAATTATTTCATAGATGATTTATATTCAGTAGTCTATAGTTCCATTTCTCATAAAATACTTTATTCTTCCCACTTGAGGATATGAGATCAATTTCAAAGATGACACTTAATACTACTATCACTATCACCACAACTATTATTGTTACTACTACTACTACTACTAATAATAATAATAATAATTGTATAGTTATATAATTATTATAAATTGTGGTTTGACCATATCTTAAATCAACCATCAAATCATAATACTTCTTTAGTACATTTTGTTTTATTTCCAGGCTTGCTTGCATATATTTTGTTTAAAATAAGACAATAATATGAAATCGAAGAAAAATAGTTATTAATTCTATAGAAGATGTTTCTTGATCATTTTTACACACATGTGCACAAGCATGCATGTACACACACATATATATTGATAAAAATAAAAAAATGAAGTGATCAAAGGACAAAATAAAATTTTGGCTTTTGAGACATTAATAAAAAATAATTAGACTCAAAAGGTTCTATAGGTTTCTGAATTTCTAGCAAGGCCAAGTCTAGAGAATTTATTTATTTCATTTTTTTAAATAATATATATATATATATATATAAGCCAATTGCAAATCAAACTAGTCCATAAAAAAATATTGAGACTTCAAGATCGACTAAAAATAGCAAATAATAAAAAATAAAAAACTATGGCAAACATTTATTTCTGATAGTTGTATTAAAATCTGTAAATTTAAAGGAGAAGCGAAATGAAGCTAAAAGAGTTTGAAGTCAGAAATCAGAAAGTATTAAAAGAAATTCCAGATAAAAAAATAAGAGGTAATAATACCGTTTTGGGTAATTAATAATACTTTATTAAAGTTAACATTTAAGGAAAAATTCTAATTCAAATGGATATTTGCATATATAATAAGTTTTTTTTTTTTTGCCAAGGAGGATGAAATATTTGACTCAGTTTCCGACTTTTATCTTAGCAACATTTATTGTCTATTTATACATTTTGTGAAGAAATATACTGCACAATTGATAAATCATTTATAATCATCTTCTCTATATTTCCAAGAGATATTTGCTCTGGCTATCAGTTCAAATCAAAGCATATTATTTATTCTAATCAATACACAGAGGAAAAACTCTCCATACAGTAGCGCCACTCAGATCATGTGAAGTTTGATGGTTATTCTAATCAAATGGTAAAGATAGTATACGAAAACATTTACAAATGTTTAGAATCTTATAAATATTTGTTTTTTATATAATTGTCAATTGAATACAAGAGCAACTTTTTGCAATTATCTTTATATATATATGATTTTTACATTTTTCTAAAAATATATAGCTGTAGATATTAATTATATGGGAATATTTATGTTTGTTACAATTATTAAAAAGGTTATATTGTCCGCAGTTTAGTGCAGTGGTAGAACGATAAATTTAAGAGCCAATAAATATTATCTGGATTGAAGTTCTCGATCTGTCACATCACTTTGATTTTTATGATGAACAATTTTGTACTATATATATATATAAAACTCTAAGCGAAACAACACATCATTCAATTGCATTACAAACACAAAAAGTATAAATTTATGGATCAATTTCAGTTAAAACAAATAAATATTGAATTGATGATTCAATTCCACAGATTGAAATAATATGCGAGTGTGCTTTTGGTTCTCGAATATACACATCTTTTATGCAAATAACTATAAAGAACTTATGGATCTAACTTCTTTGTAGTCTCATTATTGAGACAGAAATCAGGCTTTAACTACTGAACATTTATGCATATATAAATAAACTGGCCGCATTTATATAGATGGATAACAAAGGGATATATAGCTATGGAAACTCCTTTCCTAGCTAAAATTCTCACATTTGCATTTTTTTTTTTGAAGAGAGAAATTGTTAAAGAGGTTTCATATTTGTATGGGGTTATTATTTAATTTAAAAACTGAAAAAAAAAAAAAGAAAATAAAATAAAACAAAACTGTCTCACAACTCTATCCATCTGTATTTCTTTCTTTATAAATTAATTATTTTAATATTTTTCGACTTATTTTTTGAGTTTACATCAACCAAATTGGTTTTTTAAAAACAAAGTAATTAAACAATTTGTTTCTTGGGGTGATGTTATCGTTCAGCACTAGAAATGATAAGTCCAGTTTTTATTACAGATATGTTAGCTTTAGATTAGTGTCTAAATTGCACATGGTTTTTTTTCTCGGCTTTTTATCAATTAATTCCTCACTTTTAAAATTATAAATAATTTTTTTTTAGCAATAAGTTGCTATTAGATGCGTTTGTATGTACCCATGACAAGTTTGTTGCTGAATGATGATTTAGCAAAAAAAAAACAACAACAGTATTACAACTATAGCATAGATATATTTCATCATCATACCATCTTTTACCATTTTTTACAATTTATTTTATCATATAATAAGTCTATCATAAACACTAATGAATTTTGATGTTTAAAGATTTCTCATAAAAATTTTAACTTTCCTATAAACCGTCCACCTTTTTCACTACTATCTAAAAATGAATGATCGATTGATATTTAAACTATTCTGATATTAAATCGTTTTGTCTTAATAATTAAAATGTTTTCAGCATATATAGCGTAACGTTTATATTAAGTTGTTCCCCGTTTAAAATTTTGGAAAAATTGTCTTTTATCTTATAGAATTTAAAATTATACATCATTTTTAGATTTACATAGCTTTTTGAAAAGATATATTTAATCAATTTTAAAAAAAAATTAATTTAAATAAATTGATTTAACAAAATGGACACACAAACACCTTTAGATAGAAAGATATGCTTTACCTCGGTACAATACTTATCATATTTATTTACAAATGTTAACGAAAAGTTAATCTGTTACTGAGAATCTTTAACATTATAAAATAAGAAAAAGCTGAATATATTATTCAATTTATTGCAGAATTAACAAATGTATGTATATTATATGTAAATAGTTTATCTGATTTATTGCTTCCGATTGTATCTTTAATAATTTATTGTAAAAAACTAATTTTATTGTAATTAAAATTTATTTTTTAATTAATATAATTAGTTTTTGTCTATTTAAATTTTTCAGTTTTTTAATTAAAATAAGTGACTGTTTTGATTGGATTATTTGATAAAAAATAAGTGGATGTTTGTAAAAACCCTATTAAATATTTATGATAGATTTATAGATTTTATATGTAAAAACCTTTGTAAATCTTCTCTTTTAAGTCTTATTATTATTATGAATACAATATTTCCTGAATTGTAAGCATTTTATAATTATAACAAAATAATATTTATTTTGCATGTGTCATAATAATGGAAGCCAGTAAAGTGCATAATGTAATTCTAAAATATTAAAATGTTAGAATAAATTGTGATAATAAAGTTATGAAAATTTATTGATAGTGTTTTTGTAATTATTTTATTATTTTGTCCTTTATAGAAAACTTACATAAATTCTATATTGTATTTTCAGTGCATGAAAATTAAGAAAGCATTAAATAACTTTAAAAAAGGTAAAGAAAAAAACAACTTAAAATGGAAAATAAAAGATCGAGTCTTATAAATAAAAAAAGATATTTACATTTATTATAATCTTTTGGGGATAGCTGGAAGAGATGGAAAAATATTAGGTTAAAAAAGAGGATATTTGGATTTAATATAAAAATAAGGGATTTAAAAAATGTACTCAATAGCATTTTCAAATCTGACAAATTACATGATAGAGACCTCATAATTTTTAATATAGTACCACTAAAAAAAGTTTATAGCATCAGATCTGATGAATGGAGAACTATCATAACATATACTATCCTAGCTCGTCTGTACGCCATTTATCCAAAGCTATGATACTGAATGTTCAGATATCATTATGCATTATGAAAATTATAAAACAATGCATAGAATTATTTCACAACATAATGAAATAACATATTTTAGATTCAAAATAAAAATTAAATTTCAATGAAATGTGTTTTTACTGAATGTATGATGTAGATTGTATACAATGATAAAAAAAAAAAAAACAGAATAAGAATAGTGTAAAAAAATATAATTGCGAAATAGCAATAAAGAAGATGGGGGGGGGGGGAATATTTTCTCTACTAGTACACTGACTTTAATTAAAATGCCACTGAAAGCATTATTTTTTTCAAAATATAAATAATTTTGTTAATATTCTTAGTAAAATTTTTGAGTATCTTTCCATTAACAAGACTTTAGTCATTTGTTTATTTATTTGTTTTATATTTTTTTGCTCACTTTTGACTGTGAAAGTTCATCATATCATATTTACTTATCACATAAATTATTTACATGAATTAATCAAAATATTATATAGAATTAATAGAATTTGTAGAAATTCCGGGATAAAATAAATGCAAATAAAGATGAAACAGCAAAAATAGATAGTACCTACAATTAAAAATAAACATTGACTAGCAAACTAGAGATAGATTATTTCTTAATTATTTAGAAAAAAATTGTCATTTAATGATACATATGTCATAGCCCATTGAAATTAGATTCAGCAAAAAGAATTGTTAAATATTTTTATGAAGAGTAGCATTTTAGAAAATCGATCTAAAAAATAGTGAAAAATGATGAGAAAGATAAAGACCTTATGAACAAAATAAATAAGAATGATAAAATTTTCACTGTAAAGGTATCAAATTTTTTATTAAAAAATTTATAAAAGTAACTGTATGAAATGAATATATTAAGGTAGAAAATTATGAAATATATATTGGACAGGATAGTATGGGATAAACAAACAAGTAAAAAAAGAAAACAGTTGATCAATAGTGAGCTGTTTTTTTCAGAAGTAACATTTTGACAATTCCTTGGGACTTTATGCTAAATACTTCTCGAATGATTTATAGAACTATGTAGAATAAAATATTTTTCAATAAGTACAGTGACCAAAGTGCAATCTTTTAGACCTTTCAAAGCTCTGATCAGATATTTTGTTGTTCTATTAACTTGAAAGTGACAGGCAACAAATCAATTTTTCTATATCACTTTTTAAGATGGATGAATAGATTGTAGTAATATAATTAAAGCATAAAAACTAAGGGCATCCATATTTACACAAAAAATAAACAACTCTAGCAGTATTTATTGTACTTTAATCACATCAAATATTAATGTAATTTTATATTTAGTATAAAATCAATGATATACAAAATATGTTAATTTATAAACAAAGAGCTCTTTGTTTAGATTTTACAAGCTTAAAAAAAAGTGGGGTCATGTGATATATGACTATATTTCTTATTACGTTAATTTATCTTTCAAAGGACTTTATCATATACGATTTTGATTAATTTGTCTACATGCAATTAAACAAAACAGTATTGAGTAATGCATTTTATTAATATTATAAACAGCATGAATCAAAGAATAAGTAGAAATTTCAGAAAATAAATAAATATCTAGTACAATTGTACATTTAAAACATTGAATAATAGTCATGTGGCTCCCAAATTTTACATTAATTTACATAGAAAACTGAATTGGTTGTTATGATTGCTCTGCATCAATTTAATAATCTGATTTTCAATAAAAATAAGCAATATTAAAAATATGTTACTAGACAAAATATCAGTTATCTTTTTTCAATATTCTCATCTCAACCAAAATCAATTATTTATCTCAAAATTATATTAAAAACATTAATTATTATCAAATAAAGATTATATTGTCTTCTTTTACATGTCCAAGACTGTTCCATAAATACGAATTAGTAAATTACATCTATCTTCCTTTTCAAACACATAGGCAAATTTCATTTTAGTATTGTTATTTCTAGTAAAAAATTCTCTGATTAAATTTTTCCATTATTTTTTCATTTGTATTAAAAATTTGATAAAGATATTCATAATTGTCATTCTCCATTAATCCAGTATTTTTATCTGTTTAGAATTTATCAATAGATCCTACATTCTTATTTTCTTCTGATAACTTTTGCAACATTTTTTGAAGATTGGAAACATTATTTGCAAAAACAACTAACTACATTATCTACAAAATCTAGATGACTTAAATAATTTCCACATATTTTTACTCTTTTATCTTTTCATTTTAATCCACGAAATATTTATTGTAAAACTTCTGTAATAAGTTTTGTAGATATGAGATTATTTTATCTACACACTTATTAAAGACTATCTTCTTAGTGTCACCATTAATTCTAATCCCTGTTGTTGCATTTTGATAAATATTCTTCAGATCATGGAAATATTACAAATCTATATCTTGGTAATCATGATAAAAATACTTCTAAAATCAAATGCCTATTTATAATCTACAACTCCAATGCTGATAGCAACTCACATTTACTTTTATCCTTTTTATACCATCTCTCAATGTCTGGATATAATCCTCTGTTAAATCAAGTTTATTTTTTTTGATTTACATGAGTTTAAAGTTTGCTATAGATAGTTGTAATTATCTTAGATAAAAGTCTTGTATAAAACTAACAAAAGATTGATAGGTCTGTAAATTGAAATATCTTTATTACCTTTCATAAATATTAATTATACTGTTGTATTCTTTTAATCATCTCTAATATTTAGACATTTGACATATTTTTGCAACATTTTATTTTTACTTATTTCTTTTATATATCAAAAATAATCCCATCATTTTTTGGAGCATTCATTTTCTTTATAGGTTTAATTGCACATTTCACCTCTTCATTTAAAATACAGGGGAATTGAGATGCATTAATTGTAGTGGCTATTTTATGTTTTGTTTTTATTATTGTATAATTCTGAATAGAATTCTTCCATTCATTACATGATACCGTTCCTTTCTTTAGAAACAATTTCTTTTTTTCTTAACGTTGAAATAACTTTCTTTCATGACTAAAATATTCAACTATGAATTTAAAAAGAATGGGGAAGTATGGAGGTTGTTTAATGTATCTACTAAGATTTTGTTTCATAATTTTAAATTTTTATTTATTCTATAGCTTTTTAAGTAATATCTTTAATATTTTTACAAATAATATAGAATTAATATGTTTTTAAATAAATATCTTTCAAAAGGAAATTTTATTCACAAACCATAAAAATCATTTACAAAAAGAAGGACATTTACATATCAATTTCAAAGGAGACCAGTCAACAAAATCAGAGGTTACGCTTGTATATATAAACAAAAAACAAATAATTTCATATCAATTATATTAAGACATTAGTTATCACCAGAAATTGAAGACATATAACTTCCCATTCCAGAAATCATAGTCGTGGCCCATTTACATTAATCTGATCATGTATATCACATATATGATGGTGTTAGTCAATTCAAACACATATAAGTTTGTTTAATTTATGAACATGTGGACAATGATTAAAACCATATTTGCCATTTAGTCTATAAAGTTTTATCCTATCAAGTTAAGAGAATTTCCAATGTTTCTGTGTGTATTAATTTAACATTTTAAATATCGAGAGATTAATCATTATGAATCATATATGAAAACCATACACTTTACTTATAGATCATGAGGTTAGCCAATCCAATATAGGGATTGCATTGATAAAAATTACTTAAAAGTAGTTTTCATAGAATACGTAAGATTGAAATGTTATCATAGATTCTTTACAATAAACAAATCGATTATCATTAAGCATTGTTAAAGCAGTCTTAATATATTTGTTGGGTCATTGATTAAAATTGATCCATTGATCAAATGAAAGCCCTTTCCGATTATTCATCAATTAGGTGAGTAACTAATGGCATTTTCTAGTTCTTGTATCTCTTCCATATAAAGTTTATCTAGAATGTTTTAGGTAAATGGTTCATTAAATTTTCTCAGTATCTGTGGATTTACAACTTTTATATTCTTTTCATCATTGGTACTACACTATGTTTTAGGTTTATTAGGGACCAGGTCTGGTTGAACATCCAATTCTGATAAAATTTTTGGTCTAATTCTTTAATTTCTTTTAGTAAGTGTAAAGGCATTTTCATCATGTCATATTCTTCTCCACTTTTGAAGATAGTCTTATTTCTCAATGATCAAATGGAAAAATTTATAAGATGTTGCCAATCTTATGACTCAAAAATGTCCACTCTTGAATGCCTTAGTCAAATTTACACAAGCTGATTCTTTGTTTTTAATGAGAGATTTAAAAGTGTTTCTTACACTATTCCAAATTTGACACTCCTCCAATATATGTGCTATTGTCTCATCACTATGCCTACATAGTGTACATATAGGGTCCAGATTATTAATTCATTTTACTATATAGGAAGTCAGTGGTAGGCAAGGCCCCAAGGTTAACCTTGATTAAAAAATCAACAAACCTCGGTTCCAATTTTAGACATTTGGTCAACCTGGAGAACCTCCATATTCCAATCAAAAGAATATTGTCAATTTTAGTTTCTTCCGGAATCATAAGATCGTATGTGTTCCTGTAGTTTAATTTATTATTAAACATTGTTCCTGGCTTCTTCATTTTTAGATGGTTAAATACTATAGAGATTTGCTTTTGAATCCAAAGCCTTCCACTTTTAGGAGGTGGCCTATCAGTAGGAGTTATTTCTTCTGGGAATATTGGCCCTTCCATATCTGGATTTTTCATAAATAATCTGGTAAGTACATTATGAAAACACTGTATTAATAATATTTTGACTGAGTGTAGTCCTATGCTGTTCATCTGTTTAGGTTTCTGTAGGAGGCGTGGGCTGATGACAAGAGCTTCCCCCCCCAACACAGCTTCCTATATTGGGTTTCGACATTCCTTATAAAGGCTTTTTCAGTGAGAAGCCCACAAGGAAGTATGAAATCTTGGGTAGCATGACAGCATTCATAAGCATGATTTTCCCGAACAAAGACAAATAAATCCTCTCCAATGATCCAATAAATTTTGTTATCTTAGTCATTAAATCATTTTCAATTTCCTTCCTCATTTTAGATGGGGGGGGTGCTAGATGAAAACCCAGGAACTTCTGAGGTGGAGCCTTAAATATGCCAGGAATTTGCTTGCTGGTCATAATTGACCAGATTGCCGATTTCTTCTTGTTGACTCTTAGACCAAATTCACCTTCAAATTGGTCCAAGAGCTCCTCTAGTCCAGCAAGCTCCTCCCATGAAACAAGAAAAACCACCACAGCATCCATATAGGAGACATGATGGACCATCTCTCTTAGCAAAGGTATGGATATCCCTTTAAGAAATGTCTCCATTCACATAGGCAGTGAAAAGGAGCATGCTCAGAGGAGAGCCCTGAGGAATAGAAACAACAGGCTTAAATCCTGGGGACACCCTCCCATCCAGAGACAAAAACACCTCCCTATTATACAGGAGGTTCTCTATCATCTGGAGATAGGCAGCTGGTTCTTTGAGTCCCTACAGAATCTTCATAAGTGTGTCAACTCAAACGCAATCAAAAGCAGCAGCAAAATCGAGCTGAACTGCGATTGGCTGTGAGATCTTCATGCGAATGTGGTCTATCAATAGATGAAATTAGCTCACAGCATCAGCCATCAAGCTCCTCCTTTTGGCAAACTGGCAATTGGACAGCGGATTAATTATAATATTTTGTATGTCATTTTTAATTAGGGCCTCAACTGTCTTTACCAGTAGAGATCATTGATATTGACCTGATATTCCCCAATTTCTGAGGGCCTTCTAGTTTCTTAACCAGAGGAACCATGGCAATTGGGTTGATCCCTGGAAGTTCCTGTCAGATGTCAGCCAAGAGATCTTCCATCCTTTTAATGATTGGTGCTGAGAAAGCACTTAAATAAAACAGGAGAAATTTTGGGATTCCATGCAAGCCATTTTATCAATAATTCTTTTTTCTGTGATTTTGTGACTTTGTCAAAAATTAAATTCTCTTCTTTCAATCATGATTCCATCTGGCTTAAACTTTTCAACATAATAGTCACATATCCTGGCCAACATGGAAGACCCTCCATATAGGTTGCCATCTATCTCAATCACTCTGGGTGCCTTAGCCTTTCTGCCAACTCCAAGGGCCCACCTAAGATAGCCCCTGGTCCAGCAATGCTGATGATATATAAATTGTCGTGATCTCTTTATAGAAAGATATTCAGCAACTTCCTCCTGCTTACTTTTGTATTTCAGTTTCAAGTCTATGATAGATTCAATATTCTGTGCCTCACTGGGCAAGTTCACTAGTTTTGTCGCAATCTTATCTAATTCAGATAATAACTGAATAGGGCCTCAGGCCTTTGAGGTGCATTTAGTAATCAATTTACCAAAAATTTCAGTAAATTGCATCCATGCATGATATGGATGAAGATTATTCAAATCAACTTCTTTGAACAATATATATGTCTCAGATACTAATTGGTTGCTGATATTTGTTTGAGTTAACATTCTTATAGTTCTGGGGAACTGCTGTGCTGAGTCATTTGAGTTATTGAACTGAAAATCACATTCAATTGAAAAGTGGTCTGAAAACGTAATTGGTCACAGTTGCGCCTTCAGGGATTTAAAAATTTCAGGGGAGACAAATAGCAAATCAATCAGTGTTTTTGCCTTCTTATTATAGAAGGAGAAAGCCCCATCTGGAAACAGTGATCAACAGCTCATCAATTTCCGATTTATCAATAGACCGTATCTATATTGAAAATTATCATATGTTAAGTTACAATCCCCAATAATTAAAGTGGGAAGAGGATTAGTCCTCAATGCTATGTTTATACCTATATAATTTTGTGTATGATTTCAGGTTTTCTAGGAAGATAAAGGTTAATTAGGTTAAAAGTATAATTTTTAAATTTGATAATTGCAATCAAGCAGTTATTATCAATTTTGATGATTTAAAAAAAGGTGATAAGGGAGTTTTTATTTATTACAATTGCAACCCCTCCTGCAGCCATATTCGAATAGGAATAATGAAAAAATCCAAAGGTATTTATTTTATTAATAATGTGTTGATCAGTTTTGTTATGTATCTTTGTCTCTCCAAGACATAATATATCAGGGCTACAAATGCAGAACCATCACTCCAAAGCAAAGGCCCTTGCCCATGAATTCAAGCCCCTAATAATCATTGAGGCAATTTTAATCATCTTGCAGTTGGATTGAGAAAATCAGAGCATGCCTCCAGCTCTTCATCGGTTTCATTCTTCTTTTGATAGTGCTAATTTAGCTTTATAGCAAGTTTTGGCAACTGTGGTATTACTTCTTGATCACTGATTTTAGAAGATTTAATTGTTTCATTTTTAACTTCTAAATTCTCTTTGCCACTATATGCGACAATGGTCTCTAGGTTGTCATTGATAAATTCATCTGGAATGGGCTTCATCAGCAGTTCATTTAGTGAAGAATTTAATCTTGTTTTCTTAATTAATTGAGGTGATGAGTCTATTTCTTGATCTGATAAATCCAATAAATTCACTGTGTGTACACTTTCACAGTCTGAATTTACTCTTGATTGAGGAGAGACTGAAGCTTTTGTTCTTGGTCTTTTTTTCCTTCTACACCACACTCTTCTTTTATTTTGTGTTTCTTTCTCCTCTTGTGCTGAGGTCTCTACATAACATAGACTAGGCTCTCCCATGGATGATGCAATGTCTTCATTTAAAGACTGTTTTTTGAGAGTATCAGATTGTGATGAAACATTTTGTTCCAAGTTCTGAGTCTCATTCAATATCTCCTCTTTGTTCATTGTTTTAAGTTTATTTTTTTTCTGTTCTTCTCTTGTATCTTCTCTTGTATCTACACCAGGCCATGATCCTAGATTATTATAACTTCTGGTTTGATATTTATGAAATCTTTTCCTTATAGCTCCACATAAGTTACATTTTCTGTCAGGGCCTTCCCTCCTTAGATGCCCTCTATGCTTGCAAGAAAAACACTGTGGGGCTACACCTTTCAGGAAGATGATTAATGAAGCCTCTTGGTACTCAATCATAGAGGGAATTAGCAAAGGAGATATCCCCTTCTTTAATATTAATTTAAAATTGGCCACATTTGTTAAGTAGTGTGTATCCTGAAAATTGACCGATTGTAATTGTAGGCTTAGAATTCTTCCAAAAGGGCTTAGAATTTTTTGCAAGTCTGCAGGACCAAAATTCACACCACAATTTTGAATCAAACCATCGACACATGCAGGTCTATTTAAATCTATGTATATCAAGAGTTTATTTGCTATAGTTTTGAATTTATTTTTAAATGCTTCTTTCGTGAAAGAATTGTTAAATTGCACAATTAGATATCTATTGTTCGCATGAAATAAAATTTTATATATTGTTTGTTTGAGTCCCTGTTGTTTAATTAAAGCATATAGCTTTTGTACAGGAAATTTAAATAGATTTAAATGATTGTCTGTGGTCATCATAATCAATGTACTGTCATGTTTATATGCCTTGAATGACCTCATCAGGACTGCTGGAATAGCCTGATTAAATTTATCAGAGATTGTAGAATATATAGAGGGTTATTTCTAATTTCCTCTTCAAGGTCATCAATCTAGAATATATAGAGGAGTTATTTCCAATTTCCTCTTCAAGGTCATCAATCTTTGACATCACCTCATCCACGTTATTGTCTTCATCCAAGTGCATCAGCTGCAAAGATCTTATGTGGCTATATGTTTCCTCTCTTCCCTGAAAACCATTTTGCAAATGAAAATCATTATTATTATGCTTGTTTATATTCATCTTTATGGTTTCAGCATATGACATGGGCACTGTATTATTTTCATTTTGAATTTTACTGTCCCAAGTTTGACTAGCTTGTTTAAGGGGGTTAACTTTTGTATCAGCTGTCAAAGGCGGAAAGTTGTCTTTTGAAAGATGGATTCATTGTTGATTTTTGACTATCTCTTACTCTTCCTATAGTCAAACCATTATAAATGGCTTTATAATTACCCTCATTTAGTGTGGTTAATTGGCTATCAAAATAAGTATTTCTTGATTTATCATTTGTATAAATAGGAATTTTACATCTGGCCCCTTGAGCCAAGTCCTTATTAATGAATTTACCATGGGTCTTTTCATGCATTTCTAGTTGCTTGAGGGTATTATTTTGGTTCCTATTACTGTTTTCAATACTTCCACTAGCTCCCCATGCTGGAAGGATCCTCCCCCCACTCCGATAAGCTTCTCCTGATGTTTGTACTTATCTGTATTACTTATAAATTCATTTTCAGCTTCTAAATATATATCATTACAATTAAAAGTTGATTTTGCCGGTTGTTTATTTTTAAGTAGCGCCATCTTTGCGCCCATTTTATGGCCATAACTTTGTTTTCCTGCATAGAAGGAAGTCGCAATTGGTCTTGAATTGTAGCTGTCATCATGTTCTATAATATCACTTTCGCCACTATTGACTGCTTCCGGAAAGACACCAAATTTACGTTGTTTATGAACGATGCCGTTGTTTTTAGCATAACTTTTTTGTTTCTGAATATTTTCACATAATTCTTTTTTTGCATTGTTAGTTTTATCATTACCTATCATATAGGTCCCATCATTGTGCTTAGAACACTGTATTTCATTATCGGACTTCGTTTGAAGACCGTAACTTTCTAAATCGCGTTATTACTTTTTTTAAAAATTCTATTTGAGTTTTTCCAATTCCCTGACATTTCTAAAAGTTTACTATTCACTACATTCTTCTTCGCTGATTGTTTACTATTATTATTCTTTGTTACTATTACTTTAGACTTATCATCTAAGTTTGAGGTTGATTTTTGATTAATTACATCTTTTTTAACTGGATTTGTTCTATTTTTACCGCAGGCAGGCATTTGTATAATGTCTTGCCCAGATTATAATTTACTTTTTGTACTAATTCTTAGCTTTCTTTGATAGAAAATGATTTTGAAATAATAGAATTTGTACTTATAAATTTTATTAGCCACTTCTCCCTTCAAATAACTCAATACGGGCTGTGACAACGCCTTTTCCAGGGAGACCAACTTAGCAGAGAACTGGCTAAGATGTCAACCGGAAGCAGACTGTGTTTTTAAATAAATATATAAGTAAAATCAAGATAATTATAAAAAAGACCTACTTGGCTTAAAACTTTATTTAATTATTAAAGCTAAAAAGATAGATAAAACAGACTTTAAATAGCCCAATTTCGGGAAAAGACCTCTCAGAAACTCAGAAAAACTAAAATAAAAAAGAAAGTAATACTCACTAGATAGTCTAATTACTAGGAGAGGAGGATTTATCTAACAATATCAACATATTCACTTACTGAACAGCATTGAGCAGTTATCTGGGTTGCCTAAGAGTTTATCACATGAAAAAAAAACCCCAATCTAAATCAGCTGAAAAAAATCCAACCTAAATTCAAATTTATGTAGTATATGGGACAGAAAGATCCACAATGTTTGCACCATGAAGCCTTTCTTAAATAATAATTATGAAAAACTAAATACTATCAATAAGAAAAACACATGCATAACCCAATTATATAAGCAATTTTATAGAAAAGTTACAGAAACTACTATTGCAACAAGTCTTATAGCATTTTTTTTTTTTTTAGAAAAAATAAAATATTAAACTTAAATTATTTTATAAAATCTTTCAGATTAAATAGTAATGCAAGTTATAACATTGATTTGTGTTTAATTTGTGTTTTCCTGAAGGTTTGTGATGATGGTGCTCTAGTTGAATTTTTATATTGGACTGTTTCCAACATCTAATATGTATTTTGAAAGTCTTTAGAAAAATTTAACTTAATATCCCAAATACATTCTCCTTGCTGACAAAGGCAATGCAACAGTTGTAATGATTACAATTGATTATGACAACAAAATACAAGAACTCCTCACAGCAGGCCAATGCAAAAAAGGAGCAAAAAATCCAATACTGAGTACAGAAACAAAGTTACAAGCATTACTCAAAAAGCATTGCAAGTACTTTACTGATTCAGAAAAAAGTATCTTTCTGTCTACCTAAAATCCATAAGGATCATGTTTCAATAAGACCTATTGTTAGTCTTAGAGATTCACCTTGCCAGAGTTTGGCAAGATTTCTTCTCAAAGTTCTTAGTCCTTTGGCATACAAGACAGTCTCTTGTCAGAAATTCTAGACACTTTGTAGTTTTTTCAATTTTCCTCCCTTTGATTAATTCTACAAAGTGTCTACAATCCCTGAGAAAGGACTGGGTCTTGGATGCCAAAATTAGAAGAAATCTTAGCAAACTTTGGCAAGGTAAATCTCTAGAACTAACAATAGGTCTTAATAGAACATGATCCTT
Organism: Epiperipatus broadwayi; assembly: GCA_028023455.1. Lineage (NCBI taxonomy): Eukaryota > Metazoa > Onychophora > Udeonychophora > Euonychophora > Peripatidae > Epiperipatus > Epiperipatus broadwayi. Next base: position 7,386,682 of record JAQFVV010012400.1, on the reverse strand, counting down.
ATGGATTTTAGGTAGACCATAAAGATGAGGAATTTTGCTAAAATATGATGTTATTTTACTTTTTTCTGAATCAGTGAAGTACTTGTGATGCTTTCTGAGAAATGCTTAAGAAATCTTGGCAAACTTTGGCAAGGTAAATCTCTAGAACTAACAATAGGTCTTAATAGAACATGATCCTTATGGATTTTAGGTAGAAAGAAAGATTTTGCTGAAATATATTTTACTTTTTTCTGAATCAGTGAAGTACATGTGATGCTTTTTGAGTAATGCTTGTAATTCATCCCTAGTCTTCAGGTGTTGCTGGCATGACTAGTGACAGTACTAGAATGGGATTCAAAACTGGGTCCTTATATTCTTGAGTATTGAATTTTAAGGTAATGCTCTAACCAACTGAGTCATCCTGCCAAAAACAAGTCTCTAGTAATTTATATACGTATCTATGAGGTTCCTCCTGATTTCTTCACTTTTTCCTAAGAGCAAAGTTGATTAGTGATTTCCATACATTTTGTATAGTCACCCTAGGTTGGCTTAAGGGATTTTTTGCTATTATCATGTGAGCAGCTTCTTTAAATTTTCTTCTTTGTACCTTTTCTTCTCTATCCAATATTTTTGTATTTTCCCAATTGAACATATGTTCATTGGCACATACATGTTCTGTTACTTTATACCCATCTGATTTCTCTCTTCTAATCATCAGTTTGTGTTCTTGCAAGCACTTTTCAATGGATGACTAATCTCATCAATATATGTTTCACATTCACATGGTATTTCATAGTTTTTTTCATCATTTTAAGTTTGGTCTTTGTAGATATTAGAATTCCTCATAGGGTGGTATGGCTCTGGAAAGCTGTTCTGATGTTATACTGATTGCATATTTTCTTTAATTTGTCTGCTATTTTTGGGAAATATAAGAAGTAAGAAAATCATATAAGTAAAAAAATCATATTCTACATTACATGCAAAAATAAAAAAATGCCAAACAAAGAACCTTGCTAACCTACATGGGCATATCAAAGATCATAATGAACCAACTTCTTCTGTTAAAAATCTCAGTTCTAAATATCTATTAGATACTGAAATTTCTGTTCTTGAAAAAGGATTAAACTTTGTCATAACATCGTCTAATATCCCTTTATTAAATATAATGGCAACCACTCAGGAAGTCACTCAAAAATTGCCTTTAGAAGAAGCAGCAGAATTACACTGGAGAATAAAAAGAACACTTGACCAACTGAGCCATCCTGCCCAAGGCAACAGTCTGTAGTAATTTTATATACTTATCTATTATATCCACCTAAAGTTTGGCTTTGCTGTGTGGATGATATATTTGTTGTATGGCCACATGGTGAAGCACTGTTACAAATATTCTGAAAGCACATCAACAATATATCCCCTTCAATTAAATTCACAATAGAATCAGAACAAGAACAAAAATTGACCTTCTTAGATGTTCTTGTGACAAGACTCATTCATGGCAAAATCAAAACTACAGTTGACCAAAAACCTACACATACAGGAAAATACCTAGCCTATACATCCAATCATACCAGGAACACAAAACATGGAGTTATAATTATCACTATGGATCAGAGCAAAAGAAGTTTGTTCAGAAACCAGTGATTTGGAAAAAAAAAGATCTATATAGAACAAAAAAGTAAAATATGATCATATTTCAGCAAAATTCCTCATCTTTATGGTCTACCTAAAATCCATAAGGATCATGTTCCATCAAGACCCATTGTTAGTTCTAGGAGTGTTACCTTAAAATTCAATACTCAAGAATCTAAGGATCCAGGTTCAAAATCCATGCTAGTACTGTCACTGGTCAGGCCAAACAACACCTGAAAAAGAGGGGAGAATAATATCTGTCAAAACATTGTGCATATGCTATATTATGAGGATAAGATTAAATAGTGATAATAGTTTACAAACCAGAACAGTCTTCCTGTTGATAATATAATGGAACTATTAACATTCTATGTAAAAACAACTTACTTTCAATATAACACAGAATTCTTCCAAAAAAAATCAAGGAATGGTTATAGGCTCACCATTGTCTCCCCTGATTAGCAATATTTACATGGAAGAACTTGAAACCTTAGCCACAAAAACTACTCCACATCCACTTAAAATTTTGTCATCATAATCAGTTTATCCACTACAATTGTTGCATTGCCTTTGTCAGGAGGATGAATAATTATAGATTTATCTACTTTGAGAGATTTAATCGCTTTCCACTCACCATAGGATATTTTTGACTTCAATTTTTGTTGCTTATCAAGTGTTCTTTTTATTCTCCAGTGAAATTCTGCTGCTTCTTCTAAGGCAATTTTTGAGTAACTGCCTCAGTGCCTGCCATTATATCTAATAAAGGGATATTAGATAGTGTTATAGCAAAGTTTAATCCTCTTTCAAGAACATAAATTTCAGTATCTGTTAGATGTTCAGAACAGATTTTTAACAGATTAAGTTGGTACATTACTTGGTAGATTATGATTTTTGATATGCTCATGCAGGTTAGCAAGTTTCTTCTTTTGGCATTCTTTTATTTTTCCACGTAATGTAGAATATGATTTTCTTACTGCTTGAGAAACAAACTTTCAAGTAGTCTTTATCAGTATGTTTATTTTTTAGAAAACATTCTACATTATTAATGGAATACATTGTTTGATACTTAGAAAGCCTTTGAGCATTTATTCTTTCTCTTAACAGAGCTTCACTTGCTCTCTGAGTAATTTTCTCAGCTCTCTGAGAATGAATTGGAGGTTTTAGTTGCAAACCTTTAAGAATTATCCCTTCAGCTTTACTTAAGAATGTTAATAATAAGGTATAAGGCTAAAACCTTCGATAGAAGTGCCTTAAAAATGCTTATGTGACAGCTAATCAGATGTAATAATGACTGCACATGGTAATGATTTTCTACTTTGGCCAGCTTTAGATACAATTTTTCATAAATGTCTAAAAGTTTGATATAGTATTGGATCCATACTGAATACTTAGTGTTTTCTTGAAGGTTTTGATGATGGTGTTCTAGTTGTATTTTATATTGGACTATTTCCACCATCTAATATATGTATTGAATGTGATTAGAAAAAAAATAACTTTATTTAAATATTCCAAATATATTCATCTGTTAATAATAGCACATCAAACAGGTTAGTATGTGCACAATATTTCGAGAGGCATTATTTTCCCCTCTTCTTCAGGCATTGCTGGCTTGACCAGTGTCAGTACTAGCATGGGATTTAAACCTGGGTCCTTAGATTCTTGAATATTGAATTTTAAGGTAACACTCTAACTAACTGAGCCATCCTGCCAAAGCCAACATAATATCTGATAAAATGAAAAAACTAACAGGAAAGATAGTTTTTTTTAATGTTTAGCTTTATTACTATCTAGCATGTATATTTTTACTATATTATATTCATGACATATAGAGGTGTGATTAATAGCTTTATTACTATCTAGAATGCTTTCAATATATAGCTTTATTACTGCCTGGTGTTATTCCAATCTATTTTTACTATATAATACTTATAGTAATAAAGCAAACTATTCAAGGCTTTAATAGGTTAAGATGATAATAACCAATCCCTAAGCTATCAACAATCTCAACCTGTAGTCAAGGCAACCTTTATAAACAGCAAAGATAATAAAGCCAATTATTCAAGACTTTAATGGTTTTATAAATATGGATCATAGCAATCAATTCTTAAGCTATCAGCAATCTCAATCTTTAGTTGCCTTGACTCCAGGTTGAGATTGTTGATAGCTTAAGGGTTGATTTTTATTATATAAAATCTTTGCTTTAGCCAGCATATGGCATTTTCTGCCATCTTGAGTAGCAATCAACTATCAAAAACAAAAAAAATTATTATGCCTATATAAAATACAAAAATCTTTGCTATAACCAGCTTATGTCATTTCCCATGATGGTGGAATAAGCTGGATATAGCAAAGATTTTATTTGTATTTTATATAGGCATATGAAGTTTTTTTGTCTTTATTCTAGAATATTTTGATTATTATACTTATTTCATTTGATATTATATATATAATATTCAAATATAAGTATGTTGTCTATACTAAACTTAATGTAAAGAGAAGAGACTTGAACTCAGACTTTCAAGCTCCCTGCAGCTATGAACCCCATCTTAATACAATTGATACATATAACCATGTCTTGTGAAAAAATAAATGATCTCCAATATACATATTTTGTCATGCACCAGCAGTCTTCAGTTGCTCCAGATCATCATTTCCCACATGTATATATAATCATGCATGGGAAATGGTGATCTGGATGAACTGATGAGTGCCGGTTCAGCACAATATATATATATATTAGAGATTATTTATCTTTTTAACATATATATGGTCATGTATATCAATTATATAAGATGTAGTGGGTAGCTATAGGGAGCTTGAAAGATTGAATTATAATTACATTAAGTTTACTGTAGACAACATACTTATATTTAAATATTACATATTCAGACTATATTAGCCCAAATCTCTTTCTTGTATTTAAATGTTTAAGGTCCTATATATGAGGGGTCAGAAGGACTCAAAGTCAATATGGGTATGACAATAATAGTGGCAATCAACAAGGACTTTGAGTGTTCTATCATTGGATTTTTAATTATATAAATGGCTGAAGAGTTGGAGGTGGTGGTAAAGATTGAAACTTGTCCATTAAAGCTTGAAAATTTGCTATCTTAATATAAACTGAGCACTGATTGTATACATGAGTGAGAGATGGTGATCTGGACCAACAGCTGAATGCTGGTTCAACACAAAATACATATATTGGAAATCATTTATCTTTTTCGCATGTATGTGGTTCAGTTGTATAAGATAGAGTACATAGCTGTAGAAAGCTTGAAAGTCTAAGTTCAAGACTCTTCTAAATATATATATATATACTGTATAAACATTACAAGCATATATATGTTTATATATTTTTTAAAATTACTGTAATAAAATGTATACTTTCTTTATAAATTGAAATTCATTATTAGCTCAAAACAATTAATGTACTAGATTTACCCTCTATCGTTTTATATACTACTAACATTGATCGATTTAAACGATACATACCTGTTTTTAGCTAAAGGGCAAAACTCACCATCTTGCAATTGATAAGCCTTATAGTATTTCCCCCCTTTTGACTGTTTTTGTAAGAGGAATGCAGTATTTATATATTAAAAAGGTGTTTACTTTTACTGTAATATTATATATATATTTAACAAAGTTAATTTCATTATTGAGTATGATTTTTTTTTTTTTGTCCTAATAAAATACTATTTTTGGTATTTTTAATTTATGTATAAAAAAGAAAGAAAAATTAACTTAGAAGTAGATCAAGTAAATTAATGATTTTTTCGTAGGAAAAAAAGTAGAAGGAAAATTGAAAGTGGGTGAAAGCTAATTTAAACATATATTATTTAAATTTTTGAAACTGTTTCACTTTATCTTTAAAAAGTGTAAAAATTTCAAAATACAAAAAATAAATTAACTTTAGAATATAAAATCACAATATTATAAAAAAAAAATATATAACATTTAAAAAAGCTGATTTTTCAAAAATATACCGTCAACATGTATCAGCATTGGTGGTCGAGAGATCAGCGCGACTGCCTTACACTTGCAGGCAGTTGCACGGGTTGCGGGTTCGCGTCCCGGCCGATACTATGACACTTAAAAAAAAACATGTATCAGCATATATAAATAATCACAGAAGCTTTTTATTGATTTACAAAGTTTAATCACAAATTTCAAATTAATAGCTAAATTAAAATAACGATTTTTTTTTAAAAAAAAAATAAACATAATGAATATTTTTATAATTAGTTATATTTTGCTGTCTATATTGTTAATGCGCTTTTTTTTTTTTAAAAAAAGAAGTCATGATAAATATTTTAAATAGTTCTCTGCTTAGATAAGTTAGCTTATTTAACAGATTTTAGATGCTGCTAACGTTTATTCTTTCTATATTCATTTCTTGACATTTTCAAGAAAATTTATAAAATGTCATCTATTTGATATATATTTTTTTACTATAATTTGTTCAAAAGTTTTAAGATAAAATGTTTGAAGCAAAGCAAAATTAAATTTTTTTATTAAAGATTGATACAAACCAAAGAAAACATTTTACTTTCTCATTTTTTTAAATGAGAAAGTAAAATATCTTCTCAAAGTAATCTTAAAGGAAGAGTTGCATATTTAATTAGGCATATATATCCCCACATAATCGAAATCCACAAATTTACGAAATAATAAAACCTATCGCTACGATTGACCTTTCCCCCCATATTTTTATTAAATAAAACATAATAAAAAATTAGGTTATATCATGTTATACATTTTAAATTTGACTACGAGGACAAATTTTTTTAAAAAAGTATAATAATTAAATTCAACAACAATAAAAATTATAAGCAAAAAAAAAAATATTTACGGAGACTATTTTATATATAAAGTTTTTATGAATGATTTGCAATAAAAAAAATATATTTTAATATTGTTAAATAGGGAAAAAAAAATGTTTTATTTAATGTAAATTAAGGGTTTTTTTTTTTGTGTTTGTTTAAAAACAAAATTGTTTCTAGAAAATATTGCTTTTGAATATACTAAAATATAATACTTAATTTGAAAAAATATTTGTTTGATTTACACGGTAAATTTTCAAAACAATCATCGATATAAATATTTATATTTGACTGGTCTACTTGACGTGTTAGAGGATATAAATAATCCGGCAATTTGTTCTGAACTTTGAAAAACAATTTTAAGAATATCCTCAAAGATAAATATCTATTTATCATAAAAGTAAAAAGGGAGTGATCGGTAAAAATGCAATAAATATGCCGATTAAAACATTAATCTCAAAATCATTAAAACACAAAAACGAGACAATAATCATAAATCCTGAAGTAATAAAATTAATATTTAACAGAGTTACTGATATATAAACAATAACTAGGTAGAAAGCATGAAATAATTTTAAAAGAGTAAAGGCGTGAGTCTAATGTTATTGACAATTTGACGGCTAAATATATATAATAAATTATATTAAGATAAATAAAAACAATATTCAATATTTTTTATTTCATTCATATTAGATAGATTGTCTTCTCATTAACAAAAACCAACCTCAGGTATTAATTTATAAACACCAAGTAAGCTGGTATTATAGATTATACATTTGATATTTCAATGGGAGATTTTTTTTTTTCATGTGTCATAGCTTCAGCCGGGAAGCGAACCCGCTAACCCGGGACAACTGCTTGTGGACAACTGCTTGTAAAGCGGCTGTCGCTGACCTTTTGACCACCAATGCTTGACTAAATGGAGAGATTTTTAACAGATCGAAATTTAAAACAACAAAATATTCCAAACGCTTCTCTAGTTCACATTCAGTCAGTGTATAATTAATATAAATTTGAATGTATAAATACTGGCATAAGTTTCAGACTTATATAATTATGCAATGAAGTTAGTTTGAATTCAAAAACCTAATAGATTTTTAAATGTCAGATTATTAACTTAGTATAAAAATGACATATTAAGAAGGATTGAATATCTCAAATTTTATAAAATAGTGTGGAAAAAAAGTTGATAATGATATAAGAAAGTATAATTGTGAACTAATAAGAAAAGCTGTAGAAGAGAATAAAAGATTTAAGAATATAAACAACATTTTGGTATATCTGCAATAAGAAAAAAAGATGGAACTATTATTAAAAAGAGGGATGACATCATGAAATGAGTAAAAGAGTTCTATCAAAAATTATATAATAATAAAGAACAAATACCTCCTACATCTATTTTATTTTCTGAATCACCCAGGATTTTAAATGAAGAGGTGAGACTTGCAATAAATTTATGAAGAAGGGAAAAGCTTCAGGTAATGTTGGAATTATAATTGATATATTAAAAGAAGCAGATGAAGAAATAGAAATTTTTTTGGCTAACTTATATACCAAATGTCTAAATGATAAAGATGTACCAGATGATTGGAAGAATGCAGTATTAATACTAACATTTAAAAGTGATGACAAAGAAGATATTAGAAATTACAGACTTTTTATTAAGATAATTACAATTCATCAATAGAGAACATGGTTTCATTACAGTATATCATATCCAAGTATTGAAAGACGTCATAGAAAAGACCAATGAATATGGGTTGTCATTATACTATGAATTTGTAGATTATGAAAATGCATTTGATTCTATGATTATTTCTTCAGTGATTAAAGCATTAGATCATCAAGGTATAGACCCAGGATATTGTCATATTTTGAAGAATATTTATAAAAATGCAACAGAAACAATTAGATTACATACTGATGTTAGGAAGGTTAACATTGAGAAGGGAGTAAGACAGGATGACTCCATATCTCCAAAATTTTCACAGCAGTGCTACAACAAGTATTTTGTGGATTAAAAAAAGTCACATTTTACCATTGCTTATACATAAATGTGAATGAGACTTGTACTTTAATAAAATAACAATGCCAAAACAAATAGTATAAAGTAAAAAGTATAGGTTTATTTATATTAGATTAACCAAGAAGTGAAAGCAAAATACATAGATTAAAAAAGAAAATAAATATTATTAACATTAGAGTAAAAATTAAAAGGTTAATTTGGAGCTGGATTGAACATATAACTAAATGAAATAATAAAATCCCAATTGAAATCTTAAAAACGATCTTGTAAATCAACAAAAATATGTGAGATAAATAAATAAATAAAATAAGATCATTTGCTGGAATAATGCCAGAAAAAAAGAAGAAGCTATAAATCTGAGAAACTGCTATAGATTGATATAAGATGAAAATAATGATGATATTCTATTTTTTGATGTTCGATTTAACATAATTTTGGGGGTAAAAAAGAGAAATAAATATTGTTATTGTAATTTTAAAAAAGTAGAAATAAATATTATTAATAAAATAAAAAATATTTTATACACATCTATAATTATTTAATTTAGAATTTGTTTTTATTATGCAACTATTATTATTTTTGTAATTCCATCCACTAAATTTTATATAAAACACGGTCATAAGAACACGCTCTTTTTTTATTTCATTTGTACAAGGGTAATTATTGTTTTTAATTTGTCAATTCAATTCTAATATTAAATAAAATAGAAACAAACATTCTAGTAATAAAAGAAGACGCTCAGTTTATTAATTCCCTCCGTGCAATCATAACCACAAAATAAAATTAATCACTATACTCCTACAGCCCCTTTAACATTATTTTTAAATCTCAGTAATGTCAAAGTCAAGTAATGAAACAAAACATATCATGTGAATAAAATAATTTAAGATTTTATAATATAATCTGAATACAAGTTCATTTTTTAAAATTAGCCATATGGTTATAGTCCTGTGACCATTTTATTTGTTTAATGTTATACCATATGAACACACTTTATTTTTAATTATTTTATATTTTTATTCATGGGGTATTTATTTGTTTTGATCTGTGTTTATTACTTTGTCAAAATGTCTATTGTATTCCCCTCTTATTTTTTTTACTTGTCAATTTTTTTTTTTTTAAAATTCCAACTAAATATATTTATACTAGAATTAATTATTATGATTACATATAATTAATAGTATGAAACATGCATATATAATGATTAAAATATAATTACTTTTAAAAAGATTAATTCACTTGTTAAAACACAAGTTTTTATTTTATGTGTATGCTGTTTTTGGTTTCAAGGAAATAAATAAAGTAATAAAAAAAATCAGGTTTGGAAAAAAAAAGTATAGGTAGACAGACGTACAAAAAAATACATAAAAATGATAGTTTTTAGAATGATGGTAAAAGAGAGGAAAACTAAAAAGGAAAAAAAGGAACTTGATGTGAAAAGATCCTATAATATTGCCAAAGAAAGACCTTTCCTCAAAAAAATATTAAAAAAAAACAACAACTCATACATGACAACCTTTAATTCGAGACAATAAAATATTGTGTGTTCATGTTTTCACATATATACATAATTTTAAGAGTTTATATGCAATAATAATGTACATAATATATAAAAAACAGAACTATGTTTTAAATAAGCAATCACACCTTCTAATGTTTACCATTAGAAACAATTACTCTATATTGTATACAAAAGACATCTATTGTGAGTTCGAGTAATTAGGGAATGCTAGGTAGCAGGACCAATATATTTTTATTCAGTGCTGTCATATTCACATTCTCTTACTATTCTGATTTATGGTGTTCAACAATAAAAATTGAGATTAATGCAATGGATTTCTTATCTACAAACTATTTTTTATTTTTTTCTATTAGCAAACTAATAATCTGAAATACAAAACACCATTTACTTTTTTAAAATTCAAGACTTGTTATATAGATCTGATACTAGACTATTATAATAATTTTAGGTCTCTTTAATACTTTTTTGTTAAATATAATATATTAATAAATATTCACATGACTATTGCTGACTTTTGTTAGATAGTAATAATGCTATTATATCCACTTCCAGTACTATTATTTTTACATCATCAAGTATAGATAAATTAGATCCAAACTTTTCATTGATGGTAACAACTTCCAATATTTGTGTTTATGCTGTTAATCTTATCACTTACATTTAGCCTTTTAACATCCAATCTATTTACAATTAACAAATATATATAAGAGCATTTTTTTTGTTGTCTATATTTTAATTTATATGATATCACACTTCTATAAAATCTTTATTTTTCTTTCAAGCTTGATTAAAATTGTCTTAATTAAAAAGCCACTGCATGGAAAAGAAGAAAAATAAAAAAACACACAAAGGACCTTATTCAATATGCTGCCAATTGCCTGATGGTAGAGATTAATAAATTTTTATTCTTATTTTATATTACGATAAAAATTGTTAGATAACCATTTATTATTCAATATTAGATGATTAACTTGATTGGGTATTATCTAGTCGCCTAAAAGAAAAAAATATTAAGTTGTTGTAATTCTATCTGTATAATACCTATAAATAAATAGTTATGAACTATTGTAATCTGTCTATCTTTTAATTTTTTGATAAAAAATAATTTCTTATATTAAACTTAAAATTGTTCATAAAACCATTCTTCTATAATATTCTTTGTAAGTACAGAATTTTACTTATTTAATAAAATAGTACTATACACATAATACAGACTTAAAGGTATAAGTTTAATTACTACATGTTACTGAGTTAGTAATAAGTGTTTCATTGAATTTACTATTTTTGATTATTTAAGTTAATAGATTTATAAATATATTTCTCTAAACTATATCAGATAATAAATTTATAAATTGTTGATAAGTGTTCACATATTGATTAATATCTGAGAGGGAGGGGGAGAGAGAGGGAGAGAGGAAGAGAGAGGGGGAGGGAAAGAGAGCGAGAAAGAGAGGGAAAGAGAGAGAGAGAGAGAGAGAGAGAGAGAGAGGGAGCGAGCGAGATTAATCTTACTATTATTTTATAAGTAAAAAAAATATCCTAATTAGTTTAACTTTTATTCGGAAAAATGTTTTTAAAAAATCAAAGAATAATAAAAAATTCGTTTCAAAATCATATCATGTAAAAGTTTCAAGTGAGAAAGTGATAAAAAATTCCAGATAGTATAACAAACACTTGGGAATTGCAGATTTTATTGATATTAGAATATATATATATATTAAGAAAGTTTTTTTTACAAAATTATGTTTGAAATTTTAATCAAAATAAATAACATTTTTATGCATATATTTTAACTTTAATAAAAAAACAACAACATCCATTGCTTTGCATATAATTATGTCTAGAAAAATTAAAGACTAAAGATCAAATTTAATTAAAGATTTACAATATATTTTCTATCAAAAAATCAATATATATATATATGTACATTTTTGCCAAAATGTACCTTCAAAATAAATTAATTCATACAATTCTGTTCAAAGAAATTAATGTCTAAAAAATTTAACAGATTATATTTCCACCAATAAAAAAAAACACTTTTTTACTATAAGTTTGTGGTTGGATAAATATTTAAATTAATACAAATAAAATAATAAACAGAATTAGAATGATTTTATAAATGCCTTCGTTTTTTTTTAAAAAAAATATAATATCCTATATATACAACTCTATCATTTAGAATCACATCATAAAGAAAAATCTTAAATTTCAAACTTGTAACAATCTTTCCCTATATAAATAGAATCCAATTAAATCATATATCATAAATATTCTAATTAATTCCAGATTTTTGCATTTTTTTTGTCCACTTCTTCAATATTTATTGCCCTTTTCAGAAGCGAAGTAGTACATTTTACAGCCAGTGATTTCTGAATGAAAATTCAATTTGTCACTTCTGATGCTTAAAATTCACATGACCATAAAGAAAGTAACAATTTAATTATTTTTAATTTTAGGCATTATTGAAGTTTTACACATTGTTCTAATATTTATTTAACTTATATAAATATTAATTTAAATTAATAGAAAATTGCTCACATTTGATCATAAGTCCAAAACAAGTAACCCATTATCATCATCATTACCACCATCATCATTATTAGTATATTTCAAACCAAACTTTATTGTTCATTAAAAGTTACATTGTTAAAAAATACATGGTTGAAAACTACATAGCTTTGGAACAAACAAATAGATATTATTGGTACAGTTCAAGTAAATTGTTAGGGAGATATCTGATAAACATAAACTTGTAAACTGTGTATTTGCCTATGGTTCAATTTTCATTGTCTGAAGGTTTAATTCATCAATTTAAACAATTTTGACTGAATTAAATATATCCTTTGGACTATTCAATACACAAATATGGTGTTTAAATAATTGTTAAAAAAAGAGATATGGTAAAAAAAAATAACAATAATTGTTCTTGTTACAATAAAAGTCATTTGGTTTTAAAGGTTATGGTCTGTCTCAGGTTTTTAATAGTGACCATGTAGCAGGAAATATATCTGGGTGTACAATTTTGCCGCCTCTGATCTTCAGTTGTTTAAGCTTATTAGAGAATGTGTCTGGGTGCCTTTTGTTGTTGTTTCCAATGCAGAAAGTAAATCTGGTGCACCACAAAGTATATAAACAAAATGTTGCTGCATGGGCTGACAATACTGATCCTTTACTGAGTGTTTCTATTAGATTATCAAGTGTGATGTTATTTTGTCTATACATGTTAATCATAATTTCTCAGGTATTTGTCAGAGCTGTGCAGGTGTGGAATATGTGCTGTTGCATTTCTTCCCTTTGGCACAAGACACAAAAAGCATCAATTTTGGTGTAAAACTTGTGATATTTAAGAAAATAGAAGATAGGTAGAGTGTGAAGATTTAGCCTTAAGAGAAAGTCAAAAAAATTGAGTTCCAATGACCATTTTTTAAATCACTGCATCAAACAACTGTTGTTCATATTTAGCATTGGTGACTGAGGATCAGTAGTTATGTCAGGGTATAGCATATTATAAATGTTCCAATAGGTATATCTACCAACACCCAAAAAAACCACCTGATCACAAATGCTGTGGAGTTGGTTTACGAGCAAAGACAAATATTCATGTAAAAATGATAGTCAGTCTGTGAGTGTTTTTTGAAGGATGCATACAAGAGCTAGAACACTTCTTATCTGTGCAGCAAGTAGATTGATATTTTTTTGTTTATGAAAAATTTTAATGGAGTGAAGGAAGACCTAATCCATTTCTGGTTGTTGGAGGACTAAGTCATTTTACAGAGATGGAGACTACTTTTCTGCACCATAATAGTTTGCTACAGAGTGAGTAAATGGATAAAGTGAAATATTTAGTGAAGTTTATGATTGCTGAGTAATGGATTCTTTTTTGTAGTTACAAGCTGACTGAAAAGGCATACTTTTGCATATAATGAGAGGTAGGTTTTGGAAAGAGAAGTGGTTGTGTGTTCAGCACCATCTTTAAGTTTTTTCTGGATCTTTTGTCTCATTCCAAAGGGCCCTAGGTAGAAAGGAAATTCAAGAAAATTAGTTGGTTTACCATGATAAACTTAGGTATATATCTTGTCGGTGTAAAGAAACCAAGCTGATGTTTTATTAATGTTGATCTTGAGTTTAAATTTGAAGGGTGTATTCATTTAAGTATTTTTTCCAGAGTAGGCAATTGCTTTTTGGATGTAAGAAAAACAGTAAGGTCATCCTATATAGTCCAGTGTGTGGATTTTGTTATATTTTGTTTATGAGGGTGTTAATGAAGAACATAATTAATAAAAAACTGAATGGAGATCCTTGAGGTATGGATTGGTGGGGAGAGAATGAAGGTGATATTCTACTATTAATTGTAATATGGATTTCATGACTAAGGAGTAGATTGGTTAATAGGTATAAGAGAGAGTGAGGTATTTATTATTATTATTAATATTATTAGATTTCAACAATCCACTTTATTGCACAATAAATAGGTTACATAGGTTCTTTACAGCTGTATAGGTTGTACATTGGTTCATGTGTATATTTACAGTACAATGAATGGGGTTAAGGTTACATAGGAATATTTTACCATGCCTGAATAATAATTTTTTTATATTTTATTATCATCAATGTTTTCAATTCTGTGCTTTTTTGTGTTCATATATAGACACTCATCAACCTGTTCCCAACCCCTTGCTTGAAATACATCTTGAAACCTGTCTATTGTCTTAATGAGAACATTATAATTCTGTTTGAGAGTATTGCTATTTTAATCTCTGTTATTCATTCATAGCATCTCAGATGCATCTTCATAGTTCAGGTTACTTTCTTTGTTGGAGAAATCAACTGGTTGACAAAGTGGGTTAATTTGATTGTTATCTACTTCATTAGTTTTTACTTTTTTTATGCATCTTTTCTTTTGCTCTACTTTTGATATATTTTGTGGTATTTCTCTGATTATTTTCTCCATAATTTGTGTGCTAGTCTTGTTTATTGTTCTTGATGTTTGTGGTATATTGGAGTCATTGTTATACCTTTTTATATTATTTTGTTTATCTAACCTTTAGGATTCTTTATCATTACTTTGGATCATATCTTGTTCTTTTGTAATATCATTTGCCTTTCCTTTTATTCTGCCTTGTTCTGTAGGCTTATTATACACCAGATTTGGTGCTTGCTCATCAATTTATGAGTTTGTGCTTATTTTGTTTTGGGTATTTGGGTTGTCTGATTCCTGGACCCTCATTTGGTCTTCTGTGTTTGATATATTTATAGTATCAAATATTTGTGATTTTTTTTTCTTTTTTGTTTTTATTTCGAGTGTTTTTGTCTTATTAATATCTGTATATCTGCTATTATTTGTGTTTAGTTGATCTTTATTGGTATTTACCATCTCATTTCCTTTCTTCTTAGTGCTGTCTATACAATAGGTTTGCCTCATATTTTGTAGTAAATCCAACATCTGTTCCCTGCTCTGGTTTCTCTTGAGGCATATTGGATGAGGTTAGGTGGCTTCTACTGTTTTTGCTGTTCATGCAATTTACTGTTATGTGCCCTTTAATTCTGCAACCATAGGAGTGTGATCTCAGGCCTTTTATGTGAAGAGTCAGAATAGCTTCCTGATCTTTTAATATCTGGTTAGGGATGTTTTTAGGATTGATGTTGTCATTTAGCTTAATTTCAAAGTGAAAGTGGTTGCTGTAAACTGGAATAGGTGTGTCTGTGCAGTAGATCAGTCTGATATACATTGGTTGATCAAATGGTTGTATTAGCTTTGTAAAATCTTGCATATTATAACCAAAGTATGTATTTCTCAATGTCCCTATGCAGTAGTTCTGTAGATTTTTATCTATTATAATGAGAGCATAATTTTGGAGTGATTTAATTTTTTCCTGGAACTCTGCACATTGCTTTTCATTAAAAAAAAAAAAAATCAATCGCTATATATCTAGAATTTGGGTGATAGTATGGTATGCCACATTTGTCTCAGCTATTTCTTTATATAGGAGGTTTCTTGGGAATTTATATAAGAATGGGAATTTATATAAGGATAAATTCCCATCAGTAACTGTCAAAACTAGATATATATTTATTTGAAAATAATTTCTTGAATGTTTTGAATAATTTTTTTGGTATAGTGTCATTAAATTTACAATTTTGGTTTACATTTCTTTAAATATAAGTTTTTTCTTGTGGCAATTTAGAACCTGTTCCTTGTTCTATAGTTATAAATAATGCAGTAACTTCAGTGTTTTCATTTGTCTTTGTTTTGCATTTCTCATAGTCTTGATTGTTCTTTTAAAAGTGATTGTTGATTGGTTTAAATTGTTTTTGTTTATGTATAACTGTATTTTTAAAATTGATTGTTACTTTTTATTATTATGTTATGTACATTATGTTTATCCCTTTTATTTTTATTTTTTTGTTTTTAATGTGTTAACTATAATTGGCTATATGTTGTTGTTTGGCATTTAAATAAATGAATTGAATTATTATTATTACTACTACTGCTACTATTACTATTATTATTATGTTTCAAAAAAACTTGACTTTCCATATACATGTTTACATTGATATTCCTGAAGATTATATATATAGTATATATCTAAGTTCTTTACAAGTCTTTGCAGTATAAACTCGGTGAGTGACGGAGTGTCTGTTATATATTATGATACTAAATTTATACAACTTCTGTTAGATTTCTTAAATTCCATTGGTTTTCTTTAAATTGTTTCTCAAAGTTATCTTATTTACATTTAGATAATTATGATACATCATGTATATAGTATATAAATATATATATATATATACATTGCATATATGCTTTGTAACAGTTTGTTAGTCTTTAGATATTGTTTTTGTAAGCTGGTGTATGTCTCTACTGGCAACATTGTGTATGTTTTATTATCATATATCAATTCTTGGATTTTATGATGTCCATTTAATTGCATTCGCTTTTCGAGTATATTAAGTGATTTGAAAAATGATAGAACTCTTATTAAAGATATGTGCATTGTTTTATGAGTGACCAAGTGACCATGAAAATGTCTGGGTGTGCTATTTTATTGTCTGTTTTTTAATTGTTCTAATTTGTTATGAAATGTTAATGTATGCCACCTTCTATTATTGCCAAAGGTGAATATGCATCATGTGCACCAAAATGCATAGAGCACAAAAGTTATTGCATGGATTTTAGGGGTGGAGGTTCTGCAGAATGTGCTGATTACATTCTGCAAGGAGATTTGTTTGTCTGTATGTATTAGTTATTTCATGCCAAGTATTGTTTAATGCCAAGCAGTTGTAAAAACAGATGTTTTTTAGTTTCTTGTGCTTGGTGACATAGTGTGCAGAAGAGGTCTTTTTTGTATACAAGCATCTGCATCTTAGAAAGTATGATGTTGGCAAGGCATATAGATTTATTCTGAGGAAATCAAAAAATTTAAGGTCCAACGACCATTTTTAAAATTTTGTAAGCAGTGGTCAGTTGTTTATTCTGAGCATCTGGGTGGTAGTATCTGCTTTATGTCCTGGGTATACCAGTCCATAAATCTGCCATATGAATATTTTGTTGTTATTTGCAGTGATATTTGAGTATGTGTGGTTCTAAACTGGTTGATATCTGATAATAGGTAGCAATGTGAAGATGGTAGTTTGTCTAAAGGTATTATTTGGATTAGACATTGCAATTCTGGAAAATGTCTGAGGGTGATTAATATAAGATGGTGTAGCATCCAAACCATTGTGTATTGTTGGGCAATTAGGGAATTTGGCAGATACTGGCATTGTCTTTCTATTCCATAGTTTACTGCAATACAAATATCTTTGATATGAAAACTTTGGAGAATTGAATTATGGAAGAATAATAAATTATTTTGATGATCACTAACTGGTTGAACAATTGAACTTTAGCATATATTGAGAAATAGGCTTTTGATAGAAAAGTAGTGATCATTCTGCTTCACCTTTTAACTGTTTTGTATTTTGTGTTTCATTGCATTTGTCCTCATATAGAAGGGAAAGCCAAGGAACACTGATGATTTGCCTTGTGTAAAGTAACCAGGCAACAGTCTTATTCTGATTAAAATTTTAGATGGTGTGTTGATTAATCTTGAAGCATTGGTATCTGCTTTTTAGAAAGAAGAAAGTCTGTACATATATGCAAGGCAAGCTTTATGTTGTGCTTTGCCTGGTGTCTGGATGCCTTTGATATTTTGTTGGATTTTAAGCAAGAGCAAATTGATGTAAAAGGTAAATAATTGTGAGCTGAGTGGTGAAACTTGGGATATGAATTGTGTGGGGGTGAATGATGGAGAATTTTTGCCATTGAGTGTGATATAGATTTTATGACTAAGTAGTAAATTACTGATCAGATACAAATGAGTGTGTGGGATTGTGGTGTCAGCCAACATGTTGATTAAGATATTAATTTCAACTAGTTGAAAGCCACTTTTATATCAAGTTGAACTGCAATTGGTGTGTACTTTTTCCAGTCCCAAACTGAATGCATGACTGTTTTGAAGATCATCACAGCTTGTGCAGTAGATGATTGCTTCTTTGCAAACTGGATATTTTATATTAGTGGTAGAATGTGTGTCTTTAGGCCATACTTGAGCACTTTTACAATTATTTTTATAGTAAGTGATGCCATTGAGATGGGACAAAAGTTGGAGAGTATTGATATGGAGGCTTGTTTTTTGTTGAAGGGGACTATTGCAATTGAGTGTAAACCTTTGATGTCATGTAGCTTTTGCAATAAGTGATTTTCAAGGTCACACAAGTATTGGGGAATGAACTGGTTGAGATGTGTAAGGACAAATTTTGGGATGCCATGTGCCCCTGGGTGACATGTATTAGGTATTATGGCCAGTTTAGCAGAAAATTCTGTGAGTTGAATGAGATTTTTGTTTCTGGTTTATTAAAAACACCAGAAAGAGGTTTGACTGAGTGGTAGATTTGTAGTTTTTGTTTGAAATGGTAGATTGTTTTTTACATATTTCCTGCATATGTGACCCACTTATCTATAAGTGCCATTGACACTCTGACAGTAGATGAGTTGCCCAAGGCCCAGTGAATGCATTTTCTTGTCAACATATGTTGTTGGATGAGGCAGATTTTACTTTTTTTATTGCCAGGTAGTTCTTGAGATCGTTACAGATATTGTTGTATGCTAGAGTAGTGGTCTTTAACTCTTGGTCTACGGACTGGCAATGTGTCCACAGAAGTTTTCTGCTGGTCATGCTAGACTGGCAGGAAAGTTTGTAATAACAAAATAATAAGATTTTAAACTTTTTAATTAATATAAACAATTTTTTATTTATTTTTTCATCACAATTGCTTAAATAAAATTAATTATAAATCAAAATTTTATTTACATTATTAGATAATACAAGAATTACTAAATAATAATCAAAAGAATTTATCTGAAAATGCAATCTTTAAAAGACAAAGTGTCAATCTCATGATAATTGCACCACTTCTTACATGTCAATTTTTATACCTAGTAAGGCATTTCTGTATTGCACCAGCTTATTTATTGGTTACATATAGCAAAACCTTTTATTGCATTTGTATCATCTTTTTATTTGGTGTGTGACATTTCTTTTTGAAATTGTAAACTTCACAAAATGGAGACAGATCATTGATGATGATTTCCCTTCATTAAGAAAGTAAATCTATTACCTTTTCTTTTTTTGTTTTTAGAAAAATGACATCTTTATAATGATTGTTTTATTTCTATGTGACACTTTACAAAACAACTTTTCATTCAGTTTCTTTTTTTTTAATTGGGTAAAAATGAGATTAAAATAACACCAGATTCAAAATTTAAAAAAAAGTTTTTTATTATACAAACTCCATTTGTATATATAACTTCAACTTGTATATTTAATATTAAATACAGATATTACATTTATCATAATCATTGTCATGTAATTACCCTAGCTGTGATATTTCCCAACATTCAGGTGAATAACATTTTATTTTTGCATGTTTTAACAATGAATAATAAATGCATCAATGCAGGCACATTAATGAGAATGTACTATTTTCTGTAGCAGTATGACTGTGCAACTCAAGAAAGAGTGTTCAGAATATGAAGGTAAGCAACACCATTACAATACACAGTAACTAGTGTAAAGTTTTGGTCAGTTATAAAAATTATGCTCATCTAAGGCTAAGCAGTTTAAATCTTTAAAAAATTTATCTGTAGACTTCTGCCAGACCATAAAAACTTATCCTTACTTTTGCCAGTTCGCAGGTGTGAAAAGGTTGTAAGACCACTGTGCTAAAGTAAGTTTGCGTATATTTTGTTGACTGGTTTGTGTTGGATTTAGCATTGTAATTCGCCTGTGTCTTTCATCAGCCAGCATTAACAGTCTGGAGGGTAGGGGGGATTTGCATGTAATGTGATCTATATTGAATGATAAAATGTTTATGAATTCTAGATATCTTTGGACATGGATAAGGTGCATATTTTTTATTTTCTGGAGCATTATATATGTCTCTAAAAAAATAAATTTCAAGGTGGCAATTGGATTCAGTATTCATACTAATTGTTTTCCCATGTGTAAGTAAAGCTGTAAATTTTTTCCAATCTAATCAACATGGTTTGTGCAGAGTGATCAGAGAAAAGAGATGCATTGATGTTTAGGCTGATTAGATGGTGTAGCATAGGAGAGTAAAAACACAGGTCAATCCTTGATGTATGACAACCATTGTGAAAAGTAATTGCATCACTTATCAGAAAACCCTCAGTACTCATAAGTGGTATTGATAGTTAAGGTAGCCACATTGAAATAAAAATCTTGATATTTCATATTTAAATCCTTTATTAGTATTGTTGGATGTGAACTAGTACCAAGTAAAAATTTATGTTTAATATAATCTTTGATTAGTGTGATGATTAACAGTTAATATTAGTAGATTGACATCTATGTATATGATTTTGAATGACTCAGATAGACAATCTGGTGTTATGATCAGGCCAGTGTTCCATGAGGAAGATGATGAGTCCCTGGAGCATGCACAGTAACTTTCCTTAATTAATTGTACTGAGGGGTCAATTTGTTAGTCACTATATATTGTTTAGTTTCTAGAAATCTTAGTATATGAGGTTGTGTAATCTTTATCCATTGTTTTAGCTGATGAATTCTTGTGATTGAGTTAAGTCCTCTAATATTAAGTGCAGTTATTTTTAACTTCATTAGTTTGATCAACTTTGAGTTGGTTTTACATAGTGTTAATATCTGTGAAGCTTCTGTGTATTCTGTAGATGTTTGTGAGCATTTATCAATATCTTGATTATCATCAAACTTCATAGGTATGAAGTCCTCTGCCAAGTTGTCAATCATTTCTGTTAGAGTATTATTTCCATCTGTTTTGGCTCTTTTAGATTGTTTATTTTTCCTTGGATGACCAGGCCATCTTTTGATTTCTCTTGAAGTTGCTTCTATGGAAGGGAGGCATGAAGTTATTGGATCCATGATGTTTTGTTTATTATTACATGCAGCATGATTGTTTTTTGTGCAGTTTTGTATGGCATTGGATATATTCAGATTTGAATCTGTCATATTATTAACTGATGGTATAACTTGTGTTTGCAATGTATCAGGTAAAATATGTGTTTGATTTTGATCCATATATTCAGAGCTTTCATTTATATTATTCAATTCATTTGTTTTAGAGTCAAGTATGTTTGTGTTTTCTTCTACATGACTGTGTTTAGAGGCTTCACTTGCACAATGATTGTTTTTGTTTACATGTTGATTAATTGAGTTGTTAATGGTGGTCTATTATTATCTTCATATTGTCATTGGTTGTGTTGGTTGATGCTGGTTGAGTATCTATGAGTTGGCTATCAATGCACTGTGTGGCTAGTTGGCCATGCTTCCCATATGCATAACATTGTGGTTTTAGTCCTCTTATATGTAGGCACAAATTAGTCTCCTGATCTGAAATCTGTGTTGGTATGAATTCTGGATCAATATCTTTGTGTTACTTCAATTTAAAGTCATTACTATTGCTACATATATATATATATATATCATCATCATCAATTTAAAGTCATAACTATTGCTATATATATTAATATCATCATCATCATCATCATCATCATCATCATCATCATCATCATCATCATCATTATTATTATTATTATTTTTATGTTCCAATAATAGTCTTTATTAATCATTTGGGTTATATGGCATTATATAACATTAATTGTAAGTGTTACTGGTGCAAATCTGGTGTCATATTAAAAGTTATTTGCAGTCACTAAGTTAATCTTGATTATTGATCTTTAATTATTAATCCTATAGTACACTAGGGTGACAATTTATAATTTATGTAGCACAAAATTAAGCCATAGTGTTGTACAAAGAACAAAGTTAATTCAGAGTAGAATTTCATGTGGGGACAGCTAGAAAAATGCAATAGATGGGAAGTAAATTCTGTAGTCCAATGGTAGATGGAGTTGGAAGTAGTTAGGTAATGAAGGTGGGTTTTACATTAGGTTAATGGATTGTACAATTGAATGCTATTCAATGAGGTTATTGTTCGATTATGATCTACTATAGATTGGATCATTGTTTTAATAGTGACCAGATGGCAGTAAAAATATCTGGGGATTCTGTGTTGTTGTCCCAAGCCTTGATTTGTTGGAGTTTATTGATGAATGTAGCTGGATGTCTTCTGGTGTTGTTGCCAATGATGAAGATGTAGTGAGTGCACCAGAAGCCATGCAGGATAAAAACTGTTGCACATGCTGTGAGGTGGTTATCTTCTGATAGGATTGAATTAGCTGTTGTATAGAAACCACTGGTCATCTGTATGTATTTAGTATGATAATTCTTATTTGGTTGAGAGCTTGACCCTGCTGAAATGGATGTTGTTGAATTTCCACTGCTGCATTACGTAAGTTGCAGAATAGATATATATGTTTATATAGACTGATACCAAAGAAAATACAAGGTTGGCAATGCCTGAGGTTGATACAAACTAGGAAATCAAAAAATTTAGGCTTCAGGAACCATCCTTTGAAGAGCAGAGTAACTGGTGGTTAATAATACCAAGCATGGGAGAAGAATAATCTTTTTGGCCTCCAGATATAAGATAAAATATGTTTGCCAGTATATGTATTTATTAGTCATGGGAATCTTGATCAATTGGATGCTGATAGGATTGATTGATAAAGTGTGTTTAGAAATGTTGCTGATATAGGGGGAGGTATATCAGTAGGGATCATTTGTAACAGGGATTGTAGTGCTGAGAACTTTTGTACAATTTATGAAATTGGAATTTTTATGGATTTTTAGATTTAGAATAATTGAGTACTGTGGAGGCTCAGACCATTATTAATAGGTGGGCAACTAAGTCTCTTAGTTGAGATTGAAACTGACTTTCTGCTCCATAGTAGCTTATTGCAGAAGGAGGAGCTGGCAGAATTAAATGATTTTGAAAATTTAACAATAGGCAAATAATATGTAATCTTAGTCATTATGAGTATATTAAGTAGGTGAATTTTAGCATAAAGAGAGAAATAAGGATTGGAGAGAGACTTGGTAATCTATATGACATTTTCTTTAAGCTTATTTTGTAAGGTGTTCTTCACATAAGTGATCCCATGTAAAAATGAGAAACCTAAGAAGGGGCTTGCCTTTCTCTGGAATATGTGAGTGTATGCTTTGTTGGTGTATATAAAGCATGCTGCTGTTTTACTCATGTTAAATCTAAGTTTACACATGAAAGTATTCTGATTGAGGATGCTTTGTAATGCAATAGGATGCTATGATATGGCAGGAAGACAGTGACATCATCCTTGTATTTAAGCATGGAATGTATTGGTAAGTATGTATAATTTGGATGCCTAAAAATGTCTGTTGTATATGCTTTAATGAAGTTTTATGTAAAAAATGAAAAGCAGTGCACCAAGAAGTGAGCCTCAGGAGATGGATTGCATAGGGAATAAATATGGTGAAGTCTTCCCATTAAGAGTGAAATGTTATCTCTTTGCTCTGTAATAAGTTGGTATTTAAGTAAAGCAGAGTACTTGTAGTGTTAGCTAGCATATTAATTCAAATGGGAATAAACACAGAGTCAAACGCTGACTCTATATTTAGCTGAACTGCAGTCTTGAATTCAGTTCAAGATTGCTTAAATATCAAAATTGCCTGTATGGCAGAAGAGCCTTTTTGGCAAACTGTATGTTGAAATTTGAAATAGGTTTGGCTCTAAATGACAACTTTTTACAGTATCTCAATTTCCAGTGGCCCCATGGAAATGGATGAAAATTTGTTAGAGTAGATGTTAAACCTGGGTTTTTGTTAAATGGTACAACTGAGATTGGATATAGACCTTTGATGTCATATATCCTTTGAGATACATAATTTGCCAAATCACAGAAGTATAGTGCAGTAAAGTGCCTATGATGAGCAAAAGAAAAAGCAGGGATTGTACTGGAACCTGGGTGATGAGTTATTTATAGTGACAAGCTTGTCAGAAAATTGTTTGGAATTAGGTGTTGGTATCTGGTGTCCCAAATAAATCTGATGGTGTGAATGCATTGTGGATTTGTAACTTCTGCTTGAAATATTGGTATATACTTAATCATGTTATAGCCTGCACACATATTACCATCAACTTGGAGTGCTATAAAAACTTTTAGTGTGAATGGGTGGTCCAGGACCCAGAAAATATCTCCTGAGATCTATTATTATACTTCTGGTCTTCAGTTGTTCATGCTTATTAGAAAATGTGGCTGTATGCCTTCTGGTGTTGTTTCCAAGGCAGAAAGTACATCTGGTGCACCACAAAGTATATAAATAAAAAGTCACTGCACAGGCTGCTGGTATTTAGGTTATCAAGTATAATGTTACTTTGTCTGTATGAGTTAATAATTTCTCAGGTATTTGTCAGAGTTGTCTAGGTATGGAATAGATATGGTGGTGTTTCTTTTTTGTGGCACAAGCAACAAAAAGCATCAATTTTGGGGTAAAGAAATGCAGAATTTTAGCCTTAAGAGAAAGTCAAAAAATTTGGGTTCCAATATTTGTTGTTCATATTTAGCATTGGTGATTAACAGTAGTTAGGTCTGTGTACAGCATATTATAAATACTCCAATAGGTGGATCTACCAACACCCAAAAAAGATACTTGATCATAAATGATTTGGAATTGGTTTATGAGCAAAAGCAAAAACAAATATCCATGTGAATGTGGTGGTCAGTCTGTGGTTGTTATTTGAAGGATGCATTTGAGAGCTGGAAAACTTCTTATCAGTGCAGCTAGGAGATTAATACTTTTTTGTTTATGAAAAATTGGAATGTAGTGAAGACCCAATCCATTTCTAGTTGGTGGAAGACTAAGTCATTTTTAAGAGATGAAGACTATTTTTCTGCATCATAATAACTTGCTACAGAGTGAGTAAATGGATGAAGTGAAAGATTTAGTGAAGTTTATGATTTGTGAGTAATGGGTTATTTACAAATGGGTTTTTTTGTAGTTACAAGCTAAAAGGCATACTTTTACATAAAATGAGAAAAAGGTTTTGGGGAGAGAATTGGTTATGCATTCAGCATCATATGTCAGGTTTTTCTGGATCTTTTGTTTCATTCCAGAGTGTCTTAGTTAGAAAGGAAATCCAAGGAAATTACTTGCTTTACAATGATAAATTTGCATATGTATCTTGCCAGTGTAAAGAAACTAAGCTCATGTTTTATTAATTTTGATCTTGAGTTTATATTTGAAGGTGTATTCTGTATTCATTAAGTATTTTTCCAGAGTAGGGTACATGGTATATATAAGTTCAGTGCATGGAATTTGAATTCCTTGTAATTTTTGTTATTTTGCTTATGAGAAAGTTAATGTGAAACATGAATAATAAAGAACCGAGAGGAGAGAGGAGATCCTTGAGGTATGGATTGGTGAAAAGGGAATGAAGGTGATGTTCTACCATTAATTTTGGAATATGGATTTTATGACTAAGGGGTAGGTTGGTTATTAGGTTATAATTGAGAATGAGGTATTTTGTTGTCTGTAAGTGTGTGAATTAAAATTTTAATAGGAACCGAGTCAAAACAACTGAATTTACAATGGTTTTGAAAATTAGGGCAGCTTGGCCTGTTGAAGAGTCTTTTTTTCATGTTGCATTAGTGATAATAGACAGAAAAGATATGGTTCAATTTCATTTTTTAGAACCTTCTCCAGAATTTTATTACCAAGGTGTCCCATGGGGATTAATAGCAGATTATGGATATTGAAGTTTTCTTTTTGTTGAATGGAACTAAGGATATTGGTTACAGATCTTTTATGCTAAACAACCTTTGTGATAGATAATTTTCTAAATCACATGATATTTGTGGCTGTAAACTGATAAAGAAGTGAAAATACAAATTTAGGGATTCCATGTGGCCCTGGATGACAAGAGTTTGACATTGTGGTTAGCTTCAGCAAGAAATCAATAGCATGGCATGGTTTATCTAACTCTGGTTGCCCAAAGAGATTTTCAGGTGATGTGAAGGCACAATATGACTAAAACGTGCCTATTTTTTAATGTAATGATTATTTTAATTGCATAATATCTATCGTTTTGCATTTGTAAATGCACATATAATATAAACGATTTTTTGCATTCTGATACCTGCCATTGTCTTGAGAGTAGATGTATTTCAATCTTCTTTATAATAATTTTTCTGCTTAAACAAAGCCTTACAGTCATCAGAAAAGTCGTTTGAATTCACAGTACAAATACAATTATTTCAAATAATTTTGGCCAACATTTACCTACTTTACAGATGTGTATTAACATCTTCAAAAAGGAATTCACACTTTCAATCACTGAATTTTCTTTTCTAAACTTTCTAAATTAATTAGAAATTGTAAGCACTAATATAATGGGTACAGATATTATTATGCAAAGTTTTATTACCATTAGCTAATATAACTATGATTGTAAGATGTTAGAGCAGATCCATGAAATCTTCTTTTATCTGAAAATTTATTCTTCCAAACAAATAATTGTATCCACCTATCTGTTTAATCAAACTTTTTTGCAGTCTGAAATTCCTTACCAGTTATATCAATTTTGAATTTTGATAGCTTCTTAGCTACAAGTTAAAAAAGTTTTTTGAAGAATTAGTATCCAGTAAAGCGATGCTTTTCATGCACATATGTAGAGAAAAATTAGAATTATTTTTTTATTATTATTAGTATTTATTGTTTTGTTGTCAATTCCATTTATTGATTTATAATTATGTATATCTTTATGATGAACATCTGCTAGAAAGGATAATCTATAGGCTGTTATTTTAAATCAATTTTTCTGTCTTTTTTTATTGTCATGGTAAGCAGAAAGATTTCTAGAAAAATCTATATCAACATAAATCTTTGATTCTATTTTATATCCACTTCTAAAGAAAATAATTAATTTTTAATGTCTCATAAAAATATCACAACTAAGAATTTTCAATCTCAGTATCAAGGTTTTGTATAAAAGAAGATTTGACTCAAAGTTGATCTGTTGTAAAATAAGGATTAAAGTGTTTAGCATAACACATTTCCATTATGTAAGTGACCAATGGCAAAAAGAATTCATGACAAGTGACAATTTATCATCTTAAGTTATGAAGAAGTAAAAAAAAGAAAAAAAGAGAGAAATCTGTATTGAAATAGAATCTAGCTACAACATATTATCTTACAAAGTGGCAGCAGTACTCTTATTGGAATAGTGATTAGTTATTCTAGTTAATTATCCGATCTAAAAATCATTTTACCATTCATCATCTGTTGATCTTGTTAATTTTTAACTTAAAGATATATGTGCAAGCACATATTAAAGAATTAATCATAACTTTTATTTTTTGAAGTAAAAAAAAATTATTGAAAAATTGATACTTATATTAGTAATTTATATTATATAGTAAATGAATGGCTTTATAGAAATTTGATTTTATACTCATTTATGATTTTTGACATTATAAAGTATAAACTATTGTGATAATAACCAGATTGAGTAAAAAAATCTAACTATTACAAAAAATAGCAGTAAGCTTGTGGTTAAACACCTGTAGAGGTCCCTACTATCGTATTTTACACGCATATTCTCGAGGTTATAGCCTCAGTAAATATTACTTAGTAATATATGTAAATTTTGATCTAATATTTTTATTTTAATTTTAAAAAAAATGATTACATTTCAAAAACAGTGAATATTTATATATTTTTTTAATAGCATTTAAATTCAAAATACAGAAGTAGTTCTTACAATTAAAAAATTAATTCTTGTTTTAGTAATTGTTTTACAAATATCTATTATCATGTTGGTTGAAAGAATGTAAATTCATTTCAAAAAACAATATTAATAAAGCATATTAGTTTATCTACAACTTTATATATTCATCTTACAAACTAATAATAAAAGCTTGTTTTTCTTAAAAATATATATAAAGCTTTAACTCAAAAGGCGCGCTCAATTAGCTTGAAAGGCTGATATTTGAATGTAATACAAAGCTTTTTGTTGAATATCTTGCAAAAAACATTTTGGTGAATTTAAATGAATTCGCTAAAACTTCTACACTTGAATAAATAAATATTTGTTTTAACAAATATAAAAATAAAACTATATTTATTATTAACATGTTTTATAAATAGTAATAAAAACACAGTACCTATTGACAAATAACTTTATCATCAATACTTGTCACTGGTAAATTTACAACTTTGAATTGGTAAATAGTTTTATTTGCTAACAATTAAAAAACGATATTTTATTTATTTTTCATACCATTCAAGACTGACCGAATGATATGAAAAAAATATATGTGGCACTTAAAGCAACTCACCTTTTGAAATAAAATAATGAATTATAAAACTTTATATTTATAAAAAAAATTATAATTCAATAATAAATCATTCAATAAAATCATTATTTATTACAATACATTTGTCATTCCTTCTAAAATTAAATTAATAATCCAATGGCTAATCACTTGAAAGTCATGTAACTTTCTAGCCTAAGAAGTGATAATTTGAGCTGTAATCCTGAGATCTCTAACTTTTGGTTTATCATTTTATCACAACATTTTTTTTGCTGATTCTTCTTACACATAATTAATTTTATTTAGAATTATTTTGTTTAGCATTTCAATTTTTGTAATTTTTATACTGGGAATTTAAACGTTTTAGTTTTTAATTACAAATCATTTTCTATGTCAGTTGCTTTTATAAAGTTTTACATTTTAAAATATAGTAATAATCTCAAGTATTAATTATACTTTGTCTTGTATGATTATTTTTATTCATATTTTTATGCTTTGTTTGATTCTCGGAATCATACTTAAGCTTAATTAGTTCAGATATTTTTAATAGTTTAATATTGTAGTTTTTTTTTATATTTATTTTGTTCTATATCCATAACAAATCAAAACAAAATCTACAAATACATTTAATTTGGAAAAAAATACTTATAACTGTGCCCCATTTTTTAAAGTTATAATCAAAGAGAAAATTTGTAATAATTCATTTTTAATTTATCAACATTTGTTTAAGTTAATATAAGAGCTATTTTAAAAATCTATTTCTACATAATTTTAATTTTCTTAAGTATTGTAAAAAATATTTTATACAAATAATTTACAAAACATTTTGGAATTTTATAAAGTATAAATTATCAATAAAAATATCGGAAATTTTTTAAATATATGCTATACTTCGATCTATATATGTACAATAAAAAAGAATTAAAAGATGTAGGAATAGACTAATTAAAGATTTAAATCTGAACCCCAAAAATAGAAATTTAATTTTATTTAAAATAATTAGAAAAATGTTTTCTACAGTCTAGAGCTGTGGTAAACTGATGAACTTGAAAACTAAAGATCTCCGGATTAAAATATCGGCTAATATATAAACATAATTATAATATAGTAATTTTGTTAAGTTCTCTTCTCTAAGAGCAGTAAATAAGCAATATAGAAATATCGCAGAATTAGAAAGTAAAGAATATAACTGCATAGAAATTTGATCTTTATCAGTGCTAGTTTGCTATTGCTTGCTAATTTCTAAATATAATCTTAATAATTTTAATTTTAGATTTACATTATAAACTTTAAAAAAACTCTTCTTAAAGATGCATATAAATAGCTATTTTTAAATAATAAAATTAAAATTTATTTTATGTAATTTTCTGCCTCACAAAATGCATTTTCTAAAAATAATTAGTTTCATTGTCTTTTTACATATTTTGTTTATGCATAGATTTGATATCTTTAATTTATTTAAATATTTTTACATATTTTGAATTATATATAGTTGTTTTTTTTTCACAAAGTTTTAAAAAAATTAGTTTTGTAAAGGTAATGTAAATATAAAATTGTATTTGAATATTCTCGATTTAGAACTATTCCTATGTGGCCGATTTGCCATCTTAACTTTTTATATTAATTATATTAATATTTTTTTATGTATAAAGTAATGTATAGTATTTATACTTTTCTAAAACAAATCAGTTTTTTTTTTTTAAAGTTATTATTAAACCTATTATAAGTCTACCATAATTTTATAAAGTTATTTTATTTAATGATATACAAAGTATTTTTTGTTTGATCTCGTTTTTATAATAATTAATCGCGCAGTTTTTGCTGTTTCAACTAGATGTTAATCAACTTTTGATTTAATTCATTAGCATAGTGATTGAATTGAAAAAGTTTAATTTGAAGAGATTCATAATTAATGGTTTTGCTCTTTACACATTTCAGCTGAGAATCTCAGAATGAGATGATGTCATACTGGTAATATTATTGATTTGAATGAAGTTTTAATGAAGCAATAAAAAAGTCGATCGAATTTAACTGAAGTAGTTGTATAAAACAGGACAAATTAATGTGAGTAAAATACTTATAGAAATGATGATAGGAAATGTAATATATATATATATATTAGTATCAATAATTCCTATATGAATAAAATATAATTTTTATGGATTAAAAACTAATATTATATTGTAGATCAATGACCGCAGTTATATATATATTTGACGCTTTGAATATTGGGTAATTTAAAATTTTTAATATGAGCAGAGTTATAGTATATTGTTTTTATTTCCACTTGGAATAATTTATAAAAATCTAAATTTAAACAACAACAACAAAAAAGTACTAAAAATATATTGAAGTAAATAATTTTTTTATTTTTGAGCATAATATTAATTTTTTTAAAAAAAGGTTAAAGTGTGTGAAACTTTGCTACTTTCATTATAATTTATTATTCATTGCATAAATTGTATTAATATAACTTTAAAATTGAATTGCAAATTACCATGAGTCAATTGAAAATAAATATTTTCCACACTATATTAATATATAAATGAATTTTGATTTGACTTTCATTCGCAAAAGATTTTTTAAAGCAGAAGGCTATTTAGCAACAAATGTTAATACATTTCGAATTTTTAATAAGAATCCTACTAAAAGAAAACACAAAACAACAACAACAAAAATAATAAGCTAGTAATTAAAAACGAAGGCAATTATTATTAAGAAATAACTATTTTTTTTAAAAATTACTATTTATTTCGGGAAAAAATTTACTATTTTTTACTAAAAAAATAATGTGACCAATTTCTTTATCAATTTTAATTTATTGCGAGATAAAAGACAAAAAATATTAATATTGACATTTTAAATTAAAATTCTATTTTATTAATTCATCTTATGTAAAAAACGAATCTATGCAATATTATGCTTTTTAAAATCTATATCTAAATATTGTTTCTTCAATTTTTTCATTTTTTTTAATGAGTATGTCAAGTAGCTTTCTTTTTTAAAATTATACTGGTATATATAAGCGCTTTAAAAGTATATATATATTTGATTTAATTTACATCTGCATATGCAGCCAAACTTCACATGCATAAGTGAAATTGACAAGAAACTGTAGACACAAAAAGTTAATAAAATTTACAGAATAATCAATTCTCACTATCAATTGCCTTATTTCTTTTATATCAAATGAAAGCCATTCTAATATAGAATATCTTCAAGTTTTTTTTTTTTTTTTAAATAAGAGTTCATTAAAAAAATTGTAGCATGAATATCCTTTTAATCATATTGCTGAAATAGCATTTTCTATTGTTCGTATTATAAAAATATTTTTTATTATTTAAAATTTGCATTACTTTAAATATTTTTAAATTTATTATTATTACATTTTTGTGCGTTACCTTGAAGATAAGTAGTCTAGGCAGCTTTTTAAAACTTTGTAAAACAATTTATAATAACTCAACAAAATACTTGACATAAATTAATAAATATGTGATATATGGCAAAGTTATGGGATGAAGTTTACTAATTGTAATTATTACATATTTATTTAAAAATTATTTTTATTAAACTAGCAAAAAAAAGTTTGCTAAAATAATCATTTAAAAAAAGATCCTTACTAAAACACAATTGGGATTGCATATTTCTAATGTGTATTCCATAGCTTTTGTTTTTATCTGTTACAAGTGTTATTGTCATGCAAAAGTTTACCTACTCATTCTGTACTGAAGACAATCATATACCTGCAGTGATTGACAATAACTGTGGATTAGTTAGTTTTTTTGCTCAGAAATATGACAGTAAAATTTATTAAATAATGCAAAAATTAAGGCTTTTGATAACAAAAAATATTTTTCCTATTTTCTGCAGACAGGAAATAGAGTGATTTCTAGTTGAATCAGGCTATGATAAGATTTCAGAAGGTAATTATTTAATGAATACTTTACATTTGCACATTTATTTCTGTAGATCACTCTTAAACAGAAAAAATGCAGGAATTGAAATAAAAACAAATCCATAATAAACAGAGCATTATCAAATTTACTAAGGTAGAAAAAAAGGATAAGAAGTAATTGATTAAAAAGGTTTACAAGATTTTTACTGCTAAAAACCAACTAATTGAAAATGAAAATGAAAGAAAAATTTATTATAAATAAAATACTGACTAGCAACATTATGCAAATCGATAGCATATAGTATACGCTATAGAATGTCAATGTTAAACATTTAACTTACAAAAAGATATTCAGATCATTCAAGTTTTTTCCCCAGTAAATTTTTGTTGTGATAAAAACTGAATTTTTAAACCATAAATTGGTAAATGAAAATACAATAAATAAACTTTATTAAATAAACAATGCTACAAAAAAAAAAAAAAAAAACATAACTTTTGAAATTACTAAAAAAAAGTTTATTATAATATTTTGTTTTTATTTTTTTTAAAAAAAGAAACAAAAATGGACATAATAGCATTCAAATAAAAGTTTAACAGATATTATTTATATTTTGAGATGATAAATGTATATTTGAACACAGAACCCATTTATTAATGAAAAAAAAAAATGATTAAAAATATTTAAAAAAGAGTAACGACAATTAATATGCTTATTATAAAAAAGACTCAAATAAATTTAAGTTATATCTTTCAAATCATTATGAAATCAGTGAATTTCACATTAAATTCAGAAGAATCAGACTTGAAGATGAACAGTAAAAAATATAATAAATGATGTTAAGTTGTAAAGTGACTATGCAATAATACACGATGATCAAATGATTGTACTTGATTATCAACATTGGTTGATTGCAAGCAACTTGAGCTATTAATATATAAATATTAAAATATCTTGAAGATGGTTCAAACTTGAAAGAAGTTAATAAAAAGGTTTGATCTGGTGATATGATCAATGATGTGAGAAATTGTATTTACAAATGCATTCCAACTTTGTACCGGTTCAATTTCTATACTTTTGAGTTTAAATAGAATTATATATACCAAATTCTGGACTTCTACTTAGAAAAAGCATACAGATTGCCCTCTCAGTAGGGATCAGAATTCTAGAAATAAAATAAAATTCTAGGGATATAATTAAAGCTAGGTGACCTGTACAGATAGAGTTTTTAAAGAGAAAGACTGGCATTATGATATAGCACAGGAGAGTAAATGGCTAGATGGAATTATTAGATATTAGTCCTTTTTTATTTATTAATGGGAAGCTTATCAATGTTAAGAACTATATATTGATGATGTAATATTTTATAATTAATATATGTAGGTCAATTTATATAATTTTAAGAGTTATGATGACTTCAGTACTTGCTAATCAAGTAGGGGATGTTCTTGAGTATAATGAGCATCCAAAATCATTCAAGGAAATAGCTGAATTAACCCGTGAATTACTATTTTTCTCTATTTGGCCAAAACACAGTCCTTTCCAAAAAGTTTAAGCCCCTGGCATTTAATGCACAAATTTTGATTAACATATTATGAACTTTTTCAGAATAAAGAAAATATTATAAAGTAAATCAATTATAATTAATATAAGAACAAAAACAGAAAATAAGTTTATCTAAAAATCTAAACTTTCAATCTATAAAATACGTAATATGAATAACGATTATTACTTATGTTTATTATTATTGCATTTGCATATTATTAATTACTATTATTATTGTTTAGAAACAAATTTGATACTTTTTTTTTCTAAAAAAAAAAACCAAAAAACAAATTTGATACTTCAGCGGATGTTATAACACAAGCCACAAATTTCCAAAATCAACTTGATGCTATTTATTTCGATTTCTCTAAAACTTTTAAGAGAGTAGATCATGGAATTCTTTTTTAGAAAAACAAACACGATGACATTATTTATCAAGATCCTAAAATTCTTAACCTTATTCGTTGCTGGTAGAAACCACTATACATATGTTAATGAAGAAGCTTCAACCATGGCTACTTATAAATATGGAATTCTATAGGAAAGAATTCATAGTTTTATTTATTTTTTTGCCAATTACACCTCTAATCTGACATTTATGATAGATGAGAAAAATATTCTGTTATGCTGATATTGAAATATTTTTAGAAATTAAAGATGCAAATGATCCTAATCCATTGCAGAATTACGTCAATGACTTTGGTAAATAGTGTGAAGTTAATAGCATGCAAATTAACACAAGTAAATGTAATACACACATATTATTCCAAGAAAACCAGGATTAATGTTGTTCACTATTACATTAATGGTTGTAAAATTCCCAAAAATAATATTAATGCAGAAAGATTTAGGCATTATCTTTGCTGGTAACTTCTCTTTCAATAATCGCATTCAAATAGCAGCAAATAATTCTTAAAAAAGTTTGTTTGATTTTTAAACTAAATATTAAACTCAAATTAGAAACTTACAAGCTACTATTTAATACCCTGATAATACCGATCCAAAAGAAAAAATGTGTAGATGATATTTTAAAATCGTTCAATCATAAACCATCATAAACCACGGGGACAATAATCAAGATAATTATTATAGATATATTCAGACATGATATTCTTATTAAAATTAATACATTGCAAAATATCTTCAGAATATATGATTACTAAAATTTCCCTCAAGATTCCAATTTAACTCTAGAAATTAAGATTTATTTAATATGTTAATAAGAGTTACATATTCACTCATTTATAGACGATAAATAGAATATCACAATAGATTCAAGGATGTGGATATATTTCATGTAAGTCAAAAGCAATTTAAAAATAAGTTTAAAGACATATTGTACATGAATAACAATATATATATATCGTTAAACTACTACTAAATAATTGTTACCACTAGGCTATTATTTACAAATAAATCGAATCACTATTACCACTACTACTACTACTACCATTATTATTACTAACACTATTATTATTTTTCTATAATAGTTTGATTAGTAATTATTTTGAGAGTTATAATGTTAATATTTTATTATTTTTTTAAAAATCAATTTTGTAAAAATATGAAATTTTTTTTATTAAAATAAAGAAAAGAAAACCAAACTCTAGATATCATGATTATTTATACTTTTATTTATTTTTAATAAATGCTAAATATTTTATATATAAATACTAGAATGTTATAGCTAAAAAATATTGTAATCCATTACAAGTAACTAATCAAATGTATTTTATACTGTCTATAAAATGCTAAATACCAAAGGCTAGGTAGAGACAATTCTTACTATCTCTTTTTTCCCCTCTTCTTTTTTCATTTTCATTTTTATCTTATGTTTTCAGATATTATAAGCTTTCTTTTTATTCTTCAATACAATTCTTAGAATTCCAATCTTTTTTTATTATTGTATATATATATTTATAAAAATGACTCCAGAATTAGAAAAAAATACAAAGGTAGAAACAAAAAATTCATAAAATTACAATAATAAAAAAAGATCTGGAATTCTAAGAATTGTATTAAAGAATAAAAAGAAAGCTTATGATATCTGAAAACATAAGATAAAAATAGAAAAAAAAGAAGGGCAAAAAAAGTAA
Organism: Epiperipatus broadwayi; assembly: GCA_028023455.1. Taxonomy (NCBI): domain Eukaryota; kingdom Metazoa; phylum Onychophora; class Udeonychophora; order Euonychophora; family Peripatidae; genus Epiperipatus; species Epiperipatus broadwayi. The sequence continues at coordinate 7,350,379 of JAQFVV010012400.1, read as the reverse complement.
TAGTAAGAATTGTCTCTACCTAGCCTTTGACATTTAACATTTTATAGATAGTATAAAATACATTTGATTAATCACTTCTAATTGATTAGAATATTTTTTAGCTATAAAATTCTATTATTTGTATATAAAATATTTATCACTTATTAAAAATAAAATTTAACACCTTCTAACTTAAGTAGGAGAGACAAAACACAAACTATTAACTACAATTCAGAATTGAAAGACTTAATTAAACATTTAATTAATCTATTACCCGATTGGAATCTCTAGAAATACTTTTCTAAGGTTTAAAAATAGTTATCTCTCTTTAATAATAATAACAACAATAAGCCCATAATCTGAATAAATAAATAAAACAATTAAAAATAATTTAATTTTATAAATAGCACCTAAAAATTTTAAACCAACAATAAATATATATATACCAGTATAATTTTAGTATCATTTTAGCATGCATTCTGGGACTTTTTTTACACATGGGGTAATCACTGAATCTATATTGACTTTCTAAATAATTAACTTAATATAACAGGAAATACATGAATAAAATATTAAAAGATCAACAATAAATACAGTGATAATTTTACATTGAAGTATGGATAATATTAACAGTAAATAAGTGAATAGGGAACTATGTGACATCAGGCATAACAATAAATGCATCAGCTTATCTTTCATTTTTTTTATTAAATAATATAAAGATATTATGTGAGAATTTATTCTTTATTTTGTGGTTATTTGAACAATAAAATTAACAGTAAATAAGTGAATAGAAAGATTTGTCACCTCAGTGCATAACAATAGTGTGCAAAGAGAGAAATGACCATAGGCACAAAATAAAGAAGGCATATTTCATAAATAATGACACCCAATCAATTAATAGAAAAGACATCTGTTTAACCATTTCAAAAAGATGGACAAACTAATTCAAACAATATTTTAAATAAAATACTGAAACATCTAACTAATTAACATAAATTTGTATACTCCCCTCATCACTATCAACCGCACACAGCTATGAGTATAAAGCCATGGAGCTTTGAAAGCGCTAAGCTTTAAATAAATTATTAATAAATATAACTTCTTTAACGAGCGTTAAAAGCGCATAATTATTAATATTAAAATAATACAAACAATAAATGCATCAGAATTTCATATTAATAGTCAATAAATGAATAGAAAGATTTGTAACCTTGTGACTTGCCCACATATTTGTCTTATTAGTTGTTAGAAGAATAACCAGATATTTTTTCCAATTTTTTTACTAAATAATATAACAAATAAAAGAGGAAAATATACTTCTTATTCATAGTATTTGTTAATTAAATACTTTTTTAAAATGTTTCTACTGTTTGTTCTTTAAAAATTTCCTTTTTACTTTATTGCATATCTTTTCATATTAAGAATGTGGCAATAAAATAACAGCAATCCAGACCTTTATTCATAGCATGATGGTGATGTTAAGTTTAACTTAATATTATTTCTACTTATTATTCAAAAAACTACAAGATAAAATATAAATTTTGTAATTAAATAGCTTTTTTTTATTTGGTTGTATTATTTGCATTTTATAGCTTTTATTTTCATACTATTTATTAATTACAATTGCAGTGTACAAAATTTTTCTATTTATTAATTAAAATGTTTTTATTTTATTTTTTTATTTTGTAGACTTTACTTTTATATTAAATAATCTAAAATAACAGTAAATATCTGAGTAAAATAAATGAATAATAAATATTAATTTACTCATTAAGTGAGATGAAGGACTTGAATTAGAGAGATTGCTGCTGGATGTTTATTTAAGATGATGCGTGTATGGTAGAGATATTTCACTAATTTTTGTTTTAACCACAGAATTGCATATAAGTGGAATATTGATTTTTTAATTTAAAAAAAATGTGAAGAGGTCACTATTTTTGAACAGTAAATATTTTAACTCTACCTTGATAAATTTAGTTTTTTGTAATTGACTTTTTTACTATTTTCACCCATAAATTTTTTGGAATAACAAAAAACTTGTTTTTTTTTTAAAATAGTTTATTACAGATGCATAATTATTTTTACACAATAATTATTGAAAAAATAAATTATATATGATTATGTTTTATTTTATAGATGTTTTATTTTTAAAAATAGAAATTAAAAGATTCACATTTATTTTTTTGCATTTTAAAATAAATTTCAGTCAAAGAAGATTTTCATTGATTTTCTGCAGTCATCTGCTCAATTGCTTTCCTGCTCATTGTTGAGTGATAAAACATTTCTTTGTTTTTGCTACTTATTCTGTTTGTTATTATTTTTTCAATACACCTTTACCCTACTTAGCACTTTGGCTTTTATGCAAGATTCACAATAGGGATAATCATCAATTTGCACTTATTTTGATTTAAAATTGATAATACACTGTAATGATCATTAAAAAAAAAATTAAAAAAAAAATTTTTTTAGTGGCCATTTTTTAAACTGGTAACCATTTTGTAATACTGATGACATCATAGAATAGTTATTAAAGTCATCTTATTCAAAAGCAAAATAGTGATTTTCATGCTAAAATTGTATGGCACATATTTTATTCATAAAACACATTGTAGTGATGTATTAAAATATTTTGATCATAAGCTTAAAATATGGTGAATGTACAGCATTTTATTTGATTTTCACCCAGTGTTTTTATGAGACAATTAGTAATTCATTAATAACATATTTGAACTAAAGATTTTAATTGTTAATGATTTCAAGAGAAAAAAAATAAAAATGTTCATTCAGTACACAAACATAAATCAAACCAGTATTGTAAAAATAGCATAAAATTAAAAATGTACAGTATATATATTAGCTAAAATATTCAGTTGATTAACTTTGAATTAAAATTTCTCTGTCAAATTGAAAGTGCTACTATCTCTAATCTAAAATATTTTCAGTAAAAAAAGAAGAGCAAAAAAGGTAAAAATGGTTTCACATTTATACAATTAATATCAAAAACTACTAAATGTAAATTAAAAATAACACTCTACTTCCTCTATTTTAAATTAGCTCATAATTTTTTTCAGATATCCAAAACAATAAACATTATTGCACGTGTAAAAAAAATGCAGTACTGAGAAAAATTAATTTTTGGTCATATGTACTGTCAATATTAAATTATGTACAGTATAAATATTAGCTAAAATTTTAGACAATTTTGGATTAAAATCTTTATGAATGCTAATTTCAATCAAATTGAAATTGCTATTCATTGTAAGTAAATTGCATTTTTGGGAAAAAAAATGTAAAGATAATTTTATCCAATTAATGATAAATAGTGTATGATGAAAATGCAATACAAATAAGATGAATAAGGTTAATACCTTTAATTTGTACTTAACCATTCTGTTCTTAAATTCAGTTAGATCTCACCCTATTTGAATTGTCATTCATGTTATTTATTGTTCGTGAATGTAGTTTGCACCATCTCTTGGTCAATTTTGGTCGCATTTTTTTCATTTTAGGCTTATTTTATAGAAAATTCAAAATTTAAAATTTTAGTTCTAAAAAGTTCCACACATGGTGATATATATTAAAAAAAAAATCAATTTTCATTGCTGCAAATTGGTGTGTAGACCAGCCTCTTTTCTATGATTGGATAGCTGCCAACTCTGGAAATTGTGCCACAGGCATTACTAAATGACAAAGTCAGAAATCAAAACAAAATGTTTTACATGTTTGTAATTGATTTTTAATGTAAAGAATTATATTTATCATAATTTTTTATATTCATAATTAAGATTTTACATTACTTTATTGAAATATAAAATTTGATTTGAAAAAATTTAAATTTTACAAGGAAAATAAGTGTGGGAAAGTGACTGCTCTTCAAGACAAGTGGTTGACCACTCTAGTGATTGTAATTAGCATATCAAGCATTTCTAAATGACAAAGCCAGGAATCAAAACAAAATGTTTTACACATTCGTAATTGATTTTGAATGTAAATAAATATATTTATCTTAATTTTTTGCATTCATAATTAAGATTTTACATTATTTTATTGAAATATAAAGTTTGATTTGAAAAATTAAAAATTTTACAAGTTAAATAAGTGTGGGAAAGTGACCACTCTTCAAGGCAAGTGAATAAGGTTGACTGCTATAGAACTGAATAATGAGATACTGGCATTCACATAGATTGGTAGAAATATAATTATTTTGTTTTACCACTGGCTATTTTTTAAATGTTTTTCTTATATTTTTCTTCAGTTATTAACATTATTTTTAATTTTTTATTACATTTAACCAATCTGAATCTAAAATTATTCAATTTTTAGAAGCAGAATTGAAACAATTCTGTATATTTTAGATTAATATTTTATACTTAAATAAGACTATAACCTTAGTACATGTGCCTTGAGTGTTTAATTTATTACAAGAGAGACCTCTACAAATCTAAATGCATGATTCGACTTTATAGAGGTAAAAGAAACGACACTCTTGTCTTCAACCTATTTTTCTAAATATATAGGCAAATCTAAAGCATTTTGATTTGGGAGCATGAAGCTAATAAATTAAGTCCACTATTTCTGTTAAACATCAATGATCACAAAATCTATCACTTTATGAGTTAATAGTCAGATCTTAAATTTAGAAATATTTTGAATCAATTTAAAGTTGTAAATATTAATTTTATTAAGCATAATGTTAGCACATAATACTTAATAAGGCTATAACCTTAGTACATGCACCTTGAGTGCTTAATTTATTACAAGAGAAACCTCTACAAATTTAAATGCAAGATTCAACTTTATAAAGATAAGAGTGGCCACACTCTTATCTTCAACCTATTTTTCTAAATATATAGGCAAATCTAAAGCATTTTGATTTGGGAGCATGAAGCTAATAAATTCATCACTGATAAAGTCCACTATTTCTGTTAAACATCAACAATCTTGAAATCATTTGATTTATAAGTTAATAGTCAGATCTTAAATTTATAAATATTTTGAATCAATTTAAAGTTGTAAATATTAATTCTTATTAAACACAATGTCAGCATGTAATACTTAATATTTTATTAATAGAAACTGACTGAAAATGAAACTGATGAATAATTGTTCTCAGATTTAAGTAATGGACCAATACAAAAATTAGACAAAGGTTTTAGAAGTTGATGTTGGCATCTAAAGGATTATATAGCCCATAACTCTGCCATCAAAATGTATTGCACTATTTGACAAATTGATAAGTCATTACAAAAACATGGTTACTGCACTTGATAAAATAGAGTTATGTCATGCCCCTCAAAAAAACTGCTACAGCTATTGTATTTGTTTATTTAGATCAGTATAGTACAGCTTATAACAAAAACCTTAAATATTGTAATGTATTGTATGTTTATTTGGATCTTGTAACACTAATGATAAATAACAAGTGTTTATGTTCAATCAAATGATTTGTTATTAAACATTATTTTTTTAATTTTGTAAAATTTGAAATACCAAAAAATGGCACACACCCCCATAGACAATAAATATAAATGCTTATTTTGAATATGAGTGGGGTAAAGATGTATTTGCAAAGTTTTTTGGTAAACATATATTTTTAACAAATCAAATCCAAATGTTCAATGATTATAAAAAGTAATGTTACCCTCATAGATGATTAACATTAACTATTATAGTTATTTAAATATAATTTTTTTTAGTATTTATTGTTCATAAAAATAATTTTAATATTAGGATTTTACTCATATTATGTTAAGTGTACTCTTTAGTATGTTGATAGTGATTACGTGGTACTCTCATGTATGAAAACAAGTTCCAGAGTACATATTAAAACAGTACCATAATTTATATATCTGTAATAGTTCCAAATTTACATTTTATGTAATTTAATCTCAATTATTATTAAATTAATAAAGTGCAATACATTTATATCTGCATTTTAATGTATGAATTTAATTCTGTTCAAATATTACAAGTTGTAATTTTTTTTCATATAACTTTTAAATATTTTTAGCATTTAAAGAATTGATAGAGTCTATTTTTTAATTATAAAATAGTTAAACAAAAAGATAAAAATCACTGAGATGCACTAAATACAGTTTATTAAGTAGAACATTTCCCAACTCAGTATATATCAAAAAGATTCTAAATTTCCAAGTCATTTTTAAATAAATAATTGCCATTTTTTTACTCTAAAGGAAAGCATTTTTTTTTTTTTAAAAAAAGTGCAACAATTGAAATTCTAATAGCCAGAATTATTTTCTGTTAAATATAACTTTTAATATTTTGAACTACAGTAACTTTAAAAAGATATGTTGATTCCTATTTAAAAGTAAGATCTTATATAAATGGAAATGAAAGTAATAAATAAAATATTAGATAGTAATGTTTACAGTAAGAATATATTTTATATACGATTTCTTTATCTTCAATTTTATATATTTAGTATAGTATATAAACACAAACTTTCTTCATTAAATATCTTGAATACTACGTATAGAAAGGAACTATTACTTATATATCTATTTATATATAAAAAGGCACGTGTACAAAATTAATTTCACTCGCACATGAGTATGAATATTTTGCTGAAAACAAACATTTTTTTTTTTTAAATTTCAATCGAAAAACACTTCATAATTAATTGATATCAGAGAAAGCTTACTATTTCTTCCTATGAACTTTTCTTTAAAAGAATGTTTTAGTTATATTTTCTTTTAAAACTTATTTTTAAAACAATATTTCTACTAACTAAGTACAATTCATACATACACGTAAAATATCAGCTATATTTAATATCCAGGTGTTTAAGCTTTTAAATATAAAACGTAATGAAATGAATATTTAGCTATTATTTTTAACATCGAATAAGAAAGTTAACATTTAAAAAGAATATAATTTGCACTGAAACATATTAAAAAAAAAGAACATATAATAAACATTCAAGTTACTTTAAATTTGTATACTATTTAATTTTATATTTCGATTACACGAAAATGAAATATATTCAATTACGCTCATCAATATGTCTGACAGACATGTTTTACGTTGTTATTACGTTTTCCCTTGAGTGGCTTTTGTCAGTTTATTTTTAGGAGGATAAAAAATTAAGCAGTAATTTATATATTTTTATTAAAAAATGAATTGTCTCTAAAATAATATATATTTAAATAATTATTAAACAACCCAAAAAACAATATACGTTTTACAAATGTTCTTTAAAGATGGTTTATCTTGCGTTGCTGAATAATGTAAGTACAATGACTGTTCATTAAAAATATAAGAAACTATTTATAAATAATAAATTCCAGTTATTGTATATTTTTATAGTTTTATGTATGATAACTACAAAAACTACGGATGTGCCTTAGAAACCTAATTTTAACAAATAACAATTATTAGAATTTATTTATTAAACTACTGAACAAAAATATTGAATATATTTATCTTTGTATATATTGATTTTATTATTATTAACAAATTTATTAATTTATGAAATCTAAAAAAAGTAATAATCTACATTGGAATTAAAATAAAAGATTTGTTACTTTTACATTTTGTTCATAGATGGCAGTAAAAAGCATTTTTCCAACTTTTTTTATGACTCATCCATAATTTATTTATACATAATCACAATGGGCGGTTATGAAAAACAAATGCTTGCACCTTTTCGTTTCTTTTTCTCTAATTTTTTTCTTACATTACAATATCTTATTGCTAATTTAGCTGTCAAATAAATAAAAAAATAGTATCTGGAATATAAATGAAATTTATCTTTTCAGTTGAAAATAGCAGTGTTATAAATTACAGTTGAGTGAAAAAGCCACGGCAGTTTGAAAATATTTGATAACATCTCCGTTCTTTCTTTTAATTATTAGTTTGAATAAAAAAGACGCTAAACTTTTTATTCTTTTCCTCTTTTGTTACTAAGATTTCAACAAAGGAAACAATTAGCTTCGTTAATAATAAAAGTAGGAAATATTAAAATATATTGATTTTCAGTAAATTAAATAATAGTGAAATGACTAATTTGCCACATTTTCGCCTATTTATTATATAATGCCAAATTCCTATGATTTAAAAGTTAATTTTCAAAATATTTAAGTACATAAATATGCACAAATTCATTTTTAGCTAAAAGAAAAAAAATCAACAAAATAGAGATAATTTATTAATTTTATTATAAGTGCTCAATATTAAATCATTATAAAATATAAAAATTTATAGTGCAAAAAAGAAAATATATACATTTGTATATAATATTCATATTTGAATTTTATTAACTATATTTTATTGGCATACGGATGTTAACTGTAATAGTAACGTAAATTAGTATTAATTAACATATATACATAAACATAATATTTTTCTTTAGCTGACTGAACTTTTTTAATCTAATATCATGAACAATGTTGCCAAGATCTAAGTTTGAATTTTTTTATGTCGTAAGTAAATATTAAAAATAAAAATACATGTCAAATTTTTTTTAAAAAAGGTAAATATTTTCAATATTTAATATGTAAAAAAGCAAAGCATTTATCTATGTAGCCCCCTCGCAATATTACAAAGATAAGCATAACATGTACTATTTTAAATACACTGCTTTGAAAATGTTATATTATAGAAGTTATTAACATTTTTTTAAAAACTTGGTCTATATAATTCTTTTTTTCTGAAACATAGTTTCGGATTTAAAATTTTGTTAGAATTTGATTTAGCAGGATTATTGCAATATTCAGGTGAAACCGAGTTTCTGATTTTTAAATATATTAATATGTAATTAGTTATTACAACACAAACTTAGTTATATTCCAGACTTGTGGACTAGAATAGAATAGGTCATCGCTTATAAAATAAATTGTTTAATAAAATTACTTTACAATCATATAATATATAACTAATGATAAAAAAAACAAAAACAACAACAATAAGGATACAACTTAAAACATTTGAGTAATATGAAATTTTCCAAATTAAAAAAAAGAAGTTTTTTTCTATTTGAGCAGCATTTACATAAACACTTTTTTTCCCCAAAAAAAATAAATAAAACTTTTGCTATATGTATAAGCATGTTTTTTAGACGCTTGTATTTTGTTATAAAAAAAATGAAAATATTATTCAGTTTTATTTATATTTATAGTTAAGAATACCCAAAATATATTTATAAAATTAATATTACATATAATTATTCTAAAAATGAATGAAAAAATAAAGTTTATATATATTTTCATTACATTTTCATAGTACTTATAGAATATATAAAATATTAAATAACACGATTGTTAAATACTCTAGTATTTGATTTATAAAGCCATTAAAAATACCATATCTAAGCAGAAATAAATTCTTTGCATTGATATAGTGATTACATACTTTGGGAAGTTTTATAAACATATTTGACTAGATTATTTCACATTTGCAAGTGTCTTTTAATTTATTATAATCACTATTTTAGTTTTATGCATTTAATTAATTTGTATTTTAAGCACATAAATATAGGCCAAAGATCTCTTTAGCATTTTTGTATAGAGAAAAAAAAATATTAATCAGAATAATGAAATGTGAAGTGATGTCAATATTATGGTTTCTTTTCTTTATTGAGTCTTTAGATAAGAATATATTGATAATTATTTATCATTCAATAATAAAACAAGCATCTAGATGGTTATAGTCTGCTTGTTTGAAAGAAAAATTCTAACTTTGCTCATTCTCTAATAAAAAAATATATCTAGTTTTCTGTCTATTGAATCTATTAACATATGATATTATGAATATAGAGTTGGGTATACTGGAGAAAACGATGAAAAAAATTAGTAAATGGAAAATTATTTTTTTCAAAACTGACTACTTCAATACAATATTAAATCTAATATAAAAATAAATGCATAAAATATTAGAAAGAACTATTAAAAATGAAAAAAGGACATAAGATATTGTAAAGGTTTAAAAAATGAGCTGAAAAATTGCAGGAATTATAAAAGATTTTTATTTAGTGGAAATAATGGAGTAGATATCAAAATAAAAATCAAATATTACTATTGGTGCAAATAAAGGGTTAACGAATAGTAAATTGATTGATGTTTGGAGAGGAAAGATAGTAGGGAACAAAGATGTTATAAAAATAAAAATGATGGATAAAAATATTGAAATAGAAATAAAAATAATTGCATAATTATACATTAATAAAAAGTTGGCAAAGAAAAAAAAAAAGTTATGAAAACCTGGTCTTTCAAATAAATCTGAAAACTATAGAATCTTCACAAAAAAAAAAAAAGTTCCAGTATGAGAAAATGAATTTCTATTTGATTAATGTCATTCTAAAGTAAAAACAATACTAAAAATGAACCCACATGTCTTGGAGTTGCAATAAATAAAAGATCAGAACTTATTAGTGAAAAGATATTTAAAAAATAAGTTGAATTAATTTTAATGCTTAAAAAATAAAATAAAAGCTACATTAAAAAAATAAATGTGCATCATCATCATCATCATCATCAACCATTATCAATCCACTGCAGGATGAAGGTCTCTCCAAGTTTAATCCATCTTTTCTGATCTTTAGCTTCTCTTCTCCACATCACCCCTGCACACTTTCTTATTTCATCCATCCATCTCACATGTGGTCTCTTTCTGGGTCTTTTACAATCTTTTGGAATCCAGTTTAAAATTTCAATTGTCCATCTATTATCATCTCTTCTAGCAATATGTCTAGCCCAATTCCACTTCAATCTTTTAATTTTTTCAATGAGGTCAGTAACACCTGTTTGTTCTCTTACCCATACATTGCATTTTGGATCTCTTCTTGTTACTCCCAACATGCATCTCTTCATACTTCTTTGAGTGGTCTGAAGTCTCTGTATTGCTCTTCTATTAAGTGTCCAAGTCTCAGATCCATAAGTAAGAACTAGTAAAATACATTTGTTAAAAACCTTCCTTTTCAAACACATAGGCATATTTCCTTTTAGTATCAAGTTATTTCTACCAAAAGCACTCCAACCAAGTTTAATTCTATGATTAATTTCTTCCATTATGTTTCCATCTGTATTAATAATCTGACCAAGGTATTTGTAACTGCTAACTTCTTCTAATTCATCATAATCAATCTTTATTTTCATATTTTGAGCAAATCGATTAAACATTACTTTAGTCTTTTTAACATTTATCTTTAGTCCTACTTTCCTACTTTCATCTGATAATTCCTGCAACATATCTTGCAGCTCTGAAGCATTATTTGCAAAAACAACTACATCATCTGCGAAATCTAAATGACTTAAATAATCTCCATTTACTTTCACTCCTTTAGTTTCCCATTTTAATCCACAAAATACTTCTTGCAGCACTGCTGTAAAACGTTTTGGAGATATGGAGTCACCTTGTCTAACACCTTTCTCAATGTTGACTTTCCCAGTATAATTATGTAATCTAATTGTTGCTGTTGCATTTTTATAAATATTTGTCAAAATATGACAATATCCTGGATCTATACCTTGATGATCCAATGCTTTAATCACTGAAGAAATGTTTATAGAATCAAATGCCTTTTCATAATCTACAAATCTAAAACATAATGACAACTCATATTTATTCGTCCTTTCTATAACTTCTTTCAACACCTGGATATGATCTACTGTACCAAAACCACTTTTAAATCCAGCTTGTTCTCTTGGTTGGTGGAAATCCAATGTTCTCTGTAGACGAGTTGTAATTATCTTGGTAAAAAGTTTATATAAAACTGATAAAAGGTTGATAGGTCTGTAATTTATAATATCTTCTTTATCACCTTTTTTAAATATTAATATTATTACTGCATTCTTCCAATCATCCCGTACATCTTTATCATTTAGACATTTGGTATATAACTTTGCTAAAATTTTTTCTATTTCTTCACCTGCTTCTTTTAATATATCAATTATAATTCCATCATTACCTGGAGCCTTCCCTTTCTTCATACATTTAATTGCATATATCACTTCTTCATTTAAAATTCTGGGCAATTCGGAAGATGTAATAGATATAGGAGGTACTTGTTCTTTATTACTATATAATTCTTGATAAAAATCTTCTACCAATTTCATGATGTCATCTCTCTTTTTAGTAACAATTCCCTCTTTTTTTCTTATTGCAGATATAAATTTCCTACCAATACCAATATGTTGTTTTACATTCTTAAGACTTTTATTTTCTTCTACAGCTTTCCTTGCTAGTTCACAGTTATACTTTCTTATATCATTTTCAACTCTTTTCCGCACCATTTTACAAAATTCGAGATATTCAATTCTTTTTAATGCATCATTTTTGTATATCTTCATATTCCTTCTTTTCTTAATAAATTCTCTAGTCTCAGTAGAAATTTTATTGATCAATTGCTTCTTTTTTCTACCAGCTATTTTTGTTGCAGTTTTTAAAAGTGTATCAGTTATTTTCATATTAATTTCATTCAAATATGAATCATGTTCAAAATCTACTAATACTTGAAACCGATTTGTAAGTTCTAATTTAAATTCATTAGAATGTTTCTGAAGATTAGGAATATCAACTGTAAATATTGTTTTTCTTAATAATTTTTGTCTCTCTAGTTTCACATTAACACGTATCTTACACCTTACTAATCGATGATCACTTCCTGTGTTAAATTTATTAAGAACATTACAATCTTGAAATATGTATTTCCTGTTAGTCAAAATATAATCCAATTCTGCTGTACCTTCATTTGGATGCTTCCATGTCCATTTCCTTTTAACATTTTTCTCAAAAAAAGAATTCATAATATAAAGTTTTTCTTTTTCTGCAAACTCCACAAGTCTATGCCCTCTCTCATTTCTAATACCATAACCAAAATTACCTATAGCACTTTCATCTTTCATTTGTTTACCAATTCTAGCATTAAAGTCTCCCATAACAATTTTAGAATGTTGTTTACTCTGATCAAAAGCCTTTTGTACATCCATATAAAAATCTTCTACTACTTCATCACTATGAGAACTTGTTGGGGCATAAACCTGAATTATCTGCATTTGGTATCTGCTATTAAGTTGTATAACTAATCTTGCCACTCTGTCCGATACACCATCAATCTCCACAATATTGTTCTTCCACTTTTTATTTATAATGAATCCTACTCTACTTGTATTTCCAATATTTGTGCCTTTATAATAGTGTATATGTCCACTTTTTAAATCAATTGTCTCTTCACCTTTTCTTCTAACTTCACAAAGTCCAATAATGTCCCATTTAATATAAGAGAGTTCTTCTTCTAATTCTTGCAATCTTCCTTCACTTGAAAGTGATCTGCAGTTGTAAGTACCTAAATAAAAAGTCATCATCAAATGGCAGCCTGGGTCTGCAATCAGGGGATTCTTAGCACCCTCTGCCTTCAGCCACCAACCGCTGCCTTGGTTGGTGACTTTACAGCCTCCTGGGAATAAGGGCCATGCTTTATTTTTGTCTGTCATAATTGTATATATGTATTGGAAAAATATTTATCATTTACACAAACATTCATTCTGCCTTATCAAGCACTGAGAAGAAAGACCATGGTGTTTCTCGATCTTAAACTCAGAGGTAAAAAGCCAATAAACTCACCATGCTGGCTAATGCATGTTGGTGAGCAGCCCATCCATGTTCGTATACTATATGAATAATCACATAGTAATAACAGCTGCAACGACAAGAATGTATGGAGTGGACATTAGGAATTTGCCCTGCTCAGTTCCTTTAAGGCCTCCAAGAGGAATCAAAGGGTCTCCTTTCAGTGAATAGCAAACTCCTTTCTGCAGCCAAATGTGCATAGTGAATTATTTATATCATAAAGTGAATAAAACAGAAATTTTAATCAGTATCATAAAATTTTAGAAAAAGTTCTATAAAGAAGTATATAGTAATAAAAAAGAAGGTAATGCCTATAGTTATTATAATTTAAGAATTACTGAAAGGTAATAAAGATGACATTAGAAATTACAAGCCATCAATCTTTTATCAGTTTATTAAAAATTATTTACCAAGATAATTATAACTGCAAAGAATTTTGGATTCTAATTATTCAAAAGAACAAGTTAGATTTAAAAGTGATTTTGGTACATTGGATTAGATCCAAGTATTGAAAAAAGTTATAGAAAGGTCCAATGAACATGATTGTCATTATACTTTGGATTTATGGATAATGAAAAAGCATTTGATTCTATAAGCATTTCTAAGGAGAATAAAGAATTGGATCATCAAGATATAAACTCACATATTGTCATATTCTGAGGAGTAATTATGAAAATGCAATAGGGAATTGATGAGGATGTCAGTGAGAGAGGTGTAAGTCAGTGGTGAGTCGATATTTCTAAAACTTTTTACAGAAGTTTTACAAAAGTACTTTGTTGATTGAAATGAAAAACAAAGAGAATAAAAGTAAATGGATTCCATTTAAATTACCTAGATTTTTCAGATGATGTGATTGTTTTTGCAAATAATGAATTCTTCAGGATTTCAGAAAATGTTGCAAGAGTTATCTAATGAAAGTAAAAAAGAAAGATTATATATATGCCAAAAAGACTAAAATAATGTTCAATGAATTTTTTCTGAAGAAAATAAAGATTGATCATGATGAATTAAAATAAATTAACAACTCCAAATACTTGGTTGATGAGATTATTAATACAAATGAAAATATAACAGATCCATTAATCATAGAATTAAACTTGGATAGATTAGAAATAACTTAAAAATGATATATGCTATGTTTAAAAATGTAGGATTTTTATAGATATGATTTACTAGTTCTGAAACTTGGGTATTTAATAGAAAAGCATTCAGAAACTTCAGACCATTCAATGATATAAAAATACATATGTATATTAGGAGTTATAAAAAGATATCAAAAAAGAAAAAAAATACATAAATATGAGTTATAAGAAGATATCAAAAAAGAAAAAAAAAGAAATACATAAATGAGACTTCATTGAAACAATTAAGAGATTAAAATGAGGCTAGGATGATAACAACAGGTGAATATTTTAAATTAAATCCCAAGAGATTGTAAAAGAATAGAAAAAAAACTACATATGAAATAAATAAATAAAATAATAAGATTAAATTTGAGGATCTTTATCCACAGAAAATGGATATTAATTGAAAATTATAATGTTGTGTCAAGAATAACAGCAAAAAAATAAAAAAATAAAAAATAAAATGTAAAGAAAAAAAATGAAAATAAAAAGATTAAAAAATTCTTAAAAACATAAAGCAAAAAAATCAGATAATAATAATAATAATAATAATAATAATAATAATAATAATAATAATAATAATAATAATAATAATAATAATAATAATAATAATAATAATAATAATAATAATAATAATAATAATAATAATAATAATAATAATAATAATAATAATAATAATAATAATAATAATAATAATAATAATAATAATAATAATAATAATAATAATAATAATAATAATAATAATAATAATAATAATAATAATAATAATAATGTTCAAATTTATTTATTCATAAGAAATTAAAGAGAAAGATTTCCACCTTTTTTAAACATATGTGTTTTACTGATTTTAAATAATTCAACAATGTCATGTTGAATACAGAGGACACTCTCAAACCCAAATGCAAGATAGAGACTTTATAAAGATAAGAGTGACTGCCTTATCTTTAACCTACATTCTGATTTATATAGGTCAATCTGAAGCATCTTGGTTTGAGAGAAAGTGAAGATGTTACTTTGTTTGCTTTTACATCTATTATTTTTTTTACATATATTAACATGTAAACATTACAAGTATAAAGCTAAACTAGTCAATATATAATTAAAATTACCCAAAATCCAAAATTCAACCAGACTAGCAAAAAATAATATTAAAACACAACCAAAGGTCTGGTTGAATTTTGGATTTGGGGTAATTTTAATTATATATTAACATATATAAAGTCTATCTTGTGTTTGGATTCAAGAGTCTTCTCTGTACTCAACACAACATCATTGAGTTATTATAAAATCAGTAATGGCATATGTTAAAAAAAGTTGAAAGCATTTTTCTCTTTAATAATAATATCAACAACAACAACAACAATAATAATAGTCATAGAACGGTTTATTAGTTTATTGCTAAATGAATTCATAAGAAATTCAGTGAAACAAGTAAAGCAACAGACAGTACTAATCAAAAGTAATAAAAAGAAAAGCAAAAAAAAAAGATTTAAATTTATTTTAATATTTGGCAGAATGAAACAATTTGGATAAAAAAACAAGCTTGATGAATAAAGCAGTAATCAAAATAGGTAAAAGGTAAGCAAAAGAGGCTATTGCATAAAAAATATCTTTAAAAAGAATGGAAGAAAAAAATATTAAATGATAAGGTTTAATGTTTTTTTAATTTTTGTTTTGCTCTCTAGATAAGAATAGCTAGATACCCAATTACTAATCAATTTGGGATGGTTTAACTAGATTGACTATTCATCAACTGAAAAAAAAAATTAAGCCTATTTGAAACTTGGAAAAAAAATATTCAAATTTTACTAGATAGAATTCAATCACATGTCATGGATATGACAATGTACTATCCCAACACTATAAGAAATCCTAAGTTATAAGCAAAAAATGTTATTGAAAAAAAAAGGTAGAATGAGATTGGAGAATAAACCAATAGGTTCATAAGTAGATAAAAAAAAAAGCATGATTAAGATAGTTAAATTGCTAAAGACTAAAAGTTGCAATGAAACATTGCAAACATCAGAAAATTGCTGAAAGTCATAAATGATTTTTTTTTTTTTTATTAATCACCATTAATTTAGTTCAAGCATCAAAGTAACAGAATAACAAAAATCCCATTCCATTGATCAAACTGAGGTACGTTTTTTACTTTTTTCAATTGCAAAGTGATCCAAAAATCTGGCATTTTAAAATCTACAATTCTCACTACTATATCAAACACATACAACAGAGAATTAGTGAATATTTGTAATGCAATTAATATTTGTAATGCAATTAATATTTAAGAAGTTTAAACAAACAATATGCGTTTTGGTTATAAGTCCATTAGAAAAAAAAAGGCTATCCACTGTAACAATTAAAAAAAACTTCCTGTAGATCTAGAAAGATGCATGACACGAATAATAGACATCTTTGTATTGTTCTATATTTGCTCAATTAGTTTCCTAAAGATTGTTTTTTGACAAAAATTAATTTATTGACAAGGATAGAGAGATGACAATTAGTGTTTGCAGATAGAAAGTTTAAATAAATGAATATAGGATTGAAATATTTTTTGTAGATCTGCTATAAAAATAGATGCAATTAAAACTACTGTTAAAAAAATATACTATTAGATATTCTTTATAATCTTTAACCGAATCTTGTACTGATGGACAGAAAGATATCAGAAGATTAATACATATTAAAACAGGCAAAACTCACTATATGTATTGCCACATACTGCAAGCTAGAGTAATCAATGGATTCCAGAAGGCTTGTGCATAAAATCCCCATCTAGTCCCTATTCATCTAATATCCCCAGACTAGTTTCTGGATTGTGGTCTTTGTCAGTGAAGAGCCTTGGATCTGATAGCACTGCACCTAGATCTTGGGATTTAATGCAACCCTCCAGCAGCCACCTTTTATCTCCTCTTAACTACAAAACTATGAATCTTAAATTAAAAACACCTTAATATTTTTAATTCAAGCCCATAGGTCTGAATTCAGTTCAGTACCTATACATTTTGATGTCTTTGGTTCTTTAATAACCATAACCACCACTATCCTATTAGGCTGGATTCGTTTTAAGCTAATAAACATCACATTGGATGAGTAGGCACTAGATGGGGATTTTATGCACAAGCCTTCTGGCATCCATTGATTACTCTAGCTTGCAGTGTGTGGCAATACATATAGTAAGTTTTGCCTGTTTTAGTAACAGTTATAAGCAAGCATAAGAAATGATGATCATGTGATGTTTATTGGCTTAAAACCAATTCTGCCTAATAGGTTAGTGGTGGTTATGGTTATAAAAAAACCAAAGGCACCAAAATGTATAGGTACTGAACTGAGTTCAGATGTATATGACTATATAAGCTAATGAGCTTGGATTGAAAATATTAAGGTGTTTTCAATTTAAGTCATAGTTTTGTAGTTAAGTGGATATAAAAGGTGATTGCTGGAGGGTTGCATTAGATCCTAGGATCTAGGTGCAGTGCTCTCAGATCCAAGGCTCCTCACTGACAAAGGCCACAAGCCAGAAACCAGTCTGGGGATATTGGATGAGTAAGCACTAGATGGGGATTTTATGAACAAGCCTTCTGGCAACCATTGATTACTCTAGATTGCAGTGTTTGGCAATATGTATAGTGAGTTTTACATGTTTTAATAACAGTTATAACCTAGCATAAGAAATGGTGATCATGTGATGTTTATTGGCTTAAGATTAATATATTTGAATTAGTAGAAAGTTGATTAATTTATGTTGAGGAAAAAAATTAAAATAACCAAACATACATTTTTAAAAAAGAAACTGATTGAATAGTGGTTACTGCATCTACCTATTATGCCCATAAACTGAGATGTGAATCTAAATCAGATGAATATTATCATTTTTATTTAGGTCACAAAAAATGAATTTTTGGTTCAGGTAAATAGGGAACAACAATCCAGCTAGCATATTCTTAGCTAGAGAGTAAAGATTCAACATTAATCTGATGAAATGATGCATTGAATTTAAATATAAAAAAGATGGTTGTAATATGTAAATTTATTCCTACAAGGATTGTGCACATGGTTTTATTTAGATTTTGTTAATCATAAAAGCTACTCTATGGCTATTAAAATAAGATTTGAGAATGTGATTTGTAAAATCTTTTATTTAAAATATAGCATATAAAACTAGGTTGAGGGAAAAAAGAAGGAAAAAAGATTGGAGGACTTAGAATGGTGCAGGAAAGAATGAAAATGATTGGATAAAATTATGAAAGTATTAAAGAGGTAAATAGAAAAATATTTAATGAGAAATAAAATATATATACTTAATGAAGAGCTTAATTAGAAACATTTGAGAAAACAATACACACATAGATATATATCATTAAAAATCAGTTGACACTTAGACAATGCCAATATCCATAACAATCAACAAATTCAAACTGTTGTCAAGGCAACCTCCTTTTAACAACAAATGTGGAATCCTACCTTTATAATATATATATATTAAACAACAAATGTGGAATCCTACCTTTATAATATATATTAATATTGTTATTGGGATTGTCTGTGTTGATTGGTTTTTAATATAAACACAAAGTATGTGTGATACATTTTAATACATAAATATGCATTATATGTAATTTTTCTGACATTTTACTTATTAAAATTGGAAAATAAATCTTTATTTTCATATAATTTTTTTTTAAAGTTTATGATAAAACATTAAAGGTGAGATGGTAGAATAAACTATTACAAGGCTATAAAATTATGGCAAATTACCACAAATAATGATCAAGTGTTATTACTTGCTTTTGTTTCATAATATTTTTTTGGATAAAAATTTAACATACATACATATATTTTTTTATAGTAATACTTCTGTTTTATAATTGCTTTGCATTTTATTTTAAAATTCTATATGTATATATAAAACAAAAACTGAAATTAGCATGTAAAATTTGCTATACCAATACTAATTACATAAAGAGAATATTAAGCTATAAATAATAGCTAATTTAGGCTATTGGAAACTATCGATACATCTTAATTATAGCTTAATATTTATTGATATAATTAGAAATGGCATAGTAAATTTATAAGATTAACTTCAGTTTTGTTTTACTGCATATAACTTCTACTTTGTTTTATTTAAGCATAAACAATGGTTAATTTAAAACCAAGCATTTATAATGAACTATAATCTAGGTGATCGTGATTTACGATAAAGCTTTTAGGATGCAGCAATCATAAATTAATGAATTCTCTTTATAAAAATAGGCTACATATTCGTGTAATGTTTTCACTGTGGGTTTGATGAAAATTTTTGTAAACTATTTTTTATTAAAGTAGAAAAAACAAAAACAAACAATTTATGCACATATGTGGTATGTTGGATTATTTCCATTATTTATGAGTAAATCTTGAATGTACACAAAATTTTAAACTTTATTTAAACGTTCCAAATACAAACAACTTGTTAGTAATAACACACAAATAGACAATACAATTACTAACCTGTATTGTCTATTTGTGAGTTATTACTAACAAGTTGTTTTATTGGGAAAGTTTAAATAAAGTTAAAATTTTCTGTACATTCAACATTCACTCATAAATGATGGAAATAGTCCAATATATCACATCTTACAATATATCATCATTACAAACCTTCAGACAAATTTATGCACATGATTTATTCCTTAAACAATATTCCTATTCAAACATTAATCATTTTAAAAAGATTTGGGTTTAGTTTCCAAAATGAATTATAACTATTGCTTTATATGATAAGTTTATTTAAATTTGTGAAATAATAGTTTTAACGACTTTATTATTATTATTACTATAAAAACCCAATGAAATAAATGTATAAAAAATATAAAGAAACAAAATCATTTGCTTAGTTTATCCATACAGAAAAAATATATAATGAATTATTTGAAAAAATTCCTAATAACTTTTTACATTTTCCTTTCATCTAAATAACTCAAGAATAAGATCAGCAATACAAGAAAAGCTTAAAGGGAAAATTGATCACCTGATTAATTTTTTTGGAAAATCATATCTGTCTCTCTATATAAAATCATCCAAAGATTCTTTGTATCTGAAAACTTGGGTTTATTTTATAAATATAACGAAAATATTACTTGATTTATAAGATTATAGTGACACTTCTCTTTCAATTCCAAAGCATTAACAATGATTATAACAATTCTATCTTTCTAAAAAAGACAAATAATAAAAAAAAATCAACAAATAAAGATTTGAATCAAAATATCTAATTAAAAAAATAAAATTTTATTGCACAAATATAGAATCTTATTATTACAGTTTAAGCAAATAAATGAAAATGTTACAACAGTTTCATGATTATTGAATTCTATATTTATCTAAATGAATAAAAACATATATATATATTGCTTAGTCTATTTCAAGGGTTTCATTTAACACATTCTCTAATAATCACTACAAAATCACTCAATTTTGAATATATGTTGTTTTAGTATTTCAAAAAGAGTAAGTTTCAGTTAATTTATTTACATATTTAAGCTTATTTATGCAATACATTAGTAAAATATTTATTTTAAATCAGAAAAATAATTGATTACAGATATCATAAAAAACATTATTTATGATAAAGATAGAAATTATTCTTACTGGCTAACAATAATTGCTACTGTAAACACCAGTGAAGAAATTTTTTGTAAATTTTTAATAAAAGTATAATTTTTACTTTTTCATTCTTCATAATGTCTCAATTAAAATTCATTTCTATTTTAAAAATGAAATTCAAATAAGAAATATTTCATTTGATAATTTTTTGTAAATAGTTCAAATATTAATTTACAAAATATCTCATTGTTTGTAAGCTTATATTTGTAATAAATAATGTAAAGATTATCAATACATAATAATAAATAAAGGTTCAATTGTAAAAATTCATTTCTGCAAATATGACCAAAGTTCTCACTTGGGTCTTTCAAAAAGTATAGGAAAAAGTTGATAGTAAATTAGCTTCATGTCTCATTACCACTTCAATTGGATTGAAATTGTTTAAATGACAAGACTTCATTTAAATCACTTGACTGTAAAAACTTTCTATGAAAATTTAAGCTTTCAGTAATTTTTAACAGATAAAAAATGCTTGCAGATTAAGATTTTATTTGTAACTATTGTGCTTAGATGCTAGCGATTTATCAGTAATAAAAAAAGAAAAAAAAACCCTTTAGTTGGAAAAAACATTCCTGAGCTTATACAACCTATGCATTTGTTGACATCAATACCAACAAAAAATACATTTATTTGTGTTTACTTATCCATTTTTTGGAGAAAAATATTAAATATTTATTTCTTAATAAGTATTTGATATTTACATATAACTTTTGTGGTAATGTATGTAATTTAAAAAAAAAGTAACTTGTTAAAAATAGGAAACAGCTATTAATAATATCTTTATTATAGTTTTTTTTAATTGGAAAGATGATTTTTATTATTTTATCATAATTTATTGAAAGCATAATGATTTTATCAACAATATGTTTTTTTTTTGTAAATGTTTTAGACTGAATCCTGATTTCAACTTGTGTTGTCAATGCTTTTAATCAAAAACATAGATTCAATTAACAGTATGTTTTTCTTTTCATTGAAAAATCTAAATGAAAGAAAAATATGAAAAATAAATGAACAAAAACAGTCCATAAATGCATTCACAATATGAACTCTAATTAAGAAAATAATAACAGACAGAATATTAAACTTATATATATTTAATACTTATTTATTATAGCCTAAATATACAAATCTCCTACATAGATTAGCTTCAAAAAGAGAATAGTAAATTCAAGTAAAACAATGACTAGTTTTTGGAGATTTTTTTGGAGATTTGGGTTTTGTTTAATTGGAAAATGTTAGATTTTAAGTACTAAAATTAGTGACTTGATTTTTTTATTTTATTTTTCTATTTAAAACTAATGGTTTAAAAATTTAAAAACTTTTACAATTTAAATTTAATGTCTCCCATTATAAGAATATCATATATATACTGATTTCAATTGCCAAGTAACAGCAAACCATTTAAGTCAAATATTAATGAAAGAAGTTTTACTTCTTTGTCACTTATTAACCATTGGCTTATTTATTGTTTATATTATTGCATTTAGAATGAGAAGCAAAATGTCACTAATAATTAATTAATGTATGCTAAAGAAAAAGCCACTGAATACTTGCTTTTTTCTATAGTTTGATCATAAAGCCTAAAATAATATCAGTTTATGTAACTGAGATTACTAAAAAATATTTATAGTTACTAATACAATGTCAGATCTTTAATAATTAGACGAGTTATCTTAAGACAACATTTTAGTTTGTTTAAATTTTCTATTTATTGTTTACAATTAATATAATAAAAATAAAACATGGTTTGAAGGCAGTACAAATTTAGTGTCCCCACAAGAAAAATGCTATTTGTCACAAACTCGATGTCTGAATGTCACTCAAACAGAATGTGAATCTGCTTATTGTGCACTGTTTTTAACAATTGTTTATATTATGATTTCTAAAGATGAAAAACCTATATTACACAAATATTTATAAAATAAAGTATTCATGAGTTTATTTGATATCCTTACATAAAATGAATGCATTACAATTAAGAGTTAAATTTTCTGCTCTCACATCTTTGGCTGCTGAAAGCATACATAAGAGACTGAGACCTGGCCAACAGAAAAATGCTAGTTCAGTGTGAAATATGTTTTGGTGGACTTTTTACCATTTTCCAATATATTTATACCTATGTTTCAAGAATGTGTGTTGAAATAGAAAATTTAAAAAATATCATAAAAAAGTATTAATGTATATTTTTGTAAATATAATGTCATTGTAAAAATGATATTAAATAGCCTCATAATGCTATGATTAGTACATTTACTAGGAGTTTGAATCCAGACTGAATGAACTGTGAAAATTTTTAAAACAAGATTATTTTTCTCAAGTAAATGGCATATAGCAAACTAGATATCTAATAATGGTTGATGAATAGGGATCTTGCTATCTTTTGCTAGATAATAAAAATATTAGTTAATTTGGGATAGGAAAATAAATCTTGATGAAAAACTTTAAAAGTAAAAGAAAAATGATTATACAATAGTGTCATGGTGTCACTTTCATTACTGGTGGAAAGTACTAAAAAGAAAATTGTCTTTTTTAAATAACTACAGAATATACCATTGTTAAGCAACCTTTTTTGCTTGATGGTAATATCATATTATACCAATGGTTTTTCAGGAATAAAACTTAATACAAAAGTGAAATATTGCAAGCAACAAAAATGCTTCAGGAGATTATAATAAAAAGGTGAATACATTTGTATATGTTTTTTATTTTTCCAGCAAAGATTTCTGTATTAATTAAATGACCATCAGTTTTAACATTTAAAAAAGCAACAGTTTTGTACTAAAGTTCAATAATAAGTTAATTAATTTTTTTGGTGATACAGCAAAAATATTGGCTAACTGATAAAAAAATCTTAGTATATTAAATGGTTATAAAATTAGTTATAGTTCACACAGAAACTTTAGATTCTAATTTTTGAAAAAGATCAAATTATCAAAAGATTCAGATTGATAATCATATAGTTTTTAGTCAATATTTTTATATGTTTACTATGGCAGCTATTAGAATTTACTTTCAATTTTCAGTGAAAATGCACTAAATAAACTAACTCAAACATAACAGATTATGTGTAATGCTTACAGAAAGCCTGGAACCATGATAAATCAAATATTTATTGCTTTCCAGGAAAAATCAATACCCAGCAATAGAGTGGCCATGTTCATGTTATATGCATACTGGTGCACCAGATGCACTTTCTTGATTGCAAAAACACCAGACACCATCCATCTACATTTAAAAACAAATTAGCATATATTCAAAATAGAGACAGACTAATAACCAGTCCACATTTATATGAGGCAATGTGGTCTCTGTTAAAACAGCCATCAATGTTGTAAGTAATGAATGAACTAATAGATAATGGATAATGCTTTTTCACTTGAAACATCCATTTCTGGAAAACCTGTTAAATAGCCCCCCCTCCCAATAACATATGTAGGACCATAAATTAATATATGTAATAATACCAAATAATTCAATGCAAACTTATGTAAAAACAAATGCAAACAATGTAGAATTTCTTTGAGTTAATAAAATGCCTTTTGAAACATAAATTAATAACTCCTTATTTTCCTTTAAAATTAATTATGTATAAATTCATTATTATCATTTTTTTTTTACAAATATTGTCTATTTAGAAGCTAATAAATCCTCCTTACTAGCATCTTACATAGTATTAAATCAATGATGGACATACAGCAGTGAGGAGGATTTAGTCAAATTCATTGATCATTAATAATATATGTCTATCATCTTATAAATCCACCAACAATTCTACTATATTCTATAAAAAAATTAAATGTCTGTTTCCAAATATTTCTTTATATAATTACTTGCATGCAGTTATATAAAGCTAAAATAACTTTGTAAAGGAATAATTGGAAACAGATCCTGAAAATGATCATAGAATATAATCAAACTGAAACTGAAATGATTATAATATGATATATATTAGAGGTGAAAATAGTTAAAAAATATCATCTGCTATCCTATTATTTGTCATTCATTATAAGGGCTTATATTATCTATTGTCAAATATAAATTGATTCATTATGATTTGCATAATTTTAAAAATAAAATGAGGACTAAAGTATTATCTGCATTAAAAAATTTAGTGACTTTATTTTGTTCGTGCTTAAAATCAATATAATAGTATTGAAACTGTTTGGAGTTTAGAATTTTGTTCATATAACAAATTATTTCATAAGCAAGCATTACATTTTTTTAAGTAGTTGACTTATATTTATTTAGCCATCCACTTCATATTGGTCACCAAATGCTATCTAGATATTCTTATAGGGAGAATAAAAGTCAAAATATCTGATTAGTCATAAGAATGCTTACATATTGATATAAAAACAAAAACACGATTAATAGTGATAGAACTATTAACATATTTTAATAGGTAATAAATTTTGGATTAAACTTTTTTCCAGTTGAAATTGACTTTTAGGGGAGGAATTTTCATCTTATATTCATTTATAATATAATAAATATAGTAACAAAAATAAGTTTAAAAACTCAATATATTAAATGTTTATTTATTTTCAAATAAATGATTAAATTTGATAGAATTTGAATTAAGAAGAGAAATACAAATTATCCTAAAAACGAAATTTATAAAATGAATGTTAAAATGAAATGTTGAAATGATGCTTACAGTTTTAGTAAAGACAAATATTTGAGGAATGTATTCTTAATATCACATTTAATGAAACTGGTTCCAAAAAAACAAAAAAAAAAAACAATATTATACTATTTTTTGTATACTTTTTATATATTTTAATTGTTTTTGCTAGAACTTTGACTTGATAAATGATATATATTTTTTAATTATTATTATTTTTTACAACAATAGTTAAATCATTTTTTTTTAAGAAAAAAAAAATGACGCTACAATTTAAACAAGATTTATATACATTTCGTATTTTTAACAAAATATTACTACAGTGTCGCTGAATTTGCGTTTCAATATACAATTTTGATAAATAATTCAATGCACATTTCAAATCTTGTTATGCTGATTATCCTAAAAAATAGTACTGTATGAACTATTGAGTATTAAAGTATTCTATGTACATAAATATTGCTACAGATTAGGGGTAATAAAAAATATTGACAATAATTTTATTTCTTCATTATAATCCTCATTGTGACTTAAGATCTCACGCTCCCAAAAAGATCACTTTACACATATATGAGAGAGAAGAAAAAAAATAAAGTAAGGAAGAGATTAAAAATAATAATTTTGCTGTTATAATTTCAGACAGATGGTACAGAAAATTTTATTAATAAAAAGGAACGACAACAGAAAAGAGAGACCTCGATAATATTGATTTGAAAATATTAAATCTGTTTATTTACTATTTATAAAAATGAATATATGTTAATTATATCTGCTATATAAATGACTATGACAAGCACTTAATCTTAGAGTAATTTTAAATTCAATTTTTAAATTACAAAAAAAAATATATCTTATTTTGGGCATTCGAAATAAAATTATTAATAAACTCAAGAACGACAATACATAGCAAAATAATAATCTCTCAAACCAATAAAATTTTACACATATAATTAATAAAACAACAACAACAACAACTCATATCTTTTAAAAGATAAGATAGGGGACAACATCAGATAAAGTTTTAATAATTATTTTTCATTGATGTTGAAGTAAAAAATAAATTACTCAAATGCATATTTAAAAAGTTGCTTTCTGCTAATAAATAAATCATTAAAGTTAATAAGAATAATAAAAAAGGGCATATAAGAATGAAATATCACAATTTTTATGGCTGCATTAAATGCAAAATACACTAATAATGTGTATACTATAAACTTTTACATTTATACACGCTACTATATACAAGACGCCTTTCTACGGAAACATTATTTTTTTATCACACTTTGTTCACATTAGATGAGTCATTATTATGCAATATGACATCTTTTGTACCTTAAAGATTTAATAGTTTACTAAACTTTATAATGAAATTTTAAATCGAGATGTTAGAATAAATTGTGTTAAAAGAGTGGTAAGAAATGGCAAACTAAGTCAATGATACGTTAATTAATTGTTGTTATTTTACTGCTTAGCACTCACCTTATTTGGCACTCATTAATATCTTATTCAAGACATTAAATACCTTATAATAATATATTGAGTTAATGCCATATATATATGTGTGTGTTTTTTTTATTTTATAAATATGTAATCTAATGACTAAAATAAAATTTGTTAAAAGAATAACAAAACGGATATACTACTTTTGATAATTAAGGGCTATGACTTATATGCATGGTATCTTATGGCCCAGTTAATTTAATCTGCCATTGAATAAAGAACTTAACATATATAGTACATATTATCAAATAATTTAGCAGAAGAAGAAGAGATAAATGATTGTTTCATTATTGTGACAATTCCTGTTATATATTACATCGGTATTACATGGTATATTTTCATTTTAAGCGTTTTATAATTTCATGCCAGATATCCACATATTGTAGATATAATATTTAGATATGTTAATATTTGAGATATATACATAGTAATACTTTATTATTATTATTATTATTATTATTATTATTATTACGTTTCAATAAAGGCTTTATTGATCTCAATGGTTTACGTAAGTTTACATCTAGAAAATTTGAAATTTAACATATAATGAATAATATTAGGGTAAACACATATAAATGAATTTAGTGGTTCCACTTTGTCGTTAATGGACTATAACAATATAAAAATTAAAAAAGCAAAAATAATCAGAGTTCTAAAGTTTGAGGAGCTTATTTAATTTTGTCCGCATGTCACTTTGAATGTTAGTTGTACGATAGTTTTCTTTGCAGCATTCACAGCATTGAGGGTTGTTTTAACAATGACCATGTTGCTGCATATAAGCGGGGGTTGGTTATTATTTTATCTTTATTTCGAATGTGTAGCAGTTTGTTGCTAAATGTAGCTGGGTGTTGTCTGGTGTTATTGCCAATTAAGAAAGTACATCGGGTGCACCAATATGCATATAGAACAAATGTGGCAGCCCTAATGCTAGGTATTGATCTTCCCTGAAAAGCAGCTATTATGTAATTAATGATTGTACCCAGTTTTCTGTAGGTGTTACACATCTGTCGTGTTTGGTTAAGTGCTACACATTGATAAATAAAGTGGTCCAGTGTCTCTTCTGCTCGATGGCAGAGTCCATAGAAAGGGTCAATAGATATATACATTCTTTTATGATAAAGAAAGTGGGTTGTTGGCAAGGCAATGAGATTGATTTTCATGATAAAATCAAAGTATTTGGGCTCTAGAGCCCATTTTTTATATTCCTTGAGTAGACTCTTGTTGTTAATTCCTAGCATAGGTTGTATAACATTAGTATCTGCTTCTCTGTTTATTAAACCATAAATATCCCAGTATGAATACTTATGCAAATACTGTTCTGGAATCTTGTCTGTGGTTTTGCATTGGTATATAATGTGAAAAAGGAACCTTTTGGAGGTGGTCTATCTGTTGGAGTAACTTCTAGCAAGTGGTTAATTTTGGGGTATTTGGCAAGTATTGTGATTATTGAGTTCCTTAACTTCTGTATATGAAAAACATTGATGTTGTGCAAGCCAAGTCCATTTTTTATTAGAGGTTGGCTAAGTTTTTTTGTGGAAATTGCTACTGTTTTTCTGGCCCAAAGTAGTTTATTATATATGGTTTTAATTTTTGAAATGAACCCCTTTGAGAATGAAATAACCGGTACATAGTAAGTTATTTTGGTTGTGATAAGCTGGATAATTAACTGTACTTTGGAATATAGTGAAAGATATGCCTTGGACAAGGAGTTTATAATTTTTGTGGCTTCTTCTTTAAGTTTATTTTGGATATGGCATCTCATTCCTGTAATTCCCATATAAAATGGGAACCCAAGGAAAGAGTTTGGCTTTGATTTGTAAATTGATGTACATGGTTTACCAGTGTATAGAGACCAGGCTGTGGTTTTTTCTGGATTAAATGTTAATTCATATTTTTGTGAATATTCTTGTAATATCTTTTGGAGTTGCGGTATTTGTTTTTTTGATGTTAGGAATATGGTAACATCATCCATATAGGCAATGCATGTAGTGCACTGTGTTGTGTCTGGTATCTCAATCCCAGTAAATGCATTTTGTATGCTTTTAATAAGGGATTGATGTAAAATATAAACAATAGTGAACTAAGAGGGGATCCTTGGGATATAGATTTGGTGGGTGTGAAAGATGGTGAGTTTCTTCCATTTAAAGTTATATGGATCTCTCTGTTCCAAAGCAGGTTAGCAATTATATATAGATGTGTTCTAGGAATTTCTGTGTCTTTTAGCATTTTTAAAAGTGTGTATATATTGACTGAGTCAAATGCAGATTCTATGTCAAGCTGCACAACAACGGGTCCGTATTTTTTCCGCTGTTTTACTGTTGCTAGAATTGCTTTGAAGAATAAAGCTGCTTCTGTTGTTGAAGAGTTTTTCTTTGCATATTGTGCTTCAGAGATAAGTGGCATTATATACGGTTCAATTTCATCTTTAATAATTTTCTCCATAATTTTGATCGGCAAAGGTCCCATAGATATTGGTCTGAGGTCTGTAATAGGTGGAATAATTGCTTTCTTTTTATTATAGGGTACTATGGCTATTGGATAGACACCCTCCATGGGTTGAATTTGTTGCGCTAGATGGTTTGCTAACTGACACAAATATTCTGTTGTGAATTTACTTAGATGCTTTAATACAAACAATGGAACTCCAGGACTGCCTGGATGGCAAGCATTTCGAATATTTAGATTTGTTGTGAATAGATCTTTTGTGAATGGGGTTTTTGTCTCTGGTGGGCCAAACAGATTATGTGGTATTTTATATGGTTGTCTTTCTTGTAATTTCTCTTTAAAATATTCAAAAATTGGCATAATCATATTGTGTCCTGCATATGTTCCACTATTTGTATATAGTGCCATTGGCACTTTTACATCTGGTTGGTTCCCCAGTGCCCATCTTATATAATCTCTTGTCCAAGTGTGTGGCCTGGTTAGGCATACCTTGCTTTTCTTTACCTTCAGATAGCTTTTGAGTTCTTCACCTGCTTTATTGTATGCACGTGTAAGCTTGAATATATACTGCTGGGTGCAGTGTGATGGGTTAATCATGATTATTCTCTGGTGTAACTGATCTGCCAGAGACAAAAGTCTTGATGGTGGAGGTTGTTTTTTTGTTATATGGTTGATGTTAAAGGACAACATTCCCATAAATGCTAGATATTTCTGGACCGGGTTCAAAGTCATATCTTTGATTTTGTTTAGCATTATGTAGGTCTCAGAGAACAGAAATTCAGGGGTTGTTTCTGGGAGTAAAACTCTTATTGTTCTTGTAAGTGGAAAGGGTGATATTTGAATTTGGGCACAGTCAATTGTGACTATTTGAGCTGAGTGATCAGAAAAAGTTGAGGGAGTTAGTTTTATTTCAATAAGGTGGTGAAGCATTGGAGAATAAAAGCACAGATCAATAAGTGAAGAGAAGTGATTATTGTGGAAAGAGATGGCATCATCTGGCAAAAAACCTTGGCCACTCATTAGTGGTATGTTTATTCTGTGAAGCCAATGTTGGGTAAATTCCTGATATTTTAAATTAAAATCTCCAATTAAGATGGTTGGGTTTGAAGTTGTAGCTAACCTTGAATTAAGGTTTGCAATTATGATATCTATTTTTTTATCCTGTAAAGGCATATATATACAAAAACCAGATTTATTGTTATGCTTTTTTGGTTGAAGGTTGCAATTAATAAGTTCATGTCAATGTGAATTATTTTGAATGTTGTGAATGGGCAATTTCTAGCAATTATAAGTCTAGTGCCAGCTGAGGGAGAGGAAGAGTCTCTGGAGCATGCACAGAAACCTTCCATATTTAAATGTTTGGCTGGGTCAGTTTGTGATCCAGCATAAATTTTTGTCTCAAGTATACCAAGCAAGTGTGGTTGTATATCCTTGATCCAATGTTTTAACTTATTAATTTTTGAGGTTGAGTTCAAACCCTTGACATTGATTGCTGCAATTTTTATTTTCATTATATGTTTTTTGGTTGAGATTTAAATATTAGGGTTGATCTGGTGTTTCTTCCCATTCATTTTCATTTTCCATTTCCAGATCTTCATCTGTTTCCACTGTAGTTGTATTGTTGTGATCAGAAAGGCTAAGGTTGGATTCTGTTTTGATTTTTTTGGGCCCTCTATTTTTCTTTGGTGGGCGGCCTGGTCTTCTTCTTTGTTCTGTGTCAGCTTTGGTGATTTGAGGCATATTTGGGGTGATAGCTTCCATAATTTCCATTGTTGTATTATTTTTAATATTGGGTGTTTGGTGTGTTATATATATTTTTTCTTGATCACTATTACTGTGTGAGTTTATTTGTTCTTTTATTATCTCTTTTTCATCAGTATCTTTGGTAGGCTGACTTAGATTGTGCACTATTTTTCCCATTGGAGCCTCTTGAGGTTGTTGACTTTCTGTTTTTTTATC
Source organism: Epiperipatus broadwayi (assembly GCA_028023455.1). Lineage (NCBI taxonomy): Eukaryota > Metazoa > Onychophora > Udeonychophora > Euonychophora > Peripatidae > Epiperipatus > Epiperipatus broadwayi. Next base: position 7,318,510 of record JAQFVV010012400.1, on the reverse strand, counting down.
AGTGGGGGTTTGAATTCTATTGGTTGATTTTGTTGATAAATCCAGAATTTCAGGTGCTGGAAATGTGTGTGCAGTTTTTTTATTATTCAATTGCTGTTGATCTGTGGTTTTTTTATTAATTTTTTCTTGTTTATTAGTTGTTTTCGTTATCTGTTTTGTACTGTTTGATTCCGGTTGGTGAGCTTTTGTTGGTTGATCTTCAGAGCTCAGTTGGTTTTTCTGGTTGATTTTGGTGTTGCGATCGATTGCTAAGTGTCCGGTTTCACCACACACAAAACATCTCAGCCTTAATCCTTTTATGTGAATAGTCAGTATTGCATTCTGGTCAATTATTTGTGTTGGAATATCCTCTGGGTTTACATTGTCATTCAGCTTTATTTTGAAATGAAAGTTGTTGCTGAAAACCGGTATGGGGGTGTCGGATAAGTAGATTTGTTTTATATAAATTGCTTTGCCAAATGACTGTATTAATTTTTGAAAATCCTGAATGGTATATCCGAAGTAAGTGTTTTTAATTATTCCGTTACAATAGTTTTGCAAGCTTTGATCGACTATTATTAGCGCGTAGCTTCCCAAAGTTTTTACTTTAGTTTGAAATCTTGCACGCTGATGTTCATTGAAAAACTGAATTGCAATGTCTCACGAGTTTGGATGCTCACCAATACTAGAGACTGTATCCCACAATGCTGTTGCTGTCAGCTCCTCGTAAAGAAGCTCTTTGGGGAATTTATAGAGTGTTAAATTCCTATCAGTGACAGCTAACACTAATGATCTCGGTGAAAAAAATTTTTGGAAAGTTGCGAATAATTTTTTTGGGATGGTGCTGTTGAAATTAATGTTTATTACTTGCAGTTCATCTTGATTCCATATTGTTGGGGAGGGCTCTTCATTATTGTTTTCTATGAGTTTTAAATTATTTATGTTGGCTTGATTTACCTTCCTAAATCTTGCTGTCTGTGTTAATACTGGACTTTTTTTGATGCTGTGAAGCTGCTGGTTTATTTTTGTTATGTTTGCATATGTTTTTGCGATAGTCGCAGTTTTCATTTTATCGCCATTTGTTTGAGCGCAATTTACGTCGTTTGCTTCTTGATGCGACGCCATGCTTGTTTATGACGTTAGAATTTATTTTTTGTTATGAACGACCGTATTATTTACTTTTTGCTAGAAAACAACTGTTCAGTAATCAGCCATCACTGTCTTTATCTATCACAGATATATATCACAGCTTTTAAGTGTGAAAACGATTAGAATATGGGAAAAAAAGATTATTAATAAGACCTTCATTCTTGATGACTTACGCATACACGCGCATGCGCATTATTGTATTATTATTATTATTATTATTATTGTTATTGTTTCAAAAGGTCTTTATTATTATTATGTTTCAAAAGGTCTTTATTGTCTCAAAAGAATACATTAATGGTTACATAGTAGATTATGTGCTACAAGTTTTCCAGATTACAACCAGGTTACAAGTTTTCCAGATTACAACCAGGTTACAATTGTTATTATAATCAAGATAACGTCTTTATATTATATTGTCTTAATTGAATGTTACAGATTTGTTCATTATCAAATAAAGTGTTCAGAATATTATAGACAGTTGCATTTAATAGTTATTAGGTGCGCAGATGTTACTGTAGCTATTACTGGATAGGGATCGGCTCTGTTCTTTTGTTTTATTTCCTGTTTTATTATTTATTTATTTTTGTTTTTCCCTTGCTGGTGCTCCATATTACTTAGTTATCATTTCCTTGATTATGTTACAACCTTGCTCTGTGTTTAACCTTGCTCTGTGTTTAAGCAGAGACCAGGTAGCTGCATAGATGTCTGGACTTGTTATCAATTTGTCCCGGATTTGTATTTGCATTAACTTGTGTTCAAAAGTTGATGGATGTCGCCTTGTGTTATTTCTCATTAGAAATGTACATCTTGTGCACCATAGTGAATATAGAACAAAAGTTGCTGCCCTAATCAGTGGTATTGTTTTACTTTGGAAAGCCATCATTACTTGTTCCATTGTGGTTTTATTTTTCCTATATGTGTTGCAAAGTATAACTCTTACTTGTTCCAGACCTTTGCAGTGATACAGTAAGTGCTGGACAGTTTCTTCATTCTGATGGCATAAGCCGCATACGGGATCCATGTCTCTATGTAGTCTTCTATGTACCAGAAAGTATGTGGTTGGGAGGGCATCTAAGTTTATTTTAAGGATTCTATGTAGTCTATGTACCAGAAAGTATGTGGTTGGGAGGGCATCTAAGTTTATTTTAAGGATAAAATTGAAAAATTTTGGTTCTAACTCCCATTTCTTGTATTTTTTAATTAATACTTTATTGTTTATTTTTAATAGTCATAATATTTCGTTGTTGGTGGTATGATTCTGCATTAGTTCATAGATTTCCCAATATTTATATTTTTCTGTCCATTGGTTGGGGATTTTTCCTATTGCATTGCAGTGGTATATTGCCGATTGAATGAGTGAGTCTTTTGGAAGTGGTCGATCAGTAGGTGTTATTTTAATTAGATGTTTTAATTTTGTAAATTGATTAATTAAGGCAATTGTTGTATTTTTTGTTTTTGCATGTGGAAAATGTTGAGGCTATGTAGGCCAAGGCCATTTTTTATTAGTGGTCAGCTAAGATTTTTAAAATGGCCACTGTTTTCCTGGCCCACATAAGCTTACAGCATATGGAGTTAATTTTCTGGATGAAACCTTTAGAAAAAACAATTACTGGCATGTAGTATGTTATTCTAGTCATGATTAGCCTGTTGATTAGTTGTGTCTTTGCATATATTGATAGATATGCTTTAGATAATGAATTTTCTATTTTTTCAACATCTTCTTTGAGTTTGTTTTGTATGTGACAGCACATTCTTGTGGTGCCCATATAAAATGGAAAACCCAGAAAGGGATTTGGTTTTCCCTGAAATACGGACTCACATGGTTTGCCTGAGAATATATGCCAAGATGCAGATTTTGCTGGATTTATCTTCAGTCCATAATTGGCTGAATATTCTTCCACTATCTTGTTCAACCGCAGTATCTGCTTTTTAAAAGTTAGAAAGACCATGACATCATCCATATATGCCAAACATGCTATTTTTGGGTTGATTCTGGTATCTGTATGCCTTCAAAGGATTGATTTATTTCTTTAATTAAGGGGTTAATATAAAAAATAAAGAGTAGGGCACTTAAAGGTGAACCCTGTGATAGTGACTGGGTGGGGTAGAATGAGGGAGAATTTCTACCATTAAGTGTTATGTGTAGCTCATGGTTTATGAATAGGTTTGCTATTATATATAGCATGGATCTGGGGATGTCCGTGGTTTCAAGCATCTTGAGCAAAACAGCTATGTTGACAGTGTCAAAGGCTGATGCTATATCCAGTTGTATGAACAGAGGGCTATATTTTTTTTATATTTCTTACAGTTACCATATAGTCTTGAAAAGTAAAGCTGCTTGTGTAGTTGAAGATTTTTTCTTAGCAAACTGAGTATCCGAGATGGAAGGCATCAAAAATGGCTCTATTTTTTCTTTTATTATCTTTTCCAGTATCTTCATTGGAAGTGGTCCCATGGATATAGGTCTTATGTCTTCAAGTGCAGGATTTTTTTTATTTTTTTTATTGTAAGGTACTATCGCTATGGGGTACACTCCCTATATACTCCTAATTTCTTGAGCTAGATGGTTTGCCAGATTACAAAGATATTTTGAAGTGAATTGGCTAAGGTGTTTTAAGACAAAAAGTGGTATTCCTGGGCTTCCAGGATGACAGTTATTGTTCATTTCATTCATTTTTTTAATGAAATCATCTGCAGTGAATAAATTTTCATTTTTTGGTGGTCCAAATATGTGTGCTGTCCACTGTATTGGTGGTGCTGATCGCAGTTTGTCTCTAAAATGTTCAAACATTGGCATTATTATATTTTGGCCAGCAAATATTCCTCTTTGGGTTTGTATGGCCATTGGTACTTTAATTTCAGGTGCACTTCCAAGGGCCCATTTTATGTATTTACGTGACCATGTATGTTGCTGGGTGATGCATAATTTGGTTTTTTTAATTTTTAGATACTCTGTTAGGGACTGACAAGCCTTAGTATATGCTTGTGTTAAGTTTCTTATATAATTTTGGCTGTGATGTGTAGGCATGATTGCTGTAAGTTTTTCATGTATTTTATCAGCATATTCTAGTAGCTTGGATGGTGATGGTCTATTCATTACTATGTGGTTTATATTAAAAGACAAAATATTGATAAAAGCTTGGTATTGTTGTATAGGATCTAGTTTTATTTGTTTTAGTTTTTCTAGCATTATATAGGTTTCAGAAAAGATAACTTCTGGGGTGACTTGGGAAGAAGGATTCTGATTGTTTTTGTTAGTGGTGAAATGTTAGTTTGCATTTGGTTTAGATTAATAGTTATTATTTGTGCAGCGTGATCAGAGAAGCCCGATGGTATGAGGTTTATTTTTATTAAGTGATGTAGAGTTGGTGAATAAAAGCATAAGTCTATCAGTGATTTAAACCGACCATTATGGAATGAGACAGCATCCTGAGGAAGAAAACCTTGTCCACTCATTAGTGGAACTTGTATTTTGCGGAGCCATTTTTTAGTAAATTCCAGCTACGATGTGTTGCAGTCACCAACCAAGATGGTGGAATCTGCCATGGTGGCTAATCTTGAATTTATTGACATGATTATTGTTTCAATTCTTTATTTATTGGAATTTTTACAAAAATTACATTGATTGTCATTATTTTGTGACTGAATGTAGTGATTAGGAGATTTGAATCAATGTAAGTGATTTTGAAAGTTTAAAATGGACAATGATTTGCAATTATTAGGGCAGTTTCTGCTGATGGTGATGTTACATCTTTGGAACCTGCATAGAATCCTTCAGTACCAAAGTATTTGGATGGGACTACTTGTGACCCTGTATAGATTTTGGTTTCTAGTAGACCTGTAATGTGTGGTTTGATTTGTTGTATCCAGTGTTTTACTTTGTATATTTTTTGGGTTGAATTTAAACCCCTGATATTGATTGCAGCAATTTTTATTTTCATTCTGATTATATATATATATATATATATATATATATATATATATATATATATATATATATATATATATATTCTTTGGTAATTTTTCTTTGATCAGTAAGTGGGCTTTTTATTGTTTTGAATTTTGTTGAGTGTCTAATTCAATTATGTTATTTTTAGTGGTAATGTGGCTTTGATCAGTTAGTATTTTTTTACTAGTTTTTGTATTGGGTTGTGCTTCTGATTAATCTTCATAGTCTTGATTAGTATCTTCATCAGAAGTTTCAGTAGGCTGATAGGTATACTCAGAGTTGGTGATTACATCTTCTTCTGAACTTACTTTAATTTTTTTATATTTTTTTTTTTGGTGGCCGGCCTGGCTTTCTTTTTTGCTCTTTTTCTATTACTATGTTTTGTGGTATATCTAGTGTTATTTTTTCTAAGATTTCTGTGGCTGTATTATTTCTAATTGTTTGTTTTAGTGGTAAGTTGGAATAATTGTTGATGTTTTCATTTTGTTATGTAGAATCATCTTCTTCCATCTGAGATTCTACATCTGTGATATTTTCATATTCCTTTATTTGTTCTTCACTGTTTATTTGCAGATCATTATTTGTTTGATCTTTTATTTTACTTTGGGTGCTTTTCAGTTCTATATTTTCTCGTGATTATATTTTGATTTTCAATTTTTTCTTGTGATTGATTACTATTGATGAGTTTTGTTGTGCTGTTTTTCCACTCTTCACTTTTATTAATCTTTTCCATTGTCAAGTTTAGTGGTTTGTTCTTATCTTATATTGTTAAGATACTTTGTTTTTCCTGATTTTCTTGCTGTCGAAGACTTGTATGTATCTTGCTGCTTTCTGCATTATTTATTATTTGGTTTTGGGTTGCTTGGTTTTGTTCTGGGATTTCCTTTGTTTGCTGGTCACTCCTGTGGTCTTTCCTTGTATGGCAGTCTCCTGCCAGATGACCTCTTTCTCCACATGCATAGCACTTTGGCCTGAGTCCTTTTATTTGAAGGGTGAGGACTGCTTCTTGATCAATAATCTGGTTAGGAATTTCTTCAGGATTGATATTTTCTTTTAGTTTGATTTTGAAATAGAAGCTGTTGGTATGTATATGGATTGGAGTATCGTTACAGTAGATAGGCTTGATATAGATTGCCTGACCATAGGGGTGAATTAGTTTGGTAAAATCTTGTATGCTATATCCAAAATATGTATTTTTTAAAATGCCTGTGTAGTAGTTTTGTATATTTTTGTCAACCACCACTGAAGCATAATTTTCTAATGTCTGGACTTTTATTTAAAATGCTTCACATTGATTTTTGTTGTAAAATTCTATAGCTAAATATCTGGAGTTGGGATGTTCTCCAATAGTCATGATGCTATCCCATAATACTTATGTTGTTAATTCCTTAAATAGGAGTTCTCTTGGGAATTTATAGAGGGATAAATTTTTGTCTGTAACTGCTAGTATTAACGACTTGTCAGAAAATTTTTTTTTTTTAAACTATTAAATAATTTTGAGGGTATGGTATTATTAAATCTAGAATTAATATCTTTTATTTCTTCATTCGTCCAGTTGATCATTGATGGTTCTAACTCAAATTCATTACCGATATATATATATCATTTATGTCTGTTTGATTTACTTTTCTAAATCTAGATTGACTTAAATTGGTATTTTGTTTATTCTCTTGGTGTTGTATATTAGATTTTGTAGCATTTGCGTAGGTTTTTTGATTCGATATTATATTTTTCATTGGGTTGAGCGTTTTGGAGCTATTTGACGCGTCAATTTTAAATCTTGACGCCATGTTTATCTTTTGATGTTGATTAAATATAATTTTAAAAAAAACCGATGAATTTCTTATCTTTTTTATTTTAAAAGCACTTCAAAAACATTTACGATTGTTATCTAGATTGAGGAAACCTTTTACTTTAAAGATTTAGTTGAATTCCTTTTGTCTTTCAAAACTTTTAGGTAACAACGTTAATCGGGTTGTTCCATTTTTTAGACAGCAGGGCCGCAGATATTATTATTATTATTATTATTATTATTATTATTATTTTTGCCAATTTTGCTTTAGTGATTGTTCTGTAATTTCATGACAGGCTTAAATATCGGTATTTAAAGTGACATTTGGGAATTGCATAATACCATATCATATTTAATAATTTTTGTGTAAAATTTATATTTTTAGTATTGGTAAAAATGTATTTTTTCAGATTTAGTCTGGTACAATTAGTGTCAAGTTTCACACACATATTCAGACTGCTGATAACTTTGTAAATCTTGTGAAAATATCATGTACATGTAGTCCATTTTGTCAAAATTATTATTTTAAGTTTATAAAAGTTCCAGTGCACATGTTATTTGGTCATATCACAAAATTAGAAAGTTATCAGTGGATTAATATGAATGTAAAAAGGCATAGCAGAACTAATAAATTGCATACATACACTAATAGTGTTTTAAAGTTTTTAAGAGGATTATTTTCTAAAAACTATAAATATCAGTGACATACTTTAAATTATCTGCTGAAAGAGTATCATAGAACTAAATTTGTAGTTTATGGCTATTATTAGAAAGCTGTAAAAGAAATCATCTTAGATATAAACATGAGTTGGAGAGCTATAAAAGAATGGATATTTATCATATCTAATAATCCACTAATTCTGCAAAAAAGTGTCTTAATTAGCATCAATGAAATTATAATTACACACACACACAAATAAAAAAATCAGACAATATTGCATAAGCCACATTAGTGATTTTGTAAATCTGAGTTTTTGATTATTTGCAGATGCTCTTCACCAGAAGTCAAACATGCTTTTAAGTTAATTTTTTTAAAAATTAAAAGTGTTTTCAACATTGAATATATAATTGAAAATGAAAAGCTTAAAATTTTTTGCGGCCATTATCCATTACTGTTTTCTAAAAGCAAAAGCAGCTTCATCATAACATTAACTTAAATTGTGTAAAAAAAGTCTGAAATTATATAAAATATTATACAAAGTTTTTGATTTTAAATAAGATTTTATTAGTAAAAAAAAATGTCCTAAAACGTATAATTATATTTTAATAAAAATTATATCCAAGTACATTTGTTTGAGATATTTATGTTTCTGTAATTTAAAAATAATTTAAATGCAAAGATTAAAGTAGTTTTAATATTAACTTATTCATTTGTGTGCTAAACAAAATTTTGCTTAACAAAATTTCTAAGTTTAGATTGTTGGATGAACAAAAAGTTAAATCAAACAAACCAAATTAAAAATAGTTTGTTACCAACAATATTTAAAAAAAATATTTTAAATAGATAAATAAATAATAATGTGCAAAATAAAAATGCAGATAAATTTCTTCATTCTAAATAATTTTTAGAAATTTTAATTACTGTATTCTAGAAATCATAATGTATTAAGGCTTTTAACTTTTTGTTGTAAAGTATGATTTTTTAAGAATGTTCAAATTGTTTTTTATTTTATTTTTTATTTTGGAATATTTACTTATAATCCTTTTGTGTAACCAAAATTTAAATTGTGTGTGTGTGCGCGCGCGTATATATATATATAAACAATGAGAAACCCAAAAATTTGGTGGGAGTACTATTTGTCAAAAGAAAGATTTGGGAAATAAAACTGGATAAACTTGAATTATTAAACAAAATCTAAAATCAAAAAAATATTAACGTTTCATTAATTAATTCTTTATTGCCCTTTACAAATAACACCTATCCATATAAACAATAATGTTCGTCAACTAATGATAATTTTAAATATAATTTGTATTTTGAGTTAAAAATTGGTAGATCTCTCTTTTAGAGTACATTCTTAAAATACTTAATTTAATAAAGCATTACTTTAAATTCAATATTCATGAATCTAAAAGTCTAAGCTGGATTCCTATACTAGTACTGCCATTAGTCAAACCAGCAACACTTGAAGAAGAGAGGAGAATAATACCACTCTAATTATTGTATTATATATGTGTGCTATTACTAACAGTTAAATGTATTTGGAAAGTTTAAATAAAATTTGAATTTTTCTAAAGACATTCAATATTTAATATTAGATGATTGAAATAAATATATCAACATATAAATTATTAAAGTCCATCATCATAAATCTTCAGAGAAACATTATGAAAAAAAATTATAGATATATACTATAAATTATCTGTTTGTTACTTTTCTTTAGAAGTACTACAACAGTAGAACAATAAGGAAAAATAAAAACAACAACAAGAACTGCAATATATATATATATATTCTGGACTAAAATTAACTTTAAGTGTAACGTACATTTTTCATCAATATAAAGAATTTATATGAGTGTAATTTATATATGTGAATAAATTTTTAACATTTTTGTTTTATTTATGGATAAAATTTACAGATAGAAACAACTTTCTGCATAATTTAAAAGTTAATAAGTTTTGAGATAATCTTTAAAATTTATTTCTTTTTCAAAGAACTACTGATTCTCCAAAAATTTCATAAATTATAATTTATGAATAAACGTCAATAAGGTTATTAGTTTTCATTTGATTAATTTAAATATTTTTTGAGCGGATATTTTATTATAAAAATTTTAACATTTTAAAATTAATATTGACGACGTAATAAAAATGTAATATTAGTTTTAAATTCTGCAGAAATATTTAAAATTTTTAGTAAAAAGTGATATATATATATTAGCAGACAATTATATAAATAATTATCAAGCAATTTTCTAGTTATTATTTCGCAATGAATTCTTTAAATACAATGTCAAACCATTAAGCATCACATGATCACTATCTTATACTAGCACATAATTGTTTATAAACAAAGCAAAACTCTCCATACAGTATTGCCACTCTGTGCCAACCAGAGTAATCAATGAATGCCAGAAGGCTTGTGCATAAAATCCCTATCTAATGCCTACTCATCCAATATCCCCAGACTAGTTTCTGGCTTGTGGCCATCGCCAGTGAGGAGCAAGATCTAGGTGCAGTGCTCTCAGATCAAAAACTCCTCACTGACGATGGCCAGAAGCCAGAAATTTGTCTGGGGATATTGGATGAGTAGGCATTAGATAGGGATTTTATGCAAAAGCCTTCTGGCATTCATTGATTATTCTGGTTGGCACAGGGTGGCAATACTATATGGAGAGTTTTGCTTTGTTTAAATACAATGTCATTATAAAAATTCAATTAATTAGTAAATCCATATTTGGTTTCTGTAAATATAACAATGTAGTTGACTTGTAGCTCTCTACTGAATAAAATTGAATTTTTAAAGGATATTTTATAGTCATAATTTCATTTTATTGTATTGATATGGAACTAATTTTTAATCACAATATTTTTCTAAATACAATATGAATTATATCAATTTAAAAGTGAATTGTTTCAAGATAACCAAAGATGGCAAACTACACCAATGATGTTCAAATATTGCTTGCTGTAGCATATAATTGTTTAAGCATTCAATTTGCTTGGGGAAAAGACCTTAATGTAATGTCATGTAAAATAATTTTGCTGATTCTTTCTTTTCTATGAACTTTTTTTTGCAAAAAAAAAAAAAAAAATTGTTTAATGTGGTATAATGATTCATTAATTGTAATTATTTTAGAGATTAACACTTTGTTTATTTTATTTATTCTACAAATATTAGTGCAATATAGTGAATAATTACAATATACTTTACTTATCTTTTTATTTTGTTTACTAATTAAATATTAAATCAAGACTTCCAACAACATTTTTTAAAATAAGTCTTAAATGTTTTTATATAAGTATAATAAGTTTTATATGTATAAATTACTAATTTATATAAAGAATATGGAAATTTTTTAAAAATTATTTAATAATATTATTTGCAAAAAAAGATAGGTTTTAAATAAAAAAGTGAGAAGAAAAAAGTGGATTCAAGCATAAATTGATTTTTGAAAAATAAAAAAATAATTAATGAATTATGACAATTTTCATCTGATAAAGATATAAATTGAAATGCTTAAATGAAATAAAAAAAGTATATAAATAAAAAAGAGGGTTTGCATTCAATAATTATAAAATTTTGGTCGTAGAGTTTATTTGTTCAATAAATATTTTTGTAAACTCATTAAGAATTCTGTTCTATCTTTTTAAGTCACTTTACTGTAAGCTAATGACTTACATTGTGAAATTTATAACATTCAGTTTTTTTAAGACTTTTTTTTTGTTTATAAATCACTAAATACAATTTTATGCATAAAACTTTATAAAATAATATTAACAAAATAACTATTTATAGTTAAAATAATGATGATGATGATAATAATAATAAAACCAATTAAGTATTTTTAAAACAATTTATTTATTAGACCCAAGATATTAAAAGTAATGGAAATGAAACCGCATTTAAATGCATTTTTTATATTTTATTTAAAAATACTTATATAATGGTATGTAATCGATTTATATATGAATAATTAATTTAAAGCACATTGTACTAATTACTGCAATATGTAAAATGAATTAGAATTTATACATAGTCTAGTATTTCTGAAAGATGAAATATACTCCTTTTGCTATTTTTCTGATTTTTAATTATTATTTAGGCAAATAAAATTAGACTTCAGTTCACTCCGTGTGCCTCACATATATATTAATGGAATAACGGCTTTAAATTTTTTATTATTATTAAATATTGTAATAATTTATATAATTCTGTACTGTTTTATCTTTATGGTTTTAGAAAAAAAATGAAAAATTTATAATCTATTGTAATCTTATTTTCAATAATTGAAGGAGGAGCAAATAGCCCTTAAAATATGAATTGTAATTATTATAATCTTCAAAAAATTTATCTATAGATTTTTGTTATTACAATTTTTTTTAAAAGAATATTTTAAAATAATAGCATTCTAATCTTTTCATTTTTTAAAAACAATAAAAGGTAAAATAGATATAATCTTTAGTGATGCATTTCCTTTAATCTTTTATCTATTCTAATTTAAAATTAGAACACTATCTTTTTTAAAAAAATAAATTCAACACTGAAATAACAAAATTTAACAGAAAATTAATATTTTGTAAACTATATTATTTTATAAATAAAAATTGTTTACATATATATTTTTATTTACAAATGGAAAAAAAATAGGGATAAAGTAAGTTTATTTTATCAACAAATAGTTTCGAAAACAAAGAATTTTAAGTTCTTAGTTTTGTAATAAAAGCTTAAAAAAATACAAATACACTATTCATATTCTCAAAGGCATGAATTTGAACCCTTCTTTTTTTAACCATTTTTAGATCATTCATCACAAAAGTATAATCAGACTACAATTTCTATAGTGCACACATTAATGAAAAAGTTGAATTGTTAAAAAATCATTTAATATATATATATATTATCAAATATACATGACTTATAAAAATTAAAAACTTTAAATTCTATTTTAGTAACTTCTAATGTTAAATTGTTATTTCTTTAGATACCAAAATATAAAAAACGGAAAACTATATGGTCAATTTTTTATATCCCCCCCAAAAAAAATCATGATTCTATGTTAATCTTTTCAAAGCACTGAACATGACAATGTATCACAAATGATGGTATTGAAGTTTCTTCAGATTTAATCCACTGGCATGGTGACAGATTTTATAAGCTTTCAACATTTGATTTTAGTATTAAATCATTATTCTACATCAGAATATAATAAGCTGGACTTGATATAGTAAAAATTTGAATTTTCAAATAAAATAAATTCTAAAAAATCATTTTTAAACTTTGCAAATATTGAAAAAATATTATAAAAACAAAAAAACAGTTTCATCAATCAATGATCAGAAGCAGCAGATTGATTTCACAAAAACAAATTCTTTTTTTATTGACATTTGTACTTAAAATGTGAATAAATAAACATCAATATCTGATAAATCTATCAAATTATGCCTTTAAAATATTTTTAAAATAACTTTTGCAATATTATGATATATTCTAACATGATTACTGATGAAATGTTAGCAATCAATTTGAAAAAGTGAGTTTATCAGAATTTTGCATTTTGCTTTGTTAACCCTTTAAGCATGCAGCATTTCTGACATTTTTCTTTGTCTCACACATCAATGTAAAATATATGATTAAATGATTATTACTTATCAGAAAATAATAAATTTGACTTCATTTGATAAATAATTTTGTTTACTACTGAAATAAAGTTTAAATGTTCACATTTTGTTTCTATAAATATTAAAAAAATGAGATCATAATCAAAAAGAGTATAGACATCATTATTTCTAGAATGATTATTTTCAGTTTACAAAATCAACAAAATATTTGTTACTTGTTATTATTTTTAAAAATCCAAACAAATATTTATTTATTTCTCTTATATTTAATAAATTATGCTTTAAAAGTTTAAAATATTTGAATATTTATTGCAAAATTGCGATATTTTCATACTCATAAGTATAAGAAGATTGCTTACATAGAAGCTAATCTTGTAAATTGCTTCAGGTCATATTTATATTCACTGCTAATATAACATTATATTTTTGAAAATAAAGTATTTCAAGTCAAAATAAATTATTAATAATTTATATTTCTTGATATCTAATAAATATAGGTACATTATTGTAAAAAAAAATTAGAAAACCATAATAAATTCACAAATAAACACATTTTTGGTCATTGGAACTATTTTCTTTAAACAATGTCATAAAATGCCAATTGGTTTACAGCCATGGCAACAGATAATGTCTGAACATGCCAGGGTGGAGCTTATATCTATTGTAAGAGTGGGAATTTTGAATTTCCCACTCTCTAGCATAAATTTTTCAGCAAAATTTTTATACAATAAAATATACTGTTTTACATGCATTTTAACATATAATACTTATGAAAAAATTTACTGGAGGGTGAATTGGTCAAAAAATGAAATAATTTGCAAGAAGCAAACCAATATTATGTGAGCACTTAATACTTTCTATTTTTAAAAATAAATAAATAAATAAATAAATAAATATATATATATATAATAAATTTGTAATCATATATCCATTCAATTTAAAGTAATTATTATACAATTATTGTGAAAAAATAATCATGAATCATAATAAAGTTTGTAAAAAAATAAAGTTTTTAATCATTCAATAAATTTTCTCAAAGTAATTTTGCAAAGCACATGAAATCTAATAATAAACATAAAACACACCAATACATGGCTAAATTCTTTGAACTCATGGTATTTTAAATTATTCTGATGAAAATTTGTGGAATTAAAATATTAAAATAAAGTATATGTAAATTTTGTGATTTAAAACAAATTAGCAAAATATCTCAGTAGATAGCTGTACAAGCAAGTTGACTCCAGCACTTTTTTTGATTTCTCCTTATGAAGTTTCTCAAAATAATAAAACATTTATTTAATGCAGATCTTTTGAGTTCCTTTAGTATTTGTTTACAAGATTGCATTCCTTTGATGGCAACCATTGGAACTAAAATAATATTAATTTATCAATTTTAGCCAAATGTTTAACATCAAAATGCAATCAGAAAAATAATTTTAGTGTTTTATTGTACAATAAGTTTGTTTTATTATGAATTTTTTTATCATTTAGCCATGCAAAATTTTTAGTAAATGTAAGTAAATAATGAATTTAAATATATATATATATATTTTAAAAAAGCATAACAAATATTCACTAATATTGTAAATTAAACTTTTTTTTATCATCAGTTTAATTAGATATACAAAAAAACGCTACAACTTATAGTATAATAGAATATTTAAATTTTTGTCATCAAACAATATTTTTTTGTAATGAATTGAAGGAATATTTCCTAATATGTTACACTTAAATTATACTAATGTACTAATGTACATTATGTTTAATTTTTAAACATTTTCATTTTACCATAAAAGTATTGAGGAAAACCTTTTAGATAAGTGGAATAATTTTAGATATGTAGTAAATTAAGTATATATAAATAAGCATGAGAAAAAGTATAAAATCATTTTTGGGCATATATATTTAGATTGAATTAGAACTACTTAAACAATACACAATTAATTAAAGATATAGTTGAAGTTGTAAAAAAACATTTTTTTAAATTGTTTGTTGTAATATACCTTTTAAAATAATAACAAAAATGTAATGTTAATAACATTACCTGCAAACATTATCTACACTAAAAGCAACAACAAAATATTAAGCTGGTGGCATTTACATGAAAGCGATTATATAATGTTAAACTTTAATTTTAATTACATCTAAATTTTTATAATAATATTTTTACTACTGAGTTTCTATCAAATCAACATCAAATCCTTTATAAATTACTCTTTTCAAATAATTTTTAACATATAGAAGAATGAGCATAATTTATTATTTCTTTTTATAAACAATGTTTTGCTCAAAAAGCAACTACAATCAATTGACATCTTTAATTATGTCGAAATTTAATAATATGAGAAATAAAATAAATAAATACAAGAAAGCAAAACAACATATGTATATAGAATATGACCTAATTATTGTTTCTGCCTATTTTTAAAACCAAAATTAGAATCAATTTCACAGTACCACTGCTTCTTAAATTGATGTCATTGGATTAATTTTATAATAATTTTTTTTGCAACATTTTTTTTTTATTGTGGACTTTTTAAAATTAAGTTTTTACTCAATATATCGCCATCATAGATAGTATTTTTTTTATAACGTACTCTTGGCTCTCCACTCTTGATTTTTCAATTTGAATGAAAAGCTTAAAAACATTACTGATGAGAAAAATTATTCCTAAAAAATAATTACATCATTCATTTTTTAATTTTATCTTATAACAATTGCTTACTCATGCAGATATGCATGCCAATTTTATATGCTACCCTGATTTATTATATTTTATTTTTTTTATTATTTTATTTATGCTAATGTACACTATTAAAAATAATTTATTTATTGCTGTGGAGTTGATACAATGTCTGGAAGTATCAGAGGTGGAATCATGATTTATGAAGATGGACTTTCAGGATCTATCATTATATCACTGTGTTAAATGATAAGAACAACTGTAAAGTATTTATTTTATTAAATAAGAGAAGAAAAAGATGAATTTAAAGTTGTATAAATTTTTTTTTGACATTTCTGAAGCATTAATGAAATCATAAACTTTCAAAAAAAAGTTACATTATGACAAATTTTTATGTACACAATATGTAAAAAAATATAACACTACTAATCATAGAAGTATTTTAGTTCTAGAAAGGCTGCACTTTAAACTGAGCTGTAAAGTTTACACAAATAAATATCAATCAAATATCTTTTTTAGTGAATTGTGTCTTAAAATTTTGTTAAGATATATAAAATCATAATTTTAAGGATTTTTTTTCACTTTCATATTGTTATCTGTAAAATTAAAATCAAGATCATTATGAAAGCAAATATAAAAGATCTACAAATATCTAATCAATGTACTATATTTTATAATAAAATAACATATAAATAGTGACAAACTCTCCATACAGTTAGTGTAAGCATAGAAAATGATGATCATGTGATGTTTAGTGGCTTAAAATACCATATACTTACTGATATTAAAATTATTTATACAGACATATTTATGACTCCAAAAAGAAATTTGCAGTTAAGTGAAAAGAAATCCATTCATTCCTCTTTGAAGCTTTAAAGAAACAGAGCAGAACAAATTCCTAAAGTCCTATCATACATTCTTGAAACTGTAATTGTTATTACAATGTGACCATTTATATGGCAACAAACATAAATAACCAGCTCATCAATATGCATCAGTCAGATAAAGTAACAATTGAGTTTCTTGGAGATAGTATAAACATTTGGATAAATACTTTTTTATTATAGATATTTAAAATAATGACAGATAAAACTAAATTATAAACCCTTATTTCCAAAAGTTTTTAGTCAAGGCAGTGGTTGGCATTTGAAGGCAGAAGTTGCTAAAATGTGAATCCATACTGACATTTAGTGATGACCATATATTTAGGTACTACAACTGCAGATCACTTTTGGGTAAAGAAAGATTGTATGAATTTTAAAAAAAAATTATCTAAAAATAAATGAAACATTGTTGAATTTGATAAAGTCAGAAAAAAAGGTTAAATGACAATAGATTTCAAAAGTTAACATGTACTTTACTACAGATGCACAAATATTGGAAACACATGTGGAGTGAAATTTATCATTAATAAGTTAAAGAACAACATTGCGAAGATTGATGATATAGCTCATGTGGCAAGATTATTCATATTAATGGAAAGACACCAAATGTAGATAATTTAGATTTATGCTCCAACAAATTCACATTGATATGAAGAAATGAAAATTTTTATATGGATATACTAAAATACTTTTGATCAGACCAAACATCATTTTAAAATTGTCATGAGAGACTTTTATGATGGAACTGGTAAATGATTGAAAGATGAAAGTAAAATATATAAATTCAGTTATGGTTATAAAAATGAAGAGAGAAAAATTAGCCGACAAGTGACAACTGCATATTATGAATTGCTTTTTTGAGAAAAATGCTAAACTGAAGTGAACATTGAAATATCTAAATAAAGATATAGCAGAATTAGAATTTATTATAACAGAAAATGTATTTTTCAAGACTGTAAATATTTTTTAATAGATTTAATACAAAAAGTAACCATTGAATTAGTGAGATATAAGATTTTTATTAATACAAACTAGAGAGGCAAAATCTATTAAAAAACAATAGTAATAGTTGATATTCATAATCTTCAAAAATATTCTAATAAATTTAAATTAGAACATACAAATCGTTTTAAAATATTAACAGATTTTAAAAATTGTTATGACTTGACTAAAACCAATAAGAAGATAATTAATATTCTATTAAGAATTGCAAAAAAGACAGTTGATACAAAACACAGTAATTTACTATTAAATTTTCTACTGAGACAAATCACAATTAAATTTTTTGATACCATTATTGGCTGCAAAAAAGTTTGCTGTCAACTGAAATAAAATATTTTGATTTCTCTTTAAGGTCTTAAAGGAACTAAAAAATTCATGATGTTTATTTAAGGAAGGCTATAGAAGAAAATCTGAGAAAGATTTCAGACCACTCAAAGAAGTATGGAGAGATGCATGCTGGGAGTAACAAAAAGAGATCGAAAACACAATGTATGAGTAAGAGAACAAACAGGTGTTACTGACCTCATTGAAAAAATTAAAAGATTGAAGTGGAGTTGGGCTGGACATATTGCTAGAAGAGATGATAATAGATGGACAATTGAAGTTTTAAACTGGATTTCAAGAGATTGTAAAAGACCCAGAAAGAGACCACATGTGAGATGGATGGATGAGATGAGAATGTGTGCAGGGGTGATGTGGAGAAAAGAAGCTAAAGATCGAAGAAGATGGATTGAACTTGGAGAGATCTTCATCCTGCAGTGGGTTGATAATGGTTGATGATGATGATGATAGAAGAGAAAAAAAGATTCAGAAATGTAAAACATCTTATTAAAACTAAAAATAGAAATAATAACATGAAATATATGTAAGAGTTCTATAAAGAATTATATAGTAATAAAACACAAATTATGTATTCACTACAGTTATTACATCTTCTGAATTTCTAAGTATTTTAAATGAAACCTTAATGAGATATAAAAAATAAGAAGCAATTGAAATAGCAAAAATGTTAGAAAAACTACATACCAAAAGTCTAAATATTAGATTTATTAGAAGAATGCAGCAAAATATTAATATTTAAGAAAAGTAATAAAGAAGATATTAGAAATTACAGACTTATTATTAGTCTTCTATCAGCACTGTATAAAATCTTTATCAAGATAATTACAACTTTTCTATGAAAACTTTGGATTAACTAATGAAAGAACAAACTGTATTTAAAACTGGTTTAGCACAATAGATCATCTTCAAGTATTATAAGAACTTCAAAAAATGACAATAAATGTCAGGCACTTTTATGTTTTGAATTTGTAGTTTATGAAAAGAAATTAATTCTGTATGCACTTTCATAGTGATTAAAGCATTAGATTATCCAAAATATTTTATTTTCTTGAAGAATATTTATCAAAATGTAACTACAATGATTATATTATATGGTAATACTAAAATGACTAACACTGAGAAAAATGTAGACAAGATGGTCCCATATCTCCAGAACGTTTTACAGCAGTTTTACAAAAAGTATTATATAGATTAAAATGAAAGTCAAAGGGAATAAAATACATGGAGATTATTTAAGACATCTAAATTTTGCAGATTATGTGGTTGCTTTTGCAAATTATGCTTCAGAGCATGAAGAAATATTGAAAAAGTTATGAGATAAAAGTAAGAATGTAGGATTAATGCTAAATGTTTAAAGACTAAAGTAATGTTCAATGGATTTTCTCAAAAGAAAAAAATAAAGTTTGATAATTATAAATTAAAAGAAATTAATTTCTACAAATATCTTGGTCAGATTATTAATACATATGAAAAGTTTTGTATAAAATTAATCATAGAAATAAACTTGGATGGAGTATTTTTGACAGAAATAACTTAATAATAAAATAAATCCTATATATTTTTTAAAAAGCTTTTTAATAGATAAATTTTATCAGTTCTTAGTTATGGATTTCAGATTTGAACACCTGAAACAGAAGAACAATACAGATACTTTTGTCTACTCAATGAAATATGGACAAAGTATGTTATAAGTAACAAGAAAACAAAAAGAAACTATGTATTGGAAAAATGGAATTAAAATAGATTTCTTTATTCTATAAAGGATAGATAATGGTTAAAAATAATGATGATGACATATATAAACATATTTTCAAGCAATAGATATAGAATGTTTTGAATTCACATATCATATCTGTATTTTACATGCACTTTAATGAATGAACATTAATTTGATTTTATTTCTAATTCTTGAAAGTTTTCTATATTATTCTTATGTATTATTTACTTGTCTATTCTCTTAAAAAATAATTTATAGACATTTCCCTCCAAACAAAAGAGCTCAAACAACCCAACAGTAAGATTACAATTTTTTAAAGTAAATTGATTTTAGATGGGTAGTATATTGATATCATTAAAAACAAAACAATTCTTAGCTTTAAATTAAACATAGCTCAATGTATGCGACCCAAAATCACTCTAAATGTTGAATAAAGGATCAAGAATAGAATGAAAAAAAAAACAACCTTTGTCAATATTATTGATAATTCAGAGTGAAATTAATTTGTCAACTAGATGGAATAAAGCATTTAAGAGTTTTTTAGCTCATAATTAATTATACAATTCTGGAAAAAGCATTTGTCTTTTAACACCTTGATTGCAATAATTTTTACATGTGTATCAGTTGTATAAGATGGAGTGCATAGCTGTAGTGAGCTTGAAAGTCTGAGTTTAAGTACATTTCAATTAAACAAGATTTAATATGTAAATGTTAAATTAAACATAGATCAATGTACAAAAGGAGTAAATCATTTCACTCAAGCTATGACTTAAAAGCACTCTCAATGCTGAATAATGATAGCTCTGATTTTAAGTCATAGCCTGAGAGAAGGTGATTTACTCCCTTTGTTTACATATACATTGAGCTATGTTTAATTTAAAATTTACATATTAAATCTTGTTTTATTATTAAAATTAAGGTGTTAAGATGATATGCTATCTCCAGTCTTGCATAATTAATTATGAGTTTAATAACCCTTAAATGCCATCTGATTGATAAATTAATTTTATTCTGAATTATCAACAATGTCAACATGGGGTATGCTTATAAAAATCAGAGCTACCAAGAATAAGTGGATTCATTCTATTTTTGATTCTTTGTTCAATATTTTGAGTGCTTTTGTCATAGTTTGGAGGATGATGATATATTCTTTTTGTTTACAAAAACAATTCTAGAATTTTCATTTAATTAGTAGGAGAGTTGGTTAAAAAATAATGAGATAAAAATGGCTAAAAAAAGAGAGCCAGTATAATAATAACTTAGATTTAATATTTTACAGAATACAAAAAAATCACTGCAGAATATTATCTGATTAAAAAATAATTTTATTATAATATATAAAACCAAAATAAATACTATTATAGATTTTATTAAAAACTACCTTAAATATTTTAATATCACAGTGATGATGATGATGATGATAATAATAATAATAATAATAATAATAATAATAATAATAATAATAATAATAATAATAATAATAATAATAATAATAATAATAATAATATATGTAATAATATTTATTATTTTTTATGACATACATTTCAATCTCAAAAATGAGAAAATATACTAATGTCAATTTAAAATAATCATATAAGTGGAAAATTTGTGTGTGTGTGGTGTTTGCCCCTCTAAAGTAACATATTGTGAAATAACATGAGACTATTTTTTTCTTCGCTTATAAGTTAAAAAGTTTTTTTGATTATGAAACACTGTTAAATTTTATATAAAATATAAATATTGGTTTTTGAATATTTATGACTAATGTTTTCAAATCTGAATTTAATAATTTCCAGAATAACTTCTAAGAAATTCTGTAAATTATTAAACACCGACTAATGTCTCATAATTCATGCCTAAAATAATATTAATAATAATAGTGATGATGATGATAAAATTAAACATTAATAAATTTTTTCTTTTAAATGTATCCATTTTTCTATATAAAAGAGAGCATTATATATATATAAGTTCAATTAAATTATTATTCTGTAGTTTAGTAGCATAATTAAATGTAAAATATTTTTTTTGCAGAACTATTTAAAATCCTGTAAATAAATTTATTTTAAAAAACCAATTACAAACACACATATTAAATTTGTTTGATTGATAGTCAGAAATATAACGACGATAATGGTATTAATAATTAAAAAAAATCTAACTAGCAAATTAATTTAAATAAAAGGTATTCAACATTTAAAACCAGTGAATAATGAAGTACAAAAAAAAAAAGAAGAACAAATTATTTTGATAAGTGGGTTGTTATTATAAAAAATTAAAGCTAAAAGTAAAACCACAAACTGCTAATAAAAAAGATAGTCAAATTTAAATATTTATTAGACTGATAAAAAATTAAGTTATAGTATTTTTTTTTATGTTACTGATTTTTTTTTTCTTCGATTATATTACTTTGCAATTTCTTTTAATATATATATATTTAAAATAAAATATCTGTTAATAAATATAATGGAATAATATATATATATTTGAAATATAAGTGGTTTACTAAAATTACATCATAAGCTTTTAATATGAAGATAAATTAATAATTAACAACGTTATAAATAAAATATTTTTTATTTGTAAATTTTTATATTATACACTCTTACATATACTTATATATATGTTTTCCAATGAATGCAACATCCTCCTAATATAATGATCAAAGAAAAATAATAAGTCTTATAATGAATGATGTTTTTCTTACCAGTGCTGCCATTCTGTGTAACTTCTCTTAAATAGAAATAATGCTAATACACTAGCTACATATAAACTTATTCTCCTTATAATTACAAAGTGATATTTTGAGGACATACATTTGTTTATTGTTTACATTAATTTTGGAATTTAAATTATTGCTGAATGGATTAAGTTTTGAAATGCAAGTATTTACTAAGTTCTGTTTACAGAAATTGTATAATAATGCTAACATTTGCAATGAAGAATTGAAAAGTAAAAAAAAAAAATTAAGTTTTTTAAATTTATAGTGATGCAACAATGATTATCTTTTAGTCAATATAAAATACATAATTTTTTCCAACAAAATGAATAATTTCTTTTTATATATTTGATAAGTATGTTTATAGTCGATATGGGTTTGTTTTAATATATATATTAATTTAAGTATATACTTAGACATGAATATGTATGTAAAAGTAAAGATAAACAATATTTTTTAATTAAAATCTCACTGCAAGCCTCGTACAAAAACAGTGAAGGAGAATAAAATACTTATTAGACTTGTCAATCGTCAGGTGCTAAGGAATTAAATGCCTTTTCATTAGTTGTTTTATGCTTTAGTGAAGGAATAACTATAAAACTATTTATTGATCAATGTTGAAGAATTGTCTGGGTTGGCTATGTGCTAGCTTTATGGTAGTAAAATTCTAAGGCTACTGAAAAAAAATTCACATAGCCTGGAATTGAATCCTAAATCATTGGCATGGTTGGCATATTCTATCTCTGCACCTATTTAAATTTTCACATGAATAATCATAATTTAAAGCTTTTTTAAAGATAAAAAAAAATTGGATTTAAATCTTAGGAGTATTTGCAAAAAAATAAATAAATAATTGCTTGATATTGAAAAGAAAAAGTATACAATGTCCATAGTATATTTATATATTTTTGTGCAAAATATTTTTTTAAGACAAAAAAATTATTTATGATTACAATCAGATCTTACTAGAAAATATTTGTTTTTAAAAAAGTTAAGTGAAAATAATAAGCAGGAACTTATGATATGGTGAAAAAAAAAGTCTTCTTAATCATCATGGTAGTTATTTTTTGCCATTTTTAAATAATTAAAATGGAATTTTAAAGTTTAAACTAAAATTTTATTATTTTATGTAAGCCATTGTTCTGGACTGTATTTTGGTTTTTTACTTTTATGCTAGTTGTAAAGTTGAAACATTATTTTTAAGAATATCTTTTATTTTAAAAAAATAAATTAATATTATGGAAATATAATAAAGAATAAAAATTTAATAATCAAAATAAAATTTAAATCCAATGGCTGCTAGAGGCTTACAAAGATGTGATGAATAGAATTACTAAAGAAGTTAAATAAGTGTAGTTGGTTATACTATGATCCATAAAATTATATCTAAAATTGTCTTGTTACATGTTGTATTAAGAGTATTACATTATATGAAATAGAAACATAAACAATTAAAAAAAACATGAGAAGAAAATATTAGAAACTTTAAATATTTACATTTTGAAAAAAATATTAAAGATAAGTTTGAAAGATAAGATTAACAATGCAGAAGTTTTTAATGAAAAATTAAAAACAATATTTATTACTTGCTTGCCAACTAGCATTGACTAAGACATAAAATTTGAGGTATTGTGATGGCACTGATATCACTACAGCTTTTCTTCACTCTTTTGCAGTTATCCATACATAACATTAGTTTGCCAGTTCTCTTTTTTGTAGTAGATATTGAAACTAAAATCATTAGTTTAAACAAATCTGAAGATGTCAATATCATATACATATTATAAAAATTTCCAAATTCAAAGAAAGCTGATAACACCATGATTGGTAGATTATTTGAACTTAAAATTTTGAGAGTGTGGCTTTTTTCTTTCAGAATTTCTGAAAAAAAAATAATTTATTTACATATTTATGGCATATTTATGCACCATATTTGTAAAATATTTATTTTAAATAAAAAAATGTTTGATTACACTTATATTTTATTTGAAAATGTTTGTTATTAAGAAGACAAGTCATTAAAACTATAAATATGGTAAGGTGAAAGTTATTATTTTCATAAATGCTGCTGAAATTTTTTTTGTGAAATTTTAATAATAATAATAATAATAATAATAATAATAATAATAATAATAATAATAATAATAATAATAATAAACTGCATCAAACATAATGGATGCAATAGAAGCCCCTCTTCCACCTATTCAAGAGAATACACCAGAGGGAAAAAGAAAGCCAGGTCGACCACCAAAAAACCATGAATCCAAAAAGGCAAAAAAAAACAGACCAAAAGCACAACTCATCAGACAGATACAATTTAGAAAATGATGAAATAGAAATGGATGTAAGCCAACAACAAATGGACACCTGTTCGGTTTCATCGCAAATTGCCTGTATAGAGTCTGAAGCAATATTAAATGAAAGAAAAACTGATAATAAACCCAACAATGTCTTAAATATGTATCAGCATCCATCTACTGCAATATAAACAAACATTTAGTATTAAAAATAAAATAAAAATCAATACCCTGTTAAAAAATTATTTAAAACATGAAGATAAAAATTGGATCTCTCAACATTAGAGGCTTAAATGCCACCAAAAAACTTTTTGATCTCAAAAAATGGTTACATACAACACAACCACACATACTGGGGCTTTTGGAAACAAAAATATACAGCAGCTCTCAAATTGATCCATCAAAATATTTAGTCAGCCAAGGTTTTTGTGCCTGCTCAAGGCAATCATCATCACCATCAGGTGGCACAGGCATAATTATTTCCCACAACTGCCCTTTTGATTCTTTTAAAATTATATATATTGACTCTAATCTTATCATATTAACACTCCATCATAAAAATATCACACTTAACCTAGTATTTGTATATATACCACCAGGCCCTGTCATCATCTCCAGAATAATAGCAACAATAAATTCAATGCTTACAGCAACACCAAATCCCATAATACTCCTGGGAGATTTCAACATGACCTACCAAACTTTTGTCACCAAATGGATCCATCAAATAACAATCCCACTTATGAGTGCTGAGGGTTTTCTCCCATCAAACTCAATATCTTTTAATAACAATAGATATAAGTCACTTATTGATTTGTGTTTCTACTCACCAATGTTACATCATTATTTTAATCTTGAACTCTGTCCATCCATAATCTCAGATCATGCTGCTCAGTTCATCACCCTCAACCTAACAAAAATACAAAATACAACAATAGCCCTCCAAAAGACTATGTGAATACTTCTTCCAGCACAAACAACTGAATTCTTATATTCAGAAACATATATAATGCTCCAAAAACTTCAAAACATGTCACTCGATCCAGTACAAAAGTATATAGCATTCACCAATATACTTTCTTTCAACATCAATCATATTACCTGCAACTCAACACCCCCCACCAGATTATTAGCATTGGCAGATGAACTACATAAAAGAATAACCATTTCCAGACCAACTACAGATAATCAAACACAAATTAAAAAACTTACAGAAATGTACAACAATACATGCAATACACTAAAGCAATATGTAGCAATAAAAAAGAAAAAAATATGCCTTACACAACAACATACTTGGACCAGAGCATACATACGGTGGGCATTGGGATACCCATCCACAGTCAGAGTGCCTATGGCACTTGAAATAGATGGCTCTATAACAGCTGGACATAACATGATAAACCCAATATATCAACACTTTAAAAAAAAACTGCAAAAACAGAGAGTGTACATACCAAATTAAGACATATTTGGAGACCCTGATACAGACACACCAATAACAACAACTGACATTGCATTTCAACTTGAAACAATAACAAACACATGTCACCCAGGACCACAAGGAATCCCCAAATTTGTGTTCAAACATCTTAGTCACTTCACATCAAAATACCTGTGCGATCTAGCCAATTACATATCCCAAAAAATTTACAACATACAAAGTCTATACCCAATTGCAATGGTTCCATTTAACAAAAAACCAACAGCAATATCATCTTTATCTAATCTACGACCAATTTCAATGGGACCTTTAGGAATAAAAATTCTTGAAAGAGTGATAAAGGAAAAAATAGAACAACACATACTCCCTGTGTTATCATCAGCACAATATGCCAAAAAAGGATCATCCATTGGCCAGGGTGCCTTAATGTACAAAACAATTATCGAAGTAGTAAAAAAAAGAAAGAAATATGCACCAATTATAGTTCAACTAGACATTGAGGCAGCTTTTGACTCAGTGCCTATAGCCAAATTATTAGACGTGCTGAAAAAAACAACACCACCTCCATCCCTACTATATATAATAGCCAATCTGCTACTCAGCTGTGAAATTCACATCACATTGAATGGAAAAAAATCACCAGCCTTCAGACCGAGTCAATCCATCCCACAAGGATCCCCCCTAAGTGCCTTGCTCTTTACAATATATATAAATCCTCTATTAATAGAAATACAGAAAAAAATAAAAGGCATTCAAATTCCAAACACTGCTTTAAATATATCATGCATAGCCTATATGGACGATGTAACTGTTTTCCTCCCCTCTAAAAAGAACCTCCCTATATTACAAGAGATAATCAAGAATTATACCTCAAATTTTAATTTAAAAATTAACACAAATAAAACTGCTGCATGGTCAATATACACAGGCAAGCACTGTACAGAGATGTTTAATGGTAAACCATCTGCTTTCCTTGGTTTCCCATTCTACCTTGGAACCAATGGAATGAGGCAAAAAATTCAAAATAAATTAAAAAAAGATGCTGAAAAAATCACAGCCTCACTTGAAAAGTCATACCTGTCAATATATGCAAAGGTAGCACTATTTAATCAACTTATAATTACAAAAATTACATACTATACACCTATAATAAAATTTGCAAAAACATTCATATCTAAAATCTCATCAATCTGTAACAAACTAATATGGAAGAGAAAGACAGTGGCAATATCTTTAAAAAATCTGAGCAGACCACCACATAGCAATGGACTTGGACTCCATACAATCAATGTTTTTTACACGCAGAAATCAGTAAATCTAATAACAGCAACCATAAAAAGATTTCCAGACCTGGAGTGTGTAATCAGTATAATACCCACAGACAGACCACCCCCTTCATATGGATATCTATCCACACTGATTGAAGAACTCAAGCCAATATACAACAAAATATCACTCAATAATGACAACAAGTATACATACTGGGACATTTATAATATACTATATCCAAACCAGACACCTAATCTACAACCATCAGTTCTTGGAATAGACAACAGGCAACTACTGCAACAATTCAGAAAATGGTCATTAGAACCAAAATTATTTGATTTTCTACTTAAGCTTAATCTCAATGCTCTACCCACAACCCATTTCCTTAGATTTCGTAGATTCTATACAAATATAGACCCCATGTGCGGGCTATGTCATAGAGAAGAAGAGACACAAGATCATTTTCTTCATTCCTGCAGTGCCCTAGAAACAATACGTCGCACAATGTTTACCACATACAGAAAGGCTATCATTTCAATTGATGAAATAATAAATATGTTTAAAAAAGGCAACAACCCTGCTATTCGTGCAGCAACATACAGCCTTTATGCCTACTGGTGCACCAGATGCACTTTTGCACTTGCCAATAACCCTCGACGCCACCCAGCAACATATTCAATAAAACTAGAACTGTTAAGAAAAAGAGACAGCATCCTAGCTCAACCAGATATATTTGCAGCCACATGGTCACACTTGAAACAAAGATCCAGTCTATGAAATATAAAGGCCAATAAGATAGATGATGACATTTTGAACATCAGCATTTTTTCCAACTTTAAAAAAAATGCAAGCATAAACTGAACTAAATAGAAGACCAAATTTAAAAACAAGAAGAAAAAAAAAAGTATGCCGAAAAGATAAAGACTTATATACTGAAAGTTGTAATTTGTTTTTCATTTGTAAAAAATCAATATATTACTAGATGTGACTCTGTAACTTTTTAGACTCAATAAAGTTTTGCTTTGAAACATAATAATAATAATAATAATAATAATAATAATAATAATAATAATAATAATAATAATAATAATAATAATAATAATAATAATAATAATAATAATAATAATAATAATAATAATAATAATAATAATAATAATAATAATAATAATAATAATAATAATAATAATAATAATAATAATAATAATAATAATAATAATAATAATAATAATAATAATAATAATAATAATAATAATAATAATAATAATAATAATAATAATAATAATAATAATAATAATAATAATAATAATAATAATAATAATAATAATAATAATAATAATAATAATAATAATAATAATAATAATAATAATAGAGCGCCACCTGGATACAAACCTAGTAGCAGGTAAGCAAAGAACCTCTTAGCTTTTTGTTAATAAAATGCAGATTTATTTGCTAATAACAAATAGAAATGTCCAATAAAACAATTTAAAACACTCAAATATTTATTTTGATTGAAAAAAAGGACAGAGAAATCCAAAGATTTTTTTATTATCGTAAATCCGCACCTAACGCTAATAGACAAACGCTTAGTTAAAAGCTAGCGGATCTAATAACTAATGCCAAAATCTCAGGCAAATTTAATTTTTTAATAAGAGTAGATTTAAAATCAAATATACAAAACTCTATAGTTTTGCGGATAACTGAATTGTTTTGGTTATATATACTAGTGTTTATTTAAAAAAAAAAAAAAAAAAGGGAATTTAAACATACCTTTAATTGGAAAACTTAAAATGGCGACCGCTCAACCGATTAACCAGGTGGGTGGTCCATCGCAGGGCACGAGAAAATCATATGCTGCTATAGCAAAAAAAGCCCAAGATTACGTAAGCCCGGCAAAAGGTCCTAGGTTCAGGAAAACAACAGCAGATGATTTGGAAAACTTGAATCTTATGGATCAAAATAAAAATGATCCCCCTCCCCCTCATATTGAATGGACTGATGAAATGCTGGAACAAATTGGAGAGAAGTTCAACAAAACAATACCTCGATCACTTTTCCTGACGTTTAAACGTTTCTTCACCGATAAATCAATAGTACTCGCTGTAACAGATAGTCTTTGCACACTATACAGTTTCCCCAAATCCCTTCTAATAGAAACACTACATGAAAATAATATGCTTGAATCGGTACAATGCATAGGCGACCATCCAAATAGCAGATATGTGGCGGTCCAGTTTTATGAAAATGAGCAAAGAGAACAATTTAGAAACCGAATTAAGACGCTAAATAATTTCGCACTAATAACAGTCGATGAGAATAAATATAAAAATATCTCCGGAATTTTAAAAAATACGTATTTTGGCTACAACATGGAAGATTTCCAAAAAATGATGAATCCTTTCGGAAAAGTCGTTTTCTTCCAGCAAAAATACATTAAAGAAGCAGCAATTCCCATACTAACCAATAGCTTTGAATTCAAAATTAAATTGAATAAACAAGTAGACCCGGAGAATATCCCCACACACATAACCGATGAAGAAGCTACACTATATATTTACGTCAGAGGGCTTAAGCCAGGTTGCTTCCGTTGTGGAAGAAGAGGACATATTGCAACGGAATGCAATGAACAAACACAGCAAAATAAAAACAATACATCAAAAAACTCAGGAAACGTTACAGAAAGCGAAGACACAAATAACCAACTAGACGAGTTAAACTACCCTACACTACAAAGCACCCAGGAAAACAACATATCTAATAGAAATGAAAGAATTAGCAATCCAGTAAACACTATAACAACAAGAGAAATTAAAACAGATAAGGAAAATCAAAGCAGTGAAAACCCGCCCAATTTAAATAGAATGGAGGAAAAAGAAAACGAGAACCTACCAAAAGAGCTTAAAGGAAAAACGAATGAAAATGATGAGCAATCAGAAAGCATAATAATAAATAAAACGACCACAGAAATCATGGATAAAATAACACAGTACTATCCAATGCTAGAAAGCACATCAATTGAAAGCAGGAAGAAAACACATAAAACAAAAAAAACAAGAGAAATTAAGAAAATTAAAATGAACGAGGAAGAAGATGATCAGATTAATTTAACAGAAGAAACCACAGCAGAAGAGATGGAAATAGAACTAACCACACCAGAAGCAAAAAAATTAAAAAAATCACCACACTATAACACACGTATCCAAACACAAACAGAATCACCACAGGAAAAAAACATGCAAACAAAAACGGCAGAATAAACCATGATCCAATTTAAATCTCCCTCGCAATATAAGTTAAACTCAATGAAAATTAAGATCGGCGCAATAAATGTTCGGGGATTAAACTCGAAGAAAAAAATACAAGAAATCAATTACTGGATACAACAACTCCAACCTACCATTTTAGGACTTGTAGAAACGAAAATCTACAACGGATCGCAAATAAATCCAGCACAACTTATGAATAAAATGGGTTTTTGCGCATGCTCTAGAGACACACTAACGCCCTCAGGTGGAACAGGAATTTTTATAAGCCAAAGAAGTCCCTTTACAACGTTTAAAATAATATACATAGACGCGAATCTATTAATAACCACATTCAATAATAAAAACTTCTCAATAAATATTATATTTGTATATATACCACCAGGACCAACTGTAATTAACAGAATAATAACAACAATTAACTCAATCCTCTCAAACAATCCCTACCCAACTATTCTTACGGGAGATTTCAACATAAGTTATAAGAAATTTATTACGAAATGGATACACCAGTTAACATTTCCACTCATGAGTGCAGAAGATTTTCTACCACCTAACTCTATATCCTTTTATAACAATAGACACGGAACTTTAATAGATCTAATGTTTTATTCCCCAATGCTGCACCATTCAATAGAAATAGCTCTTTCCCCAACCCCTTTTTCAGACCATGCAGCGCAGATAATAACGCTAAACATAAACACACACCGCAGCGCAATAATTAATTTGCAAAAAACGATCAGGATTCTACTACCAGACAATACTACGGAGTCACTTTTTTTCAGAAATTTATATAATGATAAATAAAATGAATCAGCTTGAATTAGACCCGATATCCAGATACATAGCTTACACTAACATGCTTTCATTTAATATAAACCATATCACACAAAAATCAATCCCTCCCTCCAGGCTAATTACATTAGCAGATGAAATATACAAAAGAATCAGTCTGTCTAAACCGGTTCAACATAATCAAACAAACATAATTAAACTCACCCAGCTCTATAAACAGACTTGCAATAAATTAAAACAATATCTAAGCATAAAAAAGAAAAAAAATTTGCCTAGCACAGCCACACACATGGACACGCGGATATATTAGGTGGGCTTTGGGGTACCCATCCATAAATAAAGTTCCCATGGCGCTGGAATCGGAAAATAAGATTACAGCAGGATTTAACATGATTGCACCTATATATAACTATTTCAAAACAAAGCTAACTAAGCATGCACAATTCACACCCAAAGAAGATTATTTTGGAACAACTGAAGATGAGATGCCATTTAAAATCGAGGATTTTAAGGTAGTGTTAGAATCAATCCCACCCACATGTCATCCAGGACCTCCAGGCATTCCACAGTTTGTACTTGCACATCTTAGCCAAATTACAAATACATACCTGTGTCAATTGGCAAATCAAATATCACAAAAAATTTATAGCATACAGGGATTATACAAGATATCAATGGTACCATTTATGAAAAAACAAGAACCTATTACCAAGATCACCAACTTAAGACCTATCTCAATGGAGCCTTTAGGAATTAAACTGCTAGAAAAAGTAATAAAGGTGAAAATTGAACCATTTATACTGACAAAAATATCACAACATCAGTATGCAAAGAAAGGCTCATCCACAGGTCAGGCAGCACTAATCTTTAAAACTATAATTAACTCAGTAATTAAGAAGAAGAAATATGCTCCAATTGCAGTACAACTAGATTTTGAAAGTGCTTTCGACTCGGTACCAATAAAAATCTTACTAAACCAACTAAAGGAAACACAAATACCACGATCAATATTATATGCAATAGCCAACCTACTTTTAAACAGAGAAGTACATATCACACTTAATGGAAGAACATCATCATCATTCTATCCCACTCAATCAATACCACAAGGGTCACCACTGAGTACACTACTGTTCACATTCTACATAAACCCCTTATTGGAAGAAATTGAAAAAAAAATACAGGGAGTGTTAATACCAAATACAAAAAGATACATTCCTTGTATAGCTTATATGGATGATATCACAATATTCTTAGCATCAAAAAAGCAACTACACGCACTACAAAACATCATAGAAGAATATACAAAAAAATTCAAACTTAAAATCAATATCAATAAGTCAGCTGCTTGGACAATTTTTACAGGGAAAGTAAACAAACAAATTTATCAAGGAAAGCCCAGCAGTTTTCTAGGTTTTCCATTTTATCAGGGAATGAATCAAATGAGAACAACAATACAAAACAAACTCAAAGTGGATGCAGAAAGAATCACAGAATCATTATCCAGATCATATCTATCAATATACGCAAAAATATCATTATTCAATCAACTCATAATGTCAAAAATAAGCTACTATTTACCAATAATTAGTTTCACAAAACCATTTACAGCCTCAATTAATTCATTTTGTAGCAAACTACTATGGAACAGGAAAGTAGTTGCCATTTCAATAAAGCAACTCAACCAACCAACAAAATGGAATGGTCTGGGACTTCACTCAATATCAGTGTTTCAGACACAAAAAACAATAAATCTGCTAATAGCCATAGTCAAAAGATTTCCAGATATTGAACCAATACTGGAGATCATACCCACAGATCGTCCACCACCCACAAACAATTATATCTTTACGTTGCTTGAAAGCATTGAGAGCATCAAAAACAAAGTAACGCTGAAAAGTCCAATAAAATATACTTATTGGCAAATACATGATTTCCTAACACAAAAACAATCTGAGAATAACCAAATATCTGTATTGGGAATTGATAACAGCCAATTACTTAAAAAATTTAGGAAATGGTACCTGGAACCAAAATTTTACGATTTCATAATTAAAGTCAATTTGAAAGCACTACCTACAAGTCATTTTATTAGATACAGAAGATTCTATATAAATATAGATCCCTTGTGTATGCTGTGTCACAGGGATGAGGAAACACAGGACCATTTCATACATAATTGTTCAGGACTTGAAAAAGTAAGACAGATGATGGTTGGCGGATATAGGAAAAATGGAACAACAATAGATGAGATTCTACAAACATTCAAAAATAATGGAATACCCACCATTAGGGCAGCCACTTTCAGCCTATATGCATTCTGGTGTACCAGATGCACTTTTACACTGGGCAACAACACAAGAAGGCACCCTAACACCTATAAGAACAAATTGCAAAAAATAAAAGAAAGAGACAGTATCATTGCACCACCTGATATCTTTGCAGCAACATGGTCTCTTTTTAAAATTCAGGCCACTTTATAATAAAGGATATAATAGAAAAGGACAGAGGCAAACATGAAATTCAGTGTTGCAAGAACATGGAAAAATTACTGAAACCATGATCATTGATTTATATTGTATATAAACTTGGACAATAAATATTTCATAAAGTGTTGAAAAATCTAAAACATTGTGAAAGCCACTATCTAAGTTCTAAAAAGACAATTTTTAAGTGCAAAGAGACTCTAATCAAACATACAGACTGTAATGTAATAACTGTGTAAACCTATGTATAACACTATGTTGAATCAACAACCAATGTAACCACTTGTTTTTGAATAAAGTTACCTTTAAAACATAATAATAATAATAATAATAATAATAATAATAATAATAATAATAATAATAATAATAATAATAATAATAATAATAATAATAATAATAATAATAATAATAATAATAATAATAATAATAATAATAATAATAATAATAATAATAATAATAATAATAATAATAATAATAATAATAATAATAATAATAATAATAATAATAATAATAATAATAATAATAATAATAATAATAATAATAATAATAATAATAATAATAATAATTTAAAATTTTTAAATACATTTTTATTGATTTTATTTTCACTTAAAAAATGGATTCAAATAATAAATATTTTGTTCAATAATTTTTATAAATAGACAAAGGTTACCGTCTAATATGAAAGGAACCATTGTTATTGCTATGCATTCAATTTAGTATTTTCTTTTTCTATTTTGTAAAGTTTTAAATATTAACTTTTAGAATGTGTTTCATTTGTAAACTTGAATTTGTAATAAATAATACAAAGATTATCAAAATATGATATAGAATAAAGGTTTAATTGTAAAAATAAAATGTTATAAATATGACCAAACTGCCACTAGATCTTTTATTAAAAGAGAGGGAGAAATTACTAATGAAAAAGTTAAGGAATTTTAGGTTAAGCATATAAGGCAGAAAAATTATAAAAACATATGAAAATCTAAAGAAAATAGACAGGAGGAAAAAAAAAGAGCAATGAATCTTAAAAAATAAAATAACTATAATGTATTTAAAGATTAATCCACAGGCTTTTCAACATTTTCCCACCATTTTCTAGTGGCAATTTGAGTTAATATTTCAACATTATAATTTTAGTACTAGAATCTTTATTTGATATTATGAATCAATAAACTGGTCTTGATTTGTAAAAAAATATGTTTATAAATGAGATATTTAGCAGAGGGCATTTACTGATTAGAGATCCAGTGAAATACTGACAATTTACAGATTCAAAACAATAAAGTAAAATTTCCATAAATTATATGTAAAAAATCCCTTTAATTTGAGTATAAAAAATCTAAAAATATCTTAGGATTATATGTAAATATGATGAAAATCAGTGTCCAGACAAGATGTCTGCCACCACAGATCAGCCATAAAAAATTGTTAAAAACTCATATGCAGAAAGTAACAAAACTATCTCTTGAACAGAGTGGAGAAATAAAAATGAATTACAAACAGTTAATAGATCATACAACCAGCTTCTAGATTTCACTGTTCAACAATTGGAGATCTTATAAAACTAGGTTTTTAAATCAAAGACCATCAAAATCAATACTACGAATCCACAGGAAGCTTGGATCAGTGACAGTATAATAAAAATTATGGAAATTTTTAATGCTAAAATATCAAAAATCTCTTTACATCTTTCAGTAAATTTTTTATGGACTCCTCATTAATAATGGAAATCACAAATAGATTTCCCAAAGAACTTTTATTTGAAAAGCTTAATAAAAAAAACTTACGGAACATGATCATATGCATTGCAGAACACCCAAACCTGAGATATGTAGTAATAGAATTTGAAAACAAAAAGAAAAAAAAATGTTAAGAAAGAAATTAAAACTTTGGATCAATATTTGCTATCTTTAGTTAACCCAAATAGAAAAAATCATATTGCAGACCTATTTAAAAATATTTTGATTATTCATTTCAGATTTCATCAAGATAATGGACTCATTCTGAGATGTTATAAATTTTCAACCTATGTATATTAAAAATACCCTAATTTAATACTTAGTAAAAGCTATGTATTGAAGCGGTCATATC
The DNA here is from genome assembly GCA_028023455.1 of Epiperipatus broadwayi. Classification (NCBI taxonomy): domain Eukaryota; kingdom Metazoa; phylum Onychophora; class Udeonychophora; order Euonychophora; family Peripatidae; genus Epiperipatus; species Epiperipatus broadwayi. Next base: position 7,282,367 of record JAQFVV010012400.1, on the reverse strand, counting down.
TATTTTTGTTCTGAGCTTCATGAGATCCCACCTTTAACCTAGTTCAAACCTTGTTAATAACAGTGAATATTTCCGAATGTAATGAGACTTTATATTATCTTCAATATACATTAACTTTAATTAAAATTGAAGCTATTATTTAAAACTTTATTGAGGCTAATTATTTTATGTTTAAATTTGTTAATGTTATTAATTACCTCATGATAAAATATTCATGAAAATATATATATTTTAATTATATGGATTGTACGTATATATTTGTAAATAGTTAAATATATATTCGTTATAAAGTTTTATTACATCGGAATGTTTTATTTCATACTTACCATTTTGTTAAAATTTATATGATTAAAGTTACATTCTTTCAATAAGCTTTCATATTGTCCTTTCCCAAAGACAATAGGGAATCTTTTATTAATTAGTTAAAATGATAAGTTAAAAGTTTAAGGATGGTGCTAAATTAAAATCATTTGTTCAGATTTTAGAAATTCATTTTCTAAATAGAAAATGAATTCAAACTTAATGGATTTGAAAGTTTTATCGGAGGAATGGATCGGAAATCAATTAGAGAAAATTTTGGTTTGTAATAATGTAAAAGCTTTAGGCATCAAAATCAAAATAGGTGGAAAACTGTAGGAAAGAGTAAAAATAACCTGGAAAAGTTTCTATAGAGGAGCCATTACTATTAATTTAAGAGGAGTTGCCACCATAAACTACATCCTTTTTAATTTTGAATTTTAACAATATTTTCAGCATTAACATGGCTAACTTCAGGAATCTGATTCCTGGATCCTGGAGTTCTCCAACAAATCTTCAAAATGTTGCTGCTAAAATAGAACATTTTAATATCAATCATAAGCTACATAAACTCCAATAGGAAACTAATCCATAAATGAATTCAACCTGAATCAATGAGTGATCCATGGAAGGACTGGTAACCACAAACTTTCTGGTCTATTGAACTCTATCTCAAATCATAATTTAAGTTAACTACTGTCTAAAATTTCTCTATTCACTTTGTAATGTGTTAAATTTTGTTATAGTAATTCTCTATTCTATTATCTCTAGTCTTAAAATTAATATCTTGTTAACTTTCTTTCTCCTATTATGGTTGTTCATTTTAACTAATTTTAATTATATTTATTTGAATGATTATTAATATCAATTATTTGTGATAATATGGCAGTAATATTTTCAACTTGATAATTAATAGAATTGTATTAATTTAGTGCAATAATACTTATTTCGATTTATCCCTATGTCCACTTGTCTATTATTCTTAACATTATTACTCACGGTATCTCATCTCGATTATGATTAGCATGTCAAACAATAGTAGCCCATGGTGTTAATGTAACTTATAGGGTCTCTTGTATCTATCTGATCATTGGGCCTAGAAAGATGTTTGCTATTGTTTTGGCAGGCCTATTGACCTATAGTTGTTTGTTGTACAATCAACTGCCTATGTTCAAACATGGTACTACAGGCTCTGAACCCACCTGTTGTGCTGCTCTTTGAGCCTGATGGTGGAATTCTGCTACAGGTTAAGAAGGCATATGAGTTCTGACTGTTACATAGTAAATTTTTTTTAGCAGCTGGAACTGTAATGTGGGCTGAATACTAAAATACCCTAAGGATGGGAAAATATCAGCATACCCTAGGAAAAATAATAGAGAGGTCTTAAAAGCATGATGCCACAACATTTTAATAATTTAAATAAAAAAAAAGATCGAGCGAGATTCGGTGAGATATTGAGCAGCCAGCAGACATAGAATAAGTAGAGGTATGGCACAAACATATAATAAAAAAGGGGATGATGAAACATGCTCAGATCTAGAGCCAGGGAAATAGCAGCAGCAGAAAGCTATTGATTTAAAGATAAAGGTGAAGGACAGTTAGAGTAGTACAAAAGAGATAAAAGAGCAGTGGGAAGAATAGGGATAGCTGTAGCCATGGGGGACAATAAAAATAAACCATTTAAAAAAATATAAGTAAATAAAAAGTAATTAGCCAGTATAAAGCAAATGAACCATGGAAGAACAAATATTCAAATTTGAGGAAGTTCATGAGTTAGAAACACTCAAATGGGAAATAGAGCCAAGAGACTTCCAGATAAAATTCATATTTGAAATGTTTAATCAGGAAAGGAAGAGATGAGGAAACTTTATGAACAGAAAAGTAAAGAGATAAGGGAACTGTATGAACAAGAAAGGAGATTAAGAGACAAAGAAATGAGGGAACTATATGAACAGGAAAGGAGATTAAGAGATGAGGAAATAAGGGATTCAAAGAGTTTGTAATCAATGAGCTAAAAGAGATAAAACAGAGTAGAGTACAAAGTCATGAAAATAGTGAGGGACTTCAAGAGGCAAAAAAGAAAGGGTCAAGTAGAGAAGCCAAAAGAGGACATCATGTCAGGATCACTGATCAAATCTTAAAAAAGCAGCCCCAGAACAGACATGGGAACAACATGAGGCAGTGGGTGCACAAAGTTATCTAGTCAAGTTCATACATATCAGAATTTTCAAGGGAGAAATAGGGGGAAAACTCTCAAGAATACCTCAAGACTATCCAAGACTTCCTCCTCTTCCATCAGATGAGGCAAAGTGAGCAAGTTGCCATCGCCAACCATCATCTATATGGACACACAAAACAATGGTCGAATCTGATCAAAAGTAAACCGAAGATGCTAAAGAAATATAAAAAAAATCATTGCTCAGGCACTATTGGAGTGATGAGCGTCAGAGCGGGATATTCAATACACTCTGTCAAGAAAAATATAGGACCAGAACCATGGAGACATTTCCATCATCAGATTTTCAATGAAATGGATGGCTGAAGAGTTGTGGGTTGGAGTAGTTTGAAGCCTGTCCATTAAAGTATGAAGATTGCTATCTTAATATAAAGTTGAGCACTGATTGTATATGTGTGTGAGGATAGTAATCTGGACCAACTGATGATTTCTGGATTTGCATGAAATATGTATATTGGTGATTATTGTGTGAAAGTTTGAGTTTGAATCCCTTATATTACATTATATATGTACAGGTATGTGTAAGCTTGTATAGTGTATTAATTTACATAGTGAATTAATGTAGATATATGTGTATGCATGTAGATAGTTGCACACACCATGCATTATAATATTCTAATAATATTTCATTTGTCATAATAAATTCATTAAATCTATAGACCTTATTCTATGTTCAACAATATATAAATGACTAAGTCATAAACATTTAATTAGATGGAATTTGAACCCAGATTTTCAAGCTTGCTTCAACTATCCACTTTATCTTATGTAACTGATAGAGATGACCACATACATGTAAAATAGATATATGATCTCCAATGTATGTATTTCATGTGGAAACAGCAAGCATCAATTGGTTTAGATCATTATGTCCCACATATATATATAGATCATTATATATATATATATATATATATCATCAATGCTCAGTTTTTATTAAGATAGCAAATCTTCAAACTTTAATGGACAGGCTTCAATCTTTACTACCCTCCAATGCTTAGGCCATCCATATTATTAAAATTTTCTGATGATGGAATGTTCAAAGCTTTTGTTGATGCTAATATTGTTGTCATACCCATGTTGAGTTTATATCACTCTGACCTCTCATATACAAGATTTTAATATGTCCATTAAAATATATAAAAGAATATGGCACAATTCAGGCTGAATCTGTAATATCTGAATGTAAGTATAATGCATATAATGTTAGAGGTAATTTGAACATAAACTTACAAGATCCTGTTTATCAGATAAATAAGATGGAGTGGATAGTTGAAGGAAGTGTTAAAGTCTGTGTTCAAATCCCCTCTAATCACATCTAAGGTCCATTATATACACTATACTCATATTCAAACATTACAGATTCAGACTTAATTCTGTCCAACCCTCTTCTGCATATTTAAGTGGACATATTAAGTTACTATATATGAGGTGTCAGAGTGATTAGCATCAAGATGGGTATGACAGCAATATTGGTATTAACAAGGGCTTTGAGCATTTGTCATCAGATTTTCCAATAATATGGATGACCGAAGAATTGGAAGGTAACGAAGATTGAAGCCTGTCCATTAAAGTTTGAAGATGTGCTATTGTAAGCACTGATTATACATATGAGCAGGAGATAATCTGGATTAATGGATGAAGGCTGGTTTAGCACAAAATATGAATATTGGAGATCATTTATCTATTTCACATGTATGTGGTTATGTGTGAATGGATAATTGAAGAAGAGCTTAATCTGTATTAAAATCCTTTCTAATTAGTTCTAATGCTCAGTATATACATTATACTAGAATTCAAATATTACATCTTGTTTATTTAAAATCTGGAGTTTCATCTGCTATTAAAAAGCACATTAGATAATTTATTATAATTTTTCTAAGTCTAAATAAGTCTATTTTAAATAAAACAACAACTTTAAAAAAACACATTTAGCTTTTTTTTTTAGTTTTAAGAGACAAACTGAGCATTTTTATTTTCTACCATAATAGTTTATAACAGAGTAATTTATTCAGCTGACTTATTTATTATTAAAGCAAATCAGTCTAGTAAGGAAAAATAGATTTTCAGCATCTGAAAAGTTAATCTTTGAATGGATATGCCAACATATCTTATTTACCAGCCAATTTATTTATTTTGTTTTTTACATGTTGATAAATCTATAAATGCTTTGAGCACAAACAATGAAGCTTTAAATTTAATTGTATATTAAGCTATGTGCTTATGGTGGATGAGTACTTCCATATTCATAGCTAGGTGTGTAATGAGAAAATATTTATAATGCACATGCTTTGCAAATATTTGTGAATTTGAGTGCATCATTTACAACGTTCATTTTCTTGATATGAAAAACAAGCTTCTTTTCTATTAATTCCTGCAGGATCACTTGCTATGTAGCAAGCTTCTTTAATCTTGCATTTTGCATCATTTCTCTCTGTACAAATAATACTTACTGCTGATAGTTAAAAAACATAGCAGTGGTTTTCTCCTGTTCAGAGAATATTGAATTACCTAGTGCCTTGGTTTTGGTTCTACTATATATGTATTTGTGCTGGAATGATCTGGTTGCAATATTTGCCTTGGTGTGACAATTATTATGAGGGCAGGTGATTTTGTACATGATGTGAGGAGTCAATTCATGTGTTATTCTGTTTGTACTGAGAGAAGTGATGCTAAACACAAGATTAAAGAAACTTGCTTATAACAATGAGCCTGCAGAAATTTAAAAAAAAAAAAAGAAACTTGCTTCTTCATATCAAGAAAATGGATGTTGTAAATGATGCACTCAAATTTATATATATTTGCATATCATATGCATTATAAATATTTTCTCATTACATGCCTAACTATGAATATGGTAGTACTTATCTCCCAAAAGTGCTTAGTTTAATATACAATTAAATTTAAAGCTTCATTGTGCGTGTGCAAAGGACTTATAGATTTATATACATCATTGAAGTAAAACCTTATTTATGTTGATAAAATAGATTTCATGCATATACAGAGAAGCCATAATTTACACTGTATCTAACTACATGACTTCACACGATTACCATTTAGTAAGTTCACATAAGATGTTATTAACAGCAGCGAACTCTCCATACAGTAGGGCAAATGCAGAAAGTTTGTGCATAAAATCCCCATTTAGTGCCTAAATCAATATCTCCACACTAGATTCTAGGTTATAGCTTTCATCACTTAGGAGCCACAAGCTACAAACTAGTCTGGGGATATTGGATGAGTAGGCAATATATGAGTCTTTTTGTGGACAAATCTTTGTGCATTCATTGATTACTAAGGCTTGCATTGGATGGTATTACATGACATCGCTTATATGCTATATAAAGAACCATTAAAATCCACAAATTTTGCAATATACAAGCAACTATATTTCATTTATTCAGTGCCATACACTATTTTACAATATGCCAATAGTTATTTTTTCCACAATAGAATGACATATGTAGTTATATTTCTTAATAATTTTTTAGTCTATGTTGACAATCCATAGATTTTATTTTTCTTTATTATCCTTTCTAAATTTGATGTGCTTTATTTTACATAGTAAAATATTTTCTGAATATAAATATTTAAAGTTGATACTGATTTAACCCTCCTTTATTCTGATAGTTTTGTTTGGTCTCATTTGCTATAAGCTTTCAACTTTCATTTTGATATCAAATCATTTATCAGAATATGATAAAATTGACCTTATTCAATAGCTATTTTTGTTGAGAAATTAAGTAAGTTCTAAAAATTCACAATTGACTTTTGGAATTATTTTACAAATTAGCTTTTGATCAAAATAAAGCATAAATTTATTGTTCAACTGTCAAAAGAGCAGAGTGAGTCTGCAAAATGAAAGAATCTTCTTTATTTGACATTTTGTACTTAGAATGTGAATAAATAATTATTAATATTTAGTAAATCTATCAACTTATGCTTTAAAAATTTAAGATTTTTTAGTCATTTTTACAATATTGCATTATTTTCTAATAAACTGTTGAAGACAGATTGCATTTACTGCCTAATGTTTATGGTAATGTTACTCAGAAAAATATATTTAAAAATAAAACATTCTGTAGAAAATAAATATGTAATAAAATATATTTTGATTTCTAATAATTGTTATACAATTATTGTGTGAAAATAATCCTGAACTTTCTAAAAAATCCAAGTTTTTAGTTATTTGTAATATTTTTTTGAAGTAATATCATAAAAGTTCAAGACCTCCAAAAATAAAATGGAAACCCATCACTGTGGAATTTTAAAGGCTTTGAAATCCCCACATTTTCCAAATATTATGACATCTCTAAAATGTTTTTGAAATTAAAATATTATAAAAAAATATACATGAATTTGATTTGAAAGCTAGAAAAAAAGTTAGCAAAATTTCTCAATAGAGAGCCAAAAGCACAAATTAAATTTCTAGATTTGTCTGGTATCAGACATATGTATGAATAAATAGTATGGTTAAAAATATCAAACTAATTACTGAGATCTTAATTTCTTGATAACAAAATCCCTTTATTAAAAAGAAAAATGTTTTAACCTTTTTCACACATGCCTTAAACATTTGTATAATAGCCAAACAATGTTGAGGTTTGAGGGGTCCCTCTATAGTCAAAATTACATCACTTGGCTATTATACAAATGTTTAAGATGCATGTGAAAAAAGGTTAAAGCCATTCTTTTTTTATTGCATACTGTCTATGTACTCAATAAATAATTAGAATGTTATATTAATTTTTACATTTCCAATAAAACCTCTTTATTTTATATAAGACAAAAAATTAATAAAAAAAAAAGACTATTGCCAACAGTTATTTAACTACTTCAACTTCTAGCTGCCATATTGAATTTTTTAAAATACTGACCTGAGACACAATTTTTACAATAACTTCAGTTTTAATTAGATTAGAGCAAAAACAATTACATTGCTAGAAACTAAAAAAATTAAGGAAAACAATAAGCATAAAATAAATAGTGATAACTATATAAAAAATAAGGAAAAAAAAATTTCACATCTGAAATAATTATTATTTTATTGTTTGTTCATAATTTGAAAATTAACATTAACTAAAATTCAAAATACATCTTCAGTGATAATTTATTTCTATTCCTCACAAAATTATCTTTCTAAACATGTATAACATGTCTTACCTGAAATAATCCACAGCTTCACAATCTCCAAAAGAAGTTGGATATGACTTCTTCATTTTTATCTTGTACCCCAAATGTTCTAAATATCAAAAGCATCTACAAAGAAAAAGATTCATCTTAATAAAAGATACCAAAGAAATCATCATAGCAATTGGCTTCTTGTCTATGTAAAACTATAAATTGTAGGCTACTGTCTATATCACTGACAAAATGAGTTTCATCTCTTCATTTTATCAATTTTTTGTGTACAACAGTGATGTTTATATTCTTTATGCACAGAAGTGATGCTATCTTGTTATATTTATTGTACCACATAGATATAATTTATTTGCATATAGTCCATTGTTAGCTATAGATTTAAAAATAATGTTATTATACATATAGCAAAACCAAAGCATGAACAAGAATAAACAAAAACATAAACAAGAATGAGAATTTGATTATATGTTTGGGTATGCAATGTTTGTATATATTTGATTATTAGTGTTATAACTCATTGCTTGTAAACCATATTATATAAACATAATTAATGATTTTCATAAAGTATAATAATTTATTATACTTTTTGAAAATCAATATTTTTCTAAAAATAAGAGGATTAGTGTAGATAGAATGTTAGAAAATTACAATATGAGCATAAATAAATATATAATTACAAACTAACACACACTAATTTTTCGATAGATATGAATTCTATATGAGCATAAATGAATACATTACAAACTAACTTTAGAAAATTATGATAGATATGAATTCTATATGAGCATAAATAAATATATAACTACAAACTAACTTTTGAAAATTACGATATGAATTCTATATGAGCATAAATAAATATATAACTACAAACTAACACAAACTAACTTTAGAAAATTATGATAGATATGAATTTTATATGAGCATAAATAAATATATAACTACAAACTAACTTTTGAAAATTACGATATGAATTCTATATGAGCATAAATAAATATATAACTACAAACTAACACAAACTAACTTTAGAAAATTACGATAGATATGAATTTTATATGAGCATAAATAAATATATAACATATATTACAAACTAACACAGACTAATTACAAACTAAAATTTATAAAAAAGATAATTTTTTCAAAAAATTAAAAAAAAATTCAAAAATTTAACTTAGGAGTAATTATGTTGAAGCTCTAATGTAGGCCTTGTTTGTGAATAACACTGGAGAAATTTTCACTTGCAGCCCATAAACCATTTTTTGTCTTTTATCGCTTTGTGATAAGTTCAAAACTTATCAAAAAAAAAAAATTAATACTGTGGTCGATTAACTCTTAAACCACTAATTATATTATTGGTTGTATAAGGTAAAAATCAAATCTTTTAATTGGCCAACTCACAAACTGAAGACAAAGCCTATTGTTAAAACATATTCGCCTATAATATTAAATTCAACTCAGATATGTTTATAAAAAGTATATTACTAATTTTTCAGGTTATGAAAGAGAATGAAAGTTCTTTCAAAAATAAATTGCTATTTATTTATTATAAAATATATTCAATTTCGGCAAATATAAAGTGAATGTCTAAATAAAAAAGTGCTGACGCAAAGCTTTTTTTCAATTTTACGTTCTGGAAAAGTAAAGATTTCTTTTTGCTAAATCTTAAATATTTTTACTAAAATCTTCAATATTTTTCGAAAATAATTTTGTTTTTTTGGTATATTTTTTAAAAAACTAGTTTAATTTCTCAAATTATATTTTTTTAATACTTAAATTGCATTCGAAATAAAAATCTCAGTGTTTTTCTTTATTTTCTTTGATCAGGCAGTTTCTTTGTTCTTTCCAGCCAATCAGAATGTCTTTTTTGGCTGAGAGTCAGCTGACAGCGAATCACTGACAAGGTTCTTTCTTTGTTTAGTTTAAAATGTGGTTTTTTTGATTTTTTACTTGTAAAATAATTCGGAAGAGGGCACCATCTTACAGAACTTTTAAAAACCTAATCAATACCTGTCAAACAAATATTTTAGCATAAGAATTAGCAGAGTTAGAGTGACATCAGATGTCGACAAGAAGCTTCATAAGAGGCAGTTTATGGGTTAAAACTGTTGCCAAAAATCCAAATTTCAAACGAATTTTTTTTGAGGTAAAGATAATGTGAAAGCTAAGATATTGAGCTATAAAATGGCCATATTTTGATTGATGTCATGCTTATACTTTTTATGTCAGTAAGGAAAGAAAATAACATGTTATCAAATGAGAGCACAAGAGCACACGCAGCACCAAAAAAGCAGAAATAAAAAAGCAACAAAAATCAGACATTTTATTTTTTTTTATTTTAAAAATGAAAATTTAATAATTAGTTTTTTTTAATTCTTATTACTTCAGTAAATGCATTAGTACACAGTCAGTAAAATATATGTTGGGTCTTCTCAATGTATTATTAAACTATATTATTATTTAAAATTTTGTTTATATTATAATCATAATTTATATATACATACTATACATATAAAAAGGCATCTGTATTGTATATATGTGTGTTAATCTATATTTTCACTTCAATAAATACCTTTTTTATTCTTAACAATAATTACCAACATATCAGGGGCTATTATACACTATATACATTTGTATACAAAAAAACATGGAACAAAATTGAACATAAATTGTGGCACATTGGCTGACAGTAAATTCTAGTATTTGTACTTCTCATGCATATAGGAAGCAGTGTACATGAATAAAATACAGCAATGGAGTCTTAAGATTTGGTCATCTCTGTGATCTAGCAACAGGCAAATTTTTCATTATCAGGTCTAGAATTTAGATAATTACAATAATGATGTCCATCCACACTTGTTTTTTGATAATTTGATGGGTATCAATCAGGTAAAAAATGTAGTGTACATATATGGGCCATGACCCACATAAAATTATCCCTTACATCTATGTGAGTTTAAACATGGCCAATATGGAATTAGGAGTTGTCTTTCCATATTCTCTCCAATCTAGTAATTTTAATAATAAATCAGTTTATCTATACACAGAATAATTAAGTAAGCCATTTCTATCTTAATTAGATAATTTATTTTTTCTTAAACTTTAAATTAAAATAGATTATAGACAAAAATACCATATTTTTCAAAAATAATTTATGTATTGTCAAAATTAGGAAAATCAAAATTATTTGCACTATATAAGAGATTTTTTTAATATTTGATTTTAAATAATTTATAGTACTTTAAAATATCAAAATTATTATTTAATCTTTATTTCCTTATTCTAGGCTATATATTTTAAATAAATTCATATAGTAAATTTTGTTTGGTTTATTTCTATTTTTTTTTCAAACTTTACACACATAAAAAACCATTTCCAACATTCTTATACACTTAACAATATTATTTTTTACACCAAAACTTTACTCTTACAGTTTTGTCTGTCCTACAGTCATTATCAAAGCTACAATATCCAGATATATAATCATACAATTAATACATTATATTTATATACATAATCAATAACAGATCTTAACCTCACCATTATAAATAATCATTTTCCATTTTATTAGTCTACTCTTAACTAATTTTGTTTATAGTATTTTATTATTAAATTATTCTAAAACAATTTTATTATAATTTTAAAACTTTAATCTTTAAACTCTACTATTTAATTTATCATTTTATTATCTTTTTAATTATATATTTTTAATTACTTCTAAACTTTCTTTATTTTTATTATATATTTAATTATTAATTCTTTTCATTATAAATTACCTTTTTATCACATTACTAAATACTTACATCTTTATAATCCTATTTTTATAAACCTATTTTATAATTTAATAATAAAATGCTATAAATAAAATTAGTTAAGAGTAGAATAATAAAATGAAAAATGATTATTTATAATGGTCAGGTTAAGATATATGTTATTGATTATGTATTGTAATAGTATGAAAAGTAGAGCTGCTTTAACCTAACCAAGAGATGCAGGTAGAGGGGGTTTGAACCTCACCTATTCCTCCAGATTGCAATTAAGTGACTTTCTCACCAAGCTAAAATTCATTCTTTATGAATGCCTGCCTGGTGGTCAGGGAGAGATGAGATCCCAAAGGAGAATTTAAAAAAAAAAAAATCAGGTTTGAACTATATAAAAAACACAGACAATTAATATATAATTAGATTAGTGAATGTCATTTTTATTAGTTGAATTAGCAATAGAAACTTCAATTTAAAGACTAAATAATAAAAAAAAATATTGCAAATTATTTTCTTGCATCTACAAACATAGATATTGTATAGATATACATTAATATGATGTATTTTAAACAATTATATTGTAATTATATAACAATACCATAATTAGCCTACAACTGGGTGTTTTACTTTAAAGGAGAGAGACAGAAAAACATAACTCTAGGCTGAAATTACAAAAATGGATAATTGGTTAAACTAGTTAAATAAATTAAGGCCATGTTCAAATATAGTCTGCATTTAGATGACAAAATAAAGATAAATCCCATAGTGAACATTTTTCAGATTTACTCAGTAATATTTTGAACATATGATAAGGTAAGATTTTATCCATAATGAAATTAAAAACTATCATGGTCCTTGGTGATTCAATTATGTGAGTTAGAAGCAAGTCTCAGAGCACAAAAGTTTTATACATGGCTAACTTGAGGTCTGTATAGCACTCCAGTTTAACACATTGTTAAGAGAAATGGAGCTCATTCACTGCAGCATGATCCGAGCTCAGGGCTGGAGTATAGGTGATTGTGTCCAGTAGAAATAGTTGAAAAAGAGTAAAGATCCACTTTATCATCAATGGTGATATCGGAGTGGTGTTAGCCATGGATATGTGCCGAGACACCCATGAATCACCAAGTAGCACAATATAAGAGAAAATGTGGTCAAACAACCATTAAACTTTAAAAACCTTAAGTAAAATATACATATATGAAATAATATGACTTCAAGATTTTCTGAGACAGAGAAAATATCCACTCTTAAAAATAATTATTACTTTACACCTTTTAACTAACATTAAAATATAAGAAAGATATGTATATTAATTAATCACTATTTAACTAGTTCACCCTTAGAGTTAATGAAGACTTAAGATTTTAATTTATATATATAACTGTATTGTACCTTCTCTTACATTTAATAAAATTATAAAATGCTTAAGCTATATACATTTTAGACAAATATATATATATATATTAGTAAAAACCCAGGCTGACTTAAAGAAAGTATAAAAAATATAAGGCAGGATTGGATCTTTCTTATAAAATGCATAAAATTGAACATTTTGATATATATACTCGAATGTCATTTTCTTTTATATTTCTAAATATAAATTAAAAGAATCATTGAATTATTTTCCTAAAAAAACTGCATGTTCTATTTTTTTTTCTTTTTCTAAGATATATATATAATCAGTAAAACCAACATGGCAGGAGGGAATTGGAAAATTTTTTTTTTTATCCAAATGAAGTTTTATAATAATCTGAAATCTCCCGTATTCATTGTAGGGGTTAAACAAGTAAGAATAAATGAAGTTAAATTATTTCTCCCAGTTTCTCCTGTGTGTGTATATATATATTCCAGATTATAAGAAAGAAATCATGTTTCTTTCATTAAAAAAAAAATATTAGTAGTATACAATTCTAGTAATGTATATTGGCAATCTGTTAATTAAAAAAATGAAAGATTTACATATACATAATTATAATACATAAAGGACTTAAGTTTATGATTTATGTCAGAATAAAATATAAATGGAAATTAAAGTTACCGGTAACATTTTTTGAAGTAGCATACCTCTTTAATTTAAGATAGCCATGGAGACATTCTAGTGTGCAGTCCATATTGATGGCTTATTGTGATTTTGGTCCTCAGTTATTTTTTCAAAGCAGTAGGTATTGGTCAGACAAAATTTTCTAGCACTCTACATTTCTTGGGTTACATCTTTTAGGCTCCAGAAGACAGAAAAATGGGAGAGAGAGGAAGAGAAAAGTCTATTCAATCATTTTATCTATAGCACCCATTTTAAGTTCTTTTTCTTTTTGTCTATAGAAAGCTGGTGGCTTATAAATTTATTCAGCATGGAGCTCAGATATTTCTGGTTGCAGAGAGCTCTGTCCAAAAATTTAACTATATTTCTTTATTTCTTCTCCCAATAAAAAAATTCTTTGTGGCTGTTTTTCAGTCCAAGCAGTAGAGCTGAGCCAGGTAAAAGGGAGAGAACAATAGACAAGCTCTCAATTTATACCTAACTTGTTGGCCATCTTACATTCCAATGCCATTGTTCTGCTATCTTATTTTTAATTAAAAATTTTTTTAAATTAATTATTCCTATTTAACTAATCTTTTTCTCTCATGAGTTCTGCAATTCTAGGAATATTATTTTATCTAAAATAAAATCTTTTACCTTTTATTTCATAAAATTTCTTGAATATGCTTTAAAGTTTCTATTTAAATTTAGCCTACATTCACTGTGTATGGACTCAGGGTCTTTAGTTAAACCACAGTGAATGATGAAGCAAGCATATATATATATATATATATATATATATATATATATATATATATATATATATATATATATATATATATATATATGGGTAGCTTCCTATTCCCAGAACTCATCAAAAAAACAACAACAACAACAACAACAAAAGATTCTATTTACCTTTGGTGTGAATGGAGCATAGTGATACAAGGGAAGCCTTTCTGTTGTATGTATATTTATGGGGTAATAAACATGATGTGATGTTAATGTTCATTATCTTATTAAAGTATTTGTCTCTTTTCTTGTTTTACAGTCTGTGAGTTTGTTCCACAAGGTCTATCAGTTGTATTGTTATTTTATTCATCCCTTTGATTACACAATTCTTTTATGGGTGGATCTTCCTTTCTGGGATCTGGTATTTCCGCTCTGTTGTTCAGTGTTTGTTATCTGGCCATGATATGACCCCAATACTTTTGCACCAAATGACCCCAATACTCTTGAGCCAAATGGCCATTGGGTCCTTTTTTTATTCTTTAAAAAAAATCCTATTTTTTTTCTTCTTATGAGTGGCCTTGGATGTTTGGCACTTGTATTGTGGACTGGATTTTTTACTGCATGATGTGCAATTGCTTGTGTTGTCACTGTGTCCTGACTAGTGAAAAGGTTTGTGAAATTCTTAAAAGCATGGTGTGAAGTATGCTGCTCTTTAGCATTACACGTTCTTTTGTTTGTCATTGTTATTCTGCTGATGGGAAGTTTTTTGAACACAGTTTACATTTGTTGTACTCTGTGAATTGTTGTTGCCAAAATCCATTTTTTCTTTATAAAACTCAAATGATTGACCCCAATAGTGAATTTGGAAGTCATGCTTCTTGGGGAAGTCTAACCCTAACAGTACATCCTGGATTAAACCTAGCTTAGACTAAAATATGTGGCATACATATTTGGTGTCCATTTTTAAATTCAACTCCATCTGGTGTGATCCCACAATGGCATCTTTGCCATTGGCAATAACTACTTGGGTGATCAGTTTTGGGGTGGTTGGTTGTATGTATGAACTATATGTGGCATCATGGAATTTCTCCTTTCTGTTTTCGATATTAATTTTTTCTTGTGTATCTCTCTTTTTTGCTTCTTATTGTTCCATTTTTTCTCCATTTTCTCCATTCTTATTTCTAGGTCTTTTATCATTAGGAACAGCTGACCCATCCATTGAGGTTCTGGTGTGTCCATATCTCTATCCCTAATTCTTGGGGTTTGGTCTTGCACCATAATCTCTGATAGCTGATTTATGTCATCTAATGTGGTATCACAGATTCCTTCTTGCATGTCATTCATATTTCAGGGTGTTTGCTTTAATATCACTCCCTCTCCCAATCTTTTCCTTGCAGTTTCCAAACCCAGCATGCTGGATTTCTTGAAGTGTATTACCCTGACCAGTTTCTGTTTTTCTTGCTGCTAATATCAATGACCATCATATATATATATATTATAATGATCGAAATGAAAGTGAAGATCGAATCTAACTGCAAACTATGATATCTGCTCTACAGGGCACCATCTAGGCATTTAAACCTAGAAAAATTTATAGAGTAGGCAGATACGCGCTGTTAAGATTCCACTTTATTTAAATATTCAGATCGTTAGCCGAAGTCACTAGCTCAGTGGAGACACAGTGATAATAAAATATAAATTTTATATCTTAAATATAAAAAGAATAAAAGCCACTGCCAGAAATTAACACATAAAAATATTTATTTACGCACATATAAAATAACATTTAAATTTTGAGGAATAAATTCAACATTTTAGATTTTTCTATTAATCTTTAGTTTTACATTTAAGTAAATTACAACCATGAGTTTAATATTTATTTAGTGAGTCGAGTATAAATAGACTACATAGATCTGCATTTGAAAAGAAAATATTCTTCCCTGATTTAACCTTAGGCAACAAATTTTGCAATCAAAGCGGTGCCAATCCATTTGATACATTTATGTATTCAATGTAGCATGAAAATACGACAACACAAAATACTATACTGTCAGGAATGTACATCTGATCAGTAAGTAGAATTAGAGAAGACATTGTCTCTCCACCAACAGGAATGTTACATCTGTTGGTGAGTAGAACAATAAACATAAAACTCCATAGGAATGGAATGTGGTCCTTTGCCATCTTACAAACCCATCCATAGGCAAACAGAAGGTGTGTGGCATATATATATATATAATTCTGCCCATAGCGGATCTCATACTACATCTACAATTACACAAATATATCCAATCCATTGAACCAATTCAACTACGAAATGAATAACCCAAGATTACCCTCCCTTAATATAACTTTACAAAACTATATAGCCATTCACGCCCGACTTAAATTTAACATTTAAATACGTTCACACAGATTATTTTTATACAATTTGTTTTATAATGTCGAGTATAGATCGGCTGCACAGATTCCACGGTCAAAAACATTCCAAATTAAACACAACCGATCAAAATACAAAGTCAATCGATAACGTCAATTGCTGAGGGAATAGAGGAAACCCTTTGGTGTTCATCATAAGACACCACAGTGGCATCATTGACCTATATATTCTAATCGACTGTGAAAACCACAACATAATCAACCGCTAATGAATCTCTGCAACGTCTATACCCAACTTAAATGTAATGCATTTAATAATTTCTACAATAAATATTACTACAAATAATAATAATAAAATGGAAATGATTTTAGCAAAACTTAACTATATAAATTTAAACAATCAATTATTAATTTGAAAATCAAATAAGAGTTCATTTTAAAATTTAAATTAGCTGAATCTTAAAAAAAAACATTGACGAAAGTTCTTAATTACTTTTTTTTGTCGTTGTTGTTAATTTGTAAAGTTCATAGCTCACGGTAGAAGAGTCCAGGTTTCTGCTTTTAATTCCTGTGACACCTCCATTGGAAGATAATGTTCTGGAGATGGCAATAGCTGGTTCAAGGTATCCCAGTCTTTTCATTTTTTTATAGAGAGTGTGGTATGTGCGTCCTACCACATCTCTCAAACACAAAATGCTGGAACTGTCAGAAAAAACTGTATTTCCCTTTTTATATTATCCACACAGATTCAATCAACAAAACGTCACTAATCCATCACTTTCGTTAGGGTCCGAGCCAAGGCTTAGTGCTTCCATTGGTCAAGCTAATTTCTCTTTATTTTCTTATCTATCTTTCATCAGATCATTTTAATTATACAAGAGCCCAAGGCTAGCTTGCTTGTCAAACAATTTATAAACAATCATTTCCATTTACAGATTACAAGAATTAATTAATACCTGTTTTTATTTTTAAATCTTGTACTTTTTTTTTTTTTTATAAAAAAGTACGTTCAAATACTTATTTATTTGTTTTTTTAAAAAAAATATTTTTAAAGTTTGGCATCTGTGTGAATGTATATACGTTTAACAAACATTTTAATTTTAGCGCTTAGTTTTTTACTTTTATTTGCGAACTTTTAAGTTTTTATTTTAAATTAATGTAACAACATATTTATATATCGTTACAATATATATATATACACTCAGTGCTCCATTATCCATATGTCTATACTGTGATAAACATTTAAAATCTGCAAAAAAAAATTCAACTTGACCCCCTTTGTTCTGCTCCACAAAGATCACTCTGTCCCCCTTTACCACACAAAAAAACCCAACAAATATTAGTATATATTTTTAAATTTATTATTCCAGCCAGTGTTTGGTTGGTTTCAATACATGTACATTTATATATGTAAACACCAAAAAAAAAAAAACATTTTCCAGAAAGAGCAGAATGCACAATGAAGAAAAATATATATATCTTTTGTCATTCACATTATTTATTTACAAAAACACACATAAAAAAATATTTCTCCTGTGATTTTGGTCCTTGGTTATCCATTCATAGCAGCAGGTACTGGTCAGACAAAAAAAATTCTAGCACTCTACATTTCTTGGGTTACATCTTCCAGACTCCAGCAGACAGGAAAATGGGGGAGAGAGAGAGAGAGAGCGAGAGAGAAAAGTCTACTCAGTCATTTCACCTACAGCACCCATTTTTAAGTTCCTGTTTCTTCTTGTCTATAGAAGGCTGGTGGTTTACAAATTTAGTCAGCAGGAAGCTCAGATATTTCTGGTTGCAGAAAGCTCTGTCCAAAAAGTTAACTATATTTCTTTTATAACAAAAAATCTTTTTGCTGTTTTTTGGTCCAAGCGGTAGAGCTGAGCTAGGTAAAAGAGAGAGAACAAGGTCTCAATTTATACCTAACTTGTTGGCCATCTTACATTCCAATGCCATTGTTCTGCTATCATATTGTTAATTAAGAAACTTTTTTAACTATCATATTTTTAACTAAGAAAATTTTTTTTAATTAATTATTCCTATCTAACTAATCTTTTTCTCTGAGCGAGTTCTGTGATTCTAGGAATTTTACTTTATCTAAAATAAAATCCTTTTGAATATGCTTTAAAGTTTTTATTTAAATTTAGCCTACATTCACCATGGTAGCTTAGAATCTTTAGTTAAACCACAGTGAATGGTGAAGCAAGCATATATATATTTAATATGTATATATGTGTAGCTTCAGTATATAAAAATAATGTATTAATAGTATGATTTTTGGATATTGTAGCTCTGATGATGCCTGCAGGACAGTCAAACTGTAAGAGTAATGTTTTGGTGTAAAAAATAATATTGTTAAGTGTATAAGAAAATTGGAAATGGTATAATACATAAAGAAAGAAGTAAGAAGAAGAATATTTTTATACCCACAAGCATGGACACATTATTATGTTATGTGCTATGAGACCAATTTCTCTCTCTCTCTCTCTCTCTATATATATATATCCAATTTCTCTCTCTCTCTCTCTCTCTCTATATATATATATATATATATATATATATATATATATTGTAACAGTTTGCTACCTGTGCATAATACGTATATAGGTGGTATACGTTTATTACATATTTAAAAATCTAAAGTTTCTGCTCTTTTTTTATTTAAACAAAAATTATGATGTGAACATACATATATAGTTAGTCCTGCAATGTACACTTATCACTCACCCAGCATATTTATAGATGTCAATTTGACTCCAAGCGCCAATCCTATTTATGAGTAAATAAAAATTATGCTGGGAGAGAACGAGTATCTATTTCTAATAGATAGAGCTTATACCTCTGGCTAGATCACTCAGGGGTAGTGGTCATTGACCATGGTAAAGAGGTGGGAGAACAGATCAAGTGTGCATGGAGCACATAAACGATTTGTTTTACTTTCTTACTTTTATTCTTAATACTACTCTTTAATTGTACTATGTAATCTAGGCTTTTTAAGAAATTAACATTGAACACACACAATTATACTTAAAACACTAACTTAATATTTATTAATAAAAAAATAATAAAACAAAATAGAATCCTGTAATTGGATATTGGTTTGTGCTCAAATACTTGAATGATATGCATGCAAATACACACTCACATAAGTTCATAAATGTAACAAAAAACATATATATCATAGCATATAAAGTAAATGCAATCAGTCATTATCCAGTCTATTCATTCATATAGTTATATAGGGCATTATTTCAGATGTCTCTTTATTTACTTTTAGCCCTTACACATTATTATTTTACTGAAATATGTTCTCATTCAAGAGGTGACTGGTATTTACGAAAATATTTGAGTTACCTTACTTTATCTCACCAGGGTGTAGATGAAAGGTAATTTTCACTGGCTTCTTGCTGCAATGTAGTGAATAAGTGATTTCTTTTTTGAAGTCTTCCATGGATTCCATAAGGCACAATCAATGATGTTCGGTGAAGGTTGTTCTTTCTGTAATTTAGGAAGGGCTTTGCTCCTACATGGACAGCAACTGTCCACAGGATGGATGACAGAGCCCAGTCCATTCTGGTCCTTTACCCCAGCCTGTTCATGGTTGACCAAGATATATAATTTTTAACTAATTTTACTTCGATCCTGCTCGTGGCAGTCACAGTTTTAGAATCCCCTTCAAAGTTCAGCTTTCAAACTCTCAACTTAAAAATGCTATTGTTCTCTTCTTTTTAATGAAACCACGTGGTTTGCCCACAGAAAACCTTTCAATAACTTTTCTTTTTTTCTTTCTATATGTTCAGGAATTTCAATTACACCTTTTTATTTATAACATTTTCTTTTATTCAATTAACATTTTCTTTTTATTTATAACATTTTCTTTTTTAATTAAAACGGCTTTATCTCAAGATAGCAATCTACACATTTTTGAATTCATTATTTTCAATTAACATATCTTTTGGAATTTATGCCTTTCATTGTCCATCTTGGAATCAATTTATTTTTAAATTAAAATAGCTTTATTCCTTGAGATAGCGATCTAAAATTTTTCTGGTTCTTTCTTTGCAATTAACTTATCTTTTTTTGTGAATTCTTTCCTTAGTCATCCATCTTGGAATCAATTTCTTTTTATGAATCTATTACATTTATTCACCCATGCAGCAATATAAATACATGCGCCAATAAACAAATTATAAGAGCACAAACCATATAACCCCCCCATCCCTCTTATGCTTTAATCTGTTTTTATTTATCTGTTTAAAATATATACACACACGCATACAAAACAACAACGAAAAAAATAATTTAACTTAATATTACTTTTGATTGAGTATATATATATGCTTGCTGGTATTGTCTTATGCTTTAGAACAGGGTTTGAACCCATCCCTGTTATAATACCCCCTCTTTGAAAGCCTTTAAATACCGTTTTAGTATTTAAATGGCTCACTCCTAAACCACAAAATAATTCTGAATAGCGAGTAACCCAAAAGAAAACACATATATAAAATAAAATAAAAATACGCATCTTCTTGAATCGATTTGCTTTGCCTTGACCCCTGGAAACTTTAGAACCAAAGAGTAAAATGACCAACAACCCAACGATACACAATGAATCCGACCACCACTCACGCACACACTGCCTGTGATGCACTACATATAGCTAGCCCCCATTCTGACTGGATTCGATTATACGACCCCCCCCCCAAAAAAAAATTATATATAAAAAAACAACTATATATTTTTTTTTTTTAAAAAAGGACTTTTCTAACTACACTCTGCTGCTTCTGAGTTTTAGGAGTGTAGATAGTTAGAACAATAACTGGCTCTTATTTTGAGCCTTCAGGTTCAGTATAGGTTGCTCTAGACCTTGCTCACTTCTGGAGTCTTACAGGTGGGACTGTATGTGAATGCCATGCTCACTTTGGAGTCTTGTCAGCTTGAATTAACAGACTTTTAGCATCTGCATCCTACATTAGATAGGTACCATGTCAGAAATAGCAGCAGCCACACACAGCACACAACACACAATGTGATTGATCCAGCAGCCAAACTCACCATCCACCAACAGAATTGCGAGACTGCTTCTCTAACTCTCTAAGCTTACACCCACAAAACAAAAGAAATAAAAGGAATTCTACTTTTCTCTTTTACTCAATTTCATACAAAATCCCATATAATAATAATATAAATATTAACCCACCACCTAGCAATAATGATAAAAACAAAGAAGTAAAAAAAAACTCCAAAATCAGCATCCATTTTCATGATTTGTTTATTTGCCCTCTTTTGGCATTGGTGAATTTGAATACTTTCCTTGACCATAATTTGGCTTGCTCAGTGGTCTCCGTTCTTCACAATCATACTACCATTTTGGTCGAGTACTACTATTCCCTCTTTTGGGATCTGGTGGGTTCCAATCTGACCTCTGTTCTCTTTCCCCAAATCTGACAACTCTTGATCCATGAGGCTCTTTTTCTTGATCCATCAGCCTTATCATACTCATAGGCACTCATATCTATTGCCTCTAGTACCTCAGGCATTTCCTCAATCGACGCTTTCCTCATCGCGAACATCATTTTCTCCACTGTCATCAGCAGATTATGCCTTACAATTCATATAATATTACTTTCAGTTAAGTTGATGCGTCTACTGTCTGCAGCTTCGCCACCTGCCGATAAAAAAATTGGGAATAGTTTTCTTAGCTCCCTTCCCTATATTTCTCTTGCATAACCCAATATCTGGTTAACTCCTGATGATCCTCAGACCAAAAAATATCTCTCACCTCTTTCTGATATTCTTCAAAGGTTGTGGGATGTTGCAATAATGAATCCCACCAGATCTGCGCATTTTCAGTTAAATGGCTGGATGCGATAGCAATTTTGCTTTCTTCATCCATCGGATTGATACTGAAGTATCTCCTCAAGCTCTGCAGGTGCTCTACAGGAGCTTCTCCCATTTGGCCAGAGAATGGCTGAATCTTTAGAAATTGGTTGACGTTGGCCTGCACGGTTATGTATTTCGTGGTAGTTTCCCATGTTTCTGCTACCTTTATCTTATCTCCCTGGTTTTTTTTCTCTTCGCACTCACTCTGATTTTTTTCTACTCTCTTTTCACTAAAATTCTCATCTTTATCTATAATTTCTTCCTCTACTGGCTCTTCTTTCCCTTCTAATTTTCTTTCTCTACTGGCTCTTCTTTCCCTTCTAATTTTCTTTCTAACTCTTGAAATCTTTTCTCAATCCTTTCCTCTAATTCCTGAAATCTCCTTTCTATTCTTTCCATAATAATTTCAATCATGCTCAATTCTCTCTTCTTTTCTTCCTTCTGCTGATCCATTTTTTTCTTTGATCTTGTTATCATTCACTTTATTTTACTCTATTTTTAGATATCTATCACTATTTTTAATAATGATTAATTATAACAATTTTATATTACTATTTCTATATCAGACACACCGGACCTGCTTTCCATCTCCGAAGTACTGTGTTCTCAGTCTAATTTTTCTATCTAGCCCCTTTCAACCCTATTCCTTAATCTCTTTCTTTATATTTCACCGAGACGATTAGTATTTCATGTAAATTCGCCTATTAAACTAAAATAGTAACTTATTCAAAATGAATCCACAGATTTCTAGCAATAGCTGTATATATATCAGAGTTCATGTAAAAAGTAGTCAATACAGTGCTTTCCAAAGCCAATCACTCTCAATTATATCAAATTAAAAATTACAAAAGTTTTATTTGTTCACTTTTGTAAATGTCAAAAGCAGTTAAATATTTAATATAATAAGAAAAACCTTAACAGAAAATATAACTCGAATATATAATATTATTTCACTGTGAATCAAAACACTAAAATTTCCACGGAATGTTCAATACATAAACATATACACCAACATATTAATCCAAAGGCTGAAGAAAGGAGTTTGCTATTAACTGAAAGGAGACCCTTGATTCCTCTTGGAGGGCTTAAAGGAACCGAGCAGGGCAAATTCATAAATGTCCATTCCATATGTTCTTGTTGTTGCAGCTGTTATTACTATGTGATTATTCATATAGTATACGAACATGGATGGGCTGCTCACCAACATGCATTAGCCAGCGTGGTGAGTTTATTGGCTTTTTACCTCTGAGTTTAAGATCAAGAAACACCATGGTTTTTGCCTGATAAGGCAGAATGAATGTTTGTGCAAATGATAAATATTTTTTCAATACATATATACAATTATGACAGACAAAAATAAAGCATGGCTTTTATTCCCAGGAGGCTGTAAAGTCACCAACCAAGGCAGCGGTTGGTGGCCGAAGGCAGAGGGTGCTAAGAATCCCCTGATTGCAGACCCAGGCTGCCATTTGATGACGACTTCTTATTTAGGTACTTACAACTGCAAATCACTTTCAAGTGAAGGAAGATTGCAAGAATTAGAAGAACTCTCTTATATTAAATGGGACATTATTGGACTTTGTGAAGTTAGAAGAAAAGGTGAAAAGACAATTGATTTAAAAAGTGGACATATACTCTATTATAAAGGCACAAATATTGGAAATACAAGTGGAGTAGGATTCATTATAAATAAAAAGTGGAAGAACACATATTGTGGAGATTGATGGTGTATCAGACAGAGTGGCAAGATTAGTTATACAACTTAATAGCTGATATCAAATGCAGATAATTCAGGTTTATGCCCCAACAAGTTCTCATAGTGATGAAGTAGTAGAAGATTTTTATATGGATGTACAAAAGGCTTTTGATCAGAGTAAACAACATTTTAAAATTGTTATGGGAGACTTTAATGCTAGAATTGGTAAACAAATGAAAGATGAAAGTGCTATAGGTAATTTTGGTTATGGTAATAGAAATGAGAGAGGACATAGACTTGTGGAGTTTGCAGAAAAAGAAAAACTTTATATTATGAATTCTTTTTTTGAGAAAAATGTTAAAAGGAAATGGACATGGAAGCATCCAAATGAAGGTACAGCAGAATTGGATTATATTTTGACTAATAGGAAATACATATTTCAAGATTGTAATGTTCTTAATAAATTTAACACAGGAAGTGATCATTGATTAGTAAGGTGTAAGATACGTGTTAATGTGAAACTAGAGAGACAGAAATTATTAAGAAAAACAATATTTACAGTTGATATTCCTAATCTTCAGAAACATTCTAATGAATTTAAATTAGAACTTAGAAATCGGTTTCAAGTATTAGTAGATTTTGAGCATAATTTAGATTTGAATGAAATTAATATGAAAATAACTGATACACTTTTAAAAACTGCAACAAAGATAGCTGGTAGAAAAAAACAGCAATTGACCAATACAATTTCTACTGAGACTACAGAATTTATGAAGAAAAGAAGGAATATGAAGATATACAAAAATGATGCATTAAAAAGAATTGAATATCTCGAATTTTGTAAAATGGTGCGGAAAAGAGTTGAAAATGATATAAGAAAGTATAATTGTGAACTAGCAAGGAAAGCTGTACAAGAAAATAAAAGTCTTAAGAATGTAAAACAACATTTTGGTATTGGTAGGAAATTTATATCTGCAATAAGAAAAAAAGATGGAATTGTTACTAATAAGAGAGATGACATCATGAACTTGATAGAAGATTTTTATCAAGAATTATATAGTAATAAAGAACAAGTACCTCCTATATCTATTACATCTTCCGAATTGCCCAGAATTTTAAATGAAGAAGTGAGACACGCAATTAAATGTATGAAGAAGGGAAAGGCTCCAGGTAATGATGGAATTATAATTGATATATTAAAAGAAGCAGGTGAAGAAATAGAAAATTTTTTAGCAAAGTTATATACCAAATGTCTAAATGATAAAGATCTACTGGATAATTGGAAGAATGCAGTAATAATATTAATATTTAAAAAAGGTGATAAAGAAGATATTAGAAATTACAGACCTATCAGCCTTTTATCAGTTTTACATAAAAATTTTACCAAGATAATTACAACTCGTCTGCAGAGAACATTGGATTTCCACCAACCAAGAGAACAAGCTGGATTTAAAAGTGGTTTTAGTACAGTAGATCATATCCAGGTGTTGAGAGAAGTTATAGAAAGGTCAAATGAATATGAGTTGTCATTATGTTTTGGATTTGTAGATTATGAAAAGGCATTTGATTCTATAAACATTTCTTCAGTGATTAAAGCATTGGATCATCAAGGTATAGATCCAGGATATTGTCATATTTTGGAAGAATATTTATAAAAATGCAACAGCAACAATTAGATTACATAATGATACTGAGAAAGTCAGCATTGAGAAAGGTGTAAGACAAGGTTTTCCATATCTCCAAAACGTTTTTGAGAAAGGTGTAAGACAAGGTTTTGTGGATTAAAATGGGAAACTAAAGAAGTGAAAGTAAATGGAGATTATTTAAGTCATTTAGATTTCGCAGATGACATAGTTGTTTTTAAAAATAATGCTTCAGAGCTGCAGGATATGTTGCAGGAATTATCAGATGAAAGTAGGAAAGTAGGACTAAAGATAAATGTTAAAAAGACTAAAGTAATGTTTAATCGATTTGCTCAAAATATGAAAATAAAGATTGATTATGATGAATTAAAAGAAGTTAACAGTTACAAATACCTTGGTCAGATTATTAATACAGATGGAAACATAATGGAAGAAATTAATCATAGAATTAAACTTGGTTGGAGTGCTTTTGGTAGAAATAACTTGATACTAAAAGGAAATGTGCCTATGTGTTTGAAAAGGAAGGTTTTTAACAAATGTTTTACCAGTTCTTACTTATGGATCTGAGACTTGGACACTTAATAGAAGAGCAATACAGAGACTTCAGACCACTCAAAGAAGTATGGAGAGATGTATGTTGGGAGTAAAAAGAAGAGATCGAAAATGCAATGTATGGGTAAGAGAACAAACAGGTGTTACTGACCTCATTGAAAAAATTAAAAGATTGAAGTGGAGTTGGGCTGGACATATTGCTAGAAGAGATGATAATAGATGGACAATTGAAATTTTAAACTGGATTCCAAGAGATTGTAAAATACCCAGAAAGACACCACATGTGAGATTGTAAAAGACCCAGAAAGACGCCACATGTGAGATGGATGGATGAAATAAGAAAGTGTACAAAGGTGATGTGGAGAAGAGAAGCTGAAGATACTGTATACATATGTATAACCCTATATAAAGCAAAACTCCATAGTAAACTGTTCTGTTTTATTTAACTTATATTCTATCTCCCTCCCCTACTTTCCACTCTTCGAAAGCTCCTTCATTAGGTCGACATTGTAACAGTTTGCTACCCATGCATAACATGTATATAGGTGGTATACGTTTATTACATATTTAAAAATCTAAGATTCTGCTCTTTTTTTATTTAAATGAAAATTATGATGCAAACATACATATATAGTTAGTCCTGTAATGTACTCTTATCACTCGCCCAGCATATTTATGGATGTCAATTTGACTCCAAGCGCCAATCCTATTTACAAGTAAATAAGAATTATGCTGGGAGAATGAGTATCTATTTCTAATAGATAAAGCTTATACCTCTGGCTAGCTCACTCAGGGGTAGTGGTCATTGACCGTGGGAAAGAGGTGGGAGAACAGATCAAGTGCGCATGGACTTTCTTACTTTTATTCTTAATACTACTCTTTAATTATACTATGTAATCTAGGCTTTTTAAGAAATTAACATTGAACACACACAAATATACTTAAAACACTAACTTAATATTTATTAATAAAAAATAATAAAACAAAATAGAATCTCATAATTGGATATTGGTTTGTGCTCGAATATTTGAATGATACACATGCAAATACACACTCGCATAAGTACATAAATGTAACAAAAAACATATATATATATATATCATAGCATATAAAGTAAATGCAATCAGTCATTATCCGATCTATTCATTCATATAGTTATATAGGGCATTATTTCAGATGTCTCTTTATTTACTTTTAGCCCTTACGCATTATTATTTTACTGAAATATGTTCTCGTTCAAGAGGTGACTGGTATTTACGAAAATATTTGAGTTACCTTACTTTATCTCACCCAGGTGTAGATGAAGGGTAATTTTCACTGGCTTCATGCTGCAATGTAGTGAATAAGTGATTTCTTTCTTTTTTGTCATCTTCCATGAATTCCATAAGGCACAATCAATGGCGTTCGGTGAATGTTGTTCTTTCTGTAATTTAGGAAGGGTTTCGCTCCTACATGGACAGCAACTGTCGTACCTCTGCAGGATGGATGGCAGAGCCCGGTCCATTCTGGTCCTTTACCCCAGTCTGTTCATGGTTGACCAAGATATATAATTTTTAACTAATTTTTCTTCGATCCTGCTCGTGGCAGTCACAGTTCTAGAATCCCCTTCAAAGTTCAGCTTTCAAACTCCTAATTAAAAATGCTATTGTTCTCTTCTTTTTAATGAAACCATGTGGTTTGCCCACAGAAAACCTTTCAATAACTTTTCTTTTTTTTCTTTCTATATGTTCAGGAATTTCAATTACACCTGGAGATCCACATTCATTGTCTTTTATTTATAACATTTTCTTTCATTTATAATATTTTCATTGTTATTTATAACATTTTCTTTTTTAATTGAAACGGCTTTGTCTCGATATAGCAATCTACACATTTTTGAATTCATTATTTTTAATTAACTTATCTTTTGGAATTCATGCCTTTCATCATCCATCTTGGAATCAATTTCTTTTTAAATTAAAATAGCTTTATTCCTTGAGATAGCGATCTATAACTTTTCTGGTTCTTTCTTTGCAATTAACTTATCTTTTTTTGTAAATTCTTTCCTTAGTTCTCCATCTTGGAATCAATTTCTTTTTATGAATCTATTACATTTATTCACCCATGCAGCAATATAAATACACGTGCCAATAAACAAAATATAAGAGCACAAACCATTTAACCCCCCATCCCACTTATGCTTCAATCTATTTTTATTTACCTGTTTAAAATATATATATACATAAGCATACAAAACAACAACGAAAAAAAAAATTAATTTAATATTACTTTTGATTGAATATATATATATACATATATATGCTCACTGGTATCGTCCTATGCTTTAGAACAGGGTTTGAAACCAGCCCTGTTATAATATATATATATATATATATGTATATATAATATAGTAGAAGAGACAAACAGACTTTCAAACCCCTTACAACTATTCACTACATCTTATACAAATGATTCATATGATCACATACAAGTGATAAAGAGAAACAATCTCCAATATATATTTCATCCTGAAACAACACTCCTGTTGGTCCATATTATCATCTCCACACATAAATCCAATCAGCACTCAGTTTATATTAAGATGCAAATTTTCAAATTTTAATGAACAAGCTTCAATCTTCTTTATTCTCCAACTCTTCAGCCATCCATTGAAAATCTGATGATAAAACACCAAAGCCATTATTGATGCCAATATTATTGTCATACCCATGTTGACTTTGTCATTCTGATTCCTTACGTATAGGACTAAATACAGGCTGAATATGTAATATTCTTATTCTAATAATATTATTTATACTAGGCTTAATGTAATTAGAAGGAACTTGAATTCAGACTTTCAAGCTCCCTACAACCATTCACTTCATTTTATATAATTGATGTGATAAATGTATATGTATTTCATGTTGAACCAGCAGTCATCAGTTGGTCCAGATCACCAACTCCTGCATATATACAGCCAGTGCTCAGTTTATATTAAAATAGCAAATCTTCAAACTTTAATAGATATGCTTCAATATTCTCTACCCTCCAACTATTCAGTCAACCATATCATTGGAAAATCTGATGATGAGGCACTCAAAGCTCTTGTTCATGCCAATATTATTGGTATATCCATGTTGACTTTTAAGTCATTCTGAACCATCACATATAAAATCTTAATATGTTCATTTAAATACCCAGAAAAGAGATGGACAGAATACAGGCTGAATATGTAATATTCTAATATAAGTATATTGTCTATACTAAGATTAATATAATTATTAGGGATTTAAACTCATACTTTCAAGCTTCCTAAAACTATTCACTTCATCTCATACAACTGATACACAATGACACATAATATAAAAAAGATAATCTCCAATATATGTAGTTCATGAAGAACCACCATTCATCAGTTGATCCCAGATCATTGTCTCCACACATACATACAATCAGTGCTCAGTTTAGCAAGTCGTCAAACTTTAATGGACAAGCTTCAATATTTTCTACCCTCCAAGTCTTCACTTATTCTTATCATTAAAAATTTGTTGGTGTATCATTCAGAGCCCTTGTTGATGCCAATATTATTGTTCAAGTTTTTTCTAATTATATTTTAAGCTTAGTATAGACAATATACTTATATTTGAATATTACATATCAGCCTGTATTCTGCCCATTCCTCTTCTATGTATCTAAATGGATATATTAAGGTCCTACATGTAAGAAGTGGAAATGACAGACAACATAGGTATGACAATAATATTGGCATCAGCAAGGGCTTTGAGTGCTCCATCATTGGATCTTCAATGATATTGATGACCAAAGAGTTGGAGTATAGAAAAGATTGAAGCTTGTGCATTAAAGTTTGAAGATTTGCTATCCTAATATAAACTGAGCTATGTGTAGGAGATGGTGATCCAGACCAACTGATGAATGCTAGTTCAGCATAAAATACGTCTATTGGAGATCATTTATGGAGATCATTTATCTTTTTCACATGTATGTGGTCATGTATATTGGTTGTATAAGATAGAGTGAACAGTTGTAAGGAGTTTGAAAGTCTGAATTCAAATCCCTTCTAATTACATTAAGATTTATATAGACAATATACTTATATTCTTGAAAATATTATTATATTGCAGAATAGTATATACGACATAGATAATGATTTTTTAAAAATATATTTATTATTATATACATTTACATGTGGTATACAATAAATATTAGCTATCCACTATATTTATTGAAAATTTTAATAAATTTACTGTCATATTTTTTTATTCATATATATATTCTTACTTTAAAAGATTTCTTATTATATAAATTAAACGCAATTTATCTCAAGATTTACTCATTGCTATGACATAAAAAAAAAATAAAGTGAACTGAACAAAAAATCATAAAGGTAAAGATAACTTTCTCCATAAAAGATTTGAAATCACATTAGGACCATATCAGTTTTATCGTACTGATAAACAATTTAGAAAAAATAGTCTGTCAAATTAGATATATAATATTTATCAATTAGTAAAAAAACACATTATTTAATAACTGTGATGTATATATAATCTTGGTAACTGCTATTGATAGATGTGTGTATATTTATGTGTATGTAAGAAAAATATATTATTTTTAAAGAAAATTTATAAGTTAATATAAATGATATTCTCGTCAGCTTCGACATTGTTTCTTACAAATATTTCAAATCATGAAGGTTTAAATATAATTTCTCAATTTTGAAATTTACCGGGCCATATTGTTGCCTTAGATAAATATTGTCTTAGAAACATGTTATTTTATCTACTACGGAAAACATTGTAAACCAACTTTTGATACTCCAATGGGCTTTTCTTTCTCAGGAATACTAACTAATTTATTTATGGAATATATAAAAACTCGTGTTTAGAATCAGTAACTTTAAAACCAACTATATAGATGATAATTATTATCATGCAACACGATAAACATAAATTATATGATTTCTTTTCACACATACATTTTTAATGGAAACAAAGTCTGATGGAAAACATACTTTTGACCAAAAAATAAAATAATCTTTTATTATTTTCAATTTAAAAAAAACTACACAGAGAGACATCATATCATTATATAACTAAGATCTTTTTATAAGAAAACTCCTTTTACTAGAGCAGTTAATCTTTTATATAAATCATATTTGGAAGAAGTAAATCATGAAAGTAGTATTTTATTAGCTAATTGTTATAGCAATGGAACTATACAACAAAGCCTTAATTCGATCCTTAAAAAATGATCATAATAGGAAAACAAAAGAAGAAACAACTCTTAATGTTTATATTCAATATATAATATTTTATAAAAGGAACTAGAGACAATATTGGACATATTCTAAAATGCTATAAGATAAAAACTGTATATATTACTTATCAAGACATTTTGTAACATTCTATTCAACCTAAAGATTCAATCTCTCTTGTGGTTCATGTAATTTATAAAATTTCTTGTTGCATTTGTAAAGTATCTCATGTAGGTAAAGCAATTTTTTTTGAGGTTCATGAAGTTTATTAATTTTTTTTTTTGGCATTTATAAAGCATCTTATGTAAATGGGAACAACTGCTACAGCAGTACTAGAAGAGATGAACATGTTAATTCAGTTAACCTATATGATTTATAGACTGATCTTTTATTGGTCTGGAAGTCAAGAAATTGAATTACCATTTTTTTCAAACTTTACAAAAGTGCCAATTTTTCCTCAGACTAAAACACTCTGAAGCACTCAGACAATCAGAAATTAGTCATTCCCTTCATAAACATTACCATAGTAATAGAGGGCACTGTCAATCACATAAAAAGCTTTGTATAATGCTGACATTTTTCAAATTTTTTTAAAATTTTATATATAAAACCATAGTTACAGAGAAAAAAGAACTACAATTCATCACACAACATAAGATTATAAATAGGCTTAAAACAACATAGAAAATGTAGTGGTCACAGTGCCATTGTAACACTTAAATTGTCAAAAATTTATGTGGTATTAAAGTTATGATCACTAAAATAGAATAGAAAATTAACAAATTGAAAAATTACTCGTGATAAATATATATACTTTTTATGTTTTAAAAAATTGTCTTAATAATACTAACTTTTTGTAGAATATATATATTTTTTCATTAAGCAGTCTTTTTAATTTATTCTGAAATGTTTTAGGCTGGAAGTCAAGAAATTCAATTTGTATTTTTAGCCCTATAATTGACAGATTTTGCTAACTTTTTTTTTCTAACTTTAAAATTTTTGTACTTTTTGTTTAATATTTTAATTTTAAAAAAACTTCTGAAGATGTCAGAGTAATCAAAAAAGCAGGAATTTCAAAGTATGGCAAGCTCCACAGTGATAAGAATCCATGTACTGTTGGTAGTCTTGAATTTTGTGATGACTTTGCAATGTTACTTCAAGAATTCTCAATATTATGATATGTAAAAACTTGATATTTTAGAAAGTTTATCATAATTTTTGCATAATAATTGTTTATAATTATTAGGAATGAAGAATATATAATGTTACATATTTATTTTCTACAGAAGTGTTTCCTTTTTAAATTTAAAAGATTATATTTTTCTGAGTAACATTATTATGGAAATTACAGTATCAGTAAACATGATCTACAGAAATGTCAACATTCATGTAGCCAGTTAGAAAGTATAGCAATATCATAAAAATTACTAAAAAAATTTAAACTTTTAAAATATAAGTTGATTGAGATTTAAAAAACAACATCAAGCAAAGATTTCATTTATTTTGCAAATTCAATCTGCTCCTCCTGAAGTTGAATGACAAAACAGAGATTTGTTTTGATTAAAATCTAATTTTTAAAATAATTCTGAAAATAAAATGTGATTTTTTAAGAATTTATTTAAATTTACAGACAAAAATATTTATCAAGTGAAGTGAAATTTATTATATTCAGATATATAATAATGGTTTAATATTAAAATGGAAGTTGAAAGCTCATAGCAAAAACAAAATAAAACTAGCAGAGTACAGAAGGGTTAAAATACAATTGCTTTAGCCTAAAGTATAAAATAAAGTCTGTTGTTTTGATTGTTTATTTTTATTTATTATTCTTTATACTTATTAAATTAGAATTTTTCAGATTAATTTCATTGTTTGAATTCATGCATTTAATCATTATATATATATGACAATCATATATTTAATCATTATATATATATGACAATGATATATTGAATTTTTTGTGTCTGTTGAAGATGCAATTTTCACAAATAATATATCATAAAAAAATAAATATTAAATGATCCACAAAACTATCATTCCATAAAAAACAAGTTAATAAAATATAATAATTATAAAACAATAAAAATAAAAATAAAAGAATTTATTAATTTATTTATAAATTGTCATTTTGAAACATTAGTTTAACATTAAACATTATTAATGTTTTAAAATTAATCTACTTCTAATTATAAAAAAAAAATATCAGCCATTAGTAATAAGATTTTTTTTTATAAAGATGAAAGTCATTCAAGCTTCCAGAAGAGTTCATGATTTAGACAGACAATTTTATTAAGAGAGAGTTTTCTATTAACAAGTCTTTTGTTTTCAAGTAATTGGTAAAAAAAACAAACAAACAACTGAGATGGTACCTGAATTACATACAGATGTACATTGAAAGCAAATATAAATATATTTTTCATATTATTATTTAGTATATTTCATTTGAAAACTAGTATTTAAAAATGTAATCTAATATCAAAAACAACAATTTTGGTAAAAATAAAATAAATAATTACAAGTAGTTTTATATAATGTATAGTTTTTAGTATTAAAAATATAATGTAAAAATTGAATATATATATATTTAAATCCTTCCATTAAATTTATTATAACAGTTCTTTATATTTAATGATTTTTTTTGATATATATATAATTGTCAATATCTTTCAATTATATAAATATATATATAACAGTTCTTTATATTTAATGATTTTTTTTGATATATATATAATTGTCAATATCTTTCATTAAAACTGTTGCAAAAAATATGAATCATATCAGCAATTTTTTTTGCTACAGATCATTTCTCCATGATAATATAAAACATACATGCATAATGTGCAAATACTTTTTTTAGATTTTTGCAAAGATGACCAAGAAGAAAACAGATATCCATGCTTGATAAAATGCTAGGCTCCTCACTAAGTGCTCTTCTTTTTACTACATACATCAATCCTTTACTGTTGGAGATTGAGAAAGAATTGCCAAGAATATTCATTCCAGCACTTAATACCAGCATCTCAATTATCACATATATGAACGACATATCAATATTTCTATCAACAACTAAGGAAATTCCTAAATTCGCAAAAAAATTCTGTTAATTTTATCATAAAATATAAACTAGACTTTAACATAAGCAGCACTTCAAAGGGAATCCAACTCCTTTTCTTGGATTCCCATTCTAACTAATGCAAAGGCTAATACAACAAAAACTTTATGACAAGAATAAAAGCCTAATAAAATCACTTTCTAAGTGAATACTTATCTTTCTATTCAAAAACTTTTCTATTCAGCCTTCTTATTAAAACAAAAATTTTATATTTTTCACCAATAATGATCTATACAAAAGCTTTTATTAAAAAAATATACTGTGAATTAAGAAGGTTGATTTGGGCACATTGTACAGGAGCTATCTCATTCAATTGACTACAACAACCACTAAATCTCAATGGTCTTATATTACTTATGATTAATACATTAAACCTCTTCACTTCATATAACAAATTATTTCCACATATAATAGAAACATTAAAAATTATGTCATCTGACAAATCACCACCACTACTCAAATTCTGGAAAAATCTCATTATACCACTTTACACAATTCCTAACTTTAATCTTCTCCCATCCAATCCAAATACAAATATTGGCAAATATTTAGCCATATTCAAATTCCTACCTCAAATCATGAAAAGAAACCTATATTAATATAAACAACAAACAACTGATTAAAAAATTTAAATTTTGGTGGCTTGAACCTAAGTACTTTGATTTTTTTTATCAAAATAAACATAGAATCCCTATGTACACTTTTCTTTTATAGACCCAGATCACAATACAAGAATATTCATGAACAATGCAGACTTTGCCATAAAGATTTTGTAACACAACATCATCTTTTATTTGAATGTGAGGGCCTTGAGAACATATGCAAAGCAATAGCAAAATTTTTTAACAATTCCAAATATAAGACTCTATTCCAGACATTCAAACAAGGAATTTATGCAAACCTTCATGCTAGCACATTCATGTTATATGCTCTCTTATGCACTAGATGCAAATTTATGTATGACTGCAATCCCAGAAGACCTCCATTCTTTTTCTGGAATAAACAGGACACTTTTAAGGAAAGAGGCAAAAACCTATCATTCCACTCAATGTTTGAAAACACTCAGTCTCTAATGCAACAACATGTATAACCATAATAAGATACAGCCATTCTCTGAGAGTGTTTTAGATATATATATATTATTCATATAGTTTTTTTTCCTCTTAATAAACATTAAAACTATTTTATGTAAATAATGATATATAAGATAATAATATAAAACCACATTTCTTAATTTGTAATT
Organism: Epiperipatus broadwayi; assembly: GCA_028023455.1. Lineage (NCBI taxonomy): Eukaryota > Metazoa > Onychophora > Udeonychophora > Euonychophora > Peripatidae > Epiperipatus > Epiperipatus broadwayi. Next base: position 7,246,423 of record JAQFVV010012400.1, on the reverse strand, counting down.
TGTCATAGACACTTTCTCCTTATCAAGGCTATGTAATAGATACTTATAGAGCAATAATTGCTTTTAAAACATAAAATGCTATACATACAAAAAAAAAGTTAATTCCTTAGGCGATATATAAAGACAATACTATTTCTTTTTCAGAATTTTTTTAGTTGTATTATTAAAATGACAAAATTCATATTTTTTATTTTTATTCTCCGATTTTTTACATTTTTAATTCTAGATAGAAATTCAATAAATAAAACTAATCTAAAAATAAAATATCAATTTTGAAAATGAACAAAAATGAATTGATAAACAGAAAGAAATAGAAGTAAATTGTCAAAAGCAAGGACTTCTTTTAGCCTCCAAGCGATACAAATATTTTTTTCATATGTCATAGCATTGGCTGGGACGCGAACCCACATCCGTCTGCAACCAACTACTTGCTTGCAAGGCGGGTGCGATAACCTCTCGGCTAACAACGCTTGGTGATACAAATATTTTAGAATAAATAAATAATGATTTTACCAAAATGTGATGTTTTTTTTATAGGTATCTTGCTAAAGCATAACTTCAAATAATGATTTTTTTTTTAAAAAAAAAACACACTAAAACTGAATTTGTAAAATGATCAATAAAATATTAGAAGAACAACTAATTTAAATTGGTGTAAAAATTTAAAAAAATTAATAAAATTGAAATATGTATTATTTATCAATGAAAATTTAATAATATAAAAAATAAATAACAAAAAAAATAGATTTAAATAAAATATTATTTCATTTTTACATCGTAAACAAAAGATAACACAAGCATTCTAACATATTTTCAGCTCTGGTTTACTATGAGTAGCCTCTATCTTTTAATTTTCATTGGCTAAAGGCTTTTTCTTTTTTAGATTTTTTTTGTTTCCATTAACTCTTGATATCTAAATCTTGTAGTTATAATTACTATCTCACTAAAACATTTCAACCACTATAAATTAAAAGTAGATTCCTGAAATTGAGAGTAGACATTGCAGTTTTACCACCACCACTAACATATGAGAATATCACACAATTGATTAAAATTAAGTAAATATTAGCATTTTTAAATTTATTAATATCTCACTGTGATTGTCAGACAAGAAAATTTATAAGAAATTGTTTTTTTTTTTATAGAAGACTTTTTAAATAGTTATTTTAGTTAACCTTCTAATGCAATAGTTTCCAATTTTTTGGGGATAAAGTACCAGTAAATTTTAGGTAAAAGAATGGTGTACCAATAGTTAAAAATTGTTCATATTTGTATAAAATGGAATGTAATAGAATTTAATAGAGCTTATGTATTTGTTTATTTATTTATTTATTTAGGTATCATAGCATTTTACACCAAAAAAATATCATAAAAGATTGCAGTACATTTAGTGAGAGGTATACTTTAACTATAATTATGTGATGCAAAAATATAGAAAAATGCTGAATAATCTTTAGAATAATTTTACAACTAATAAATTAATACAATGAGATAAGAATCTGTCTTTATTCTGATTGTTTATTTTTTGTTCTCTACACAATAGAGCACCTGTCAATGATTTTACCATTATTTTATCAAGAAAACTGTACTGACTTTATAATTTTTTTTTACAATAAATCAATACAACAATGAGATAGAAACCTGCCTTTACTCTTATTGGTTGTTTCTTGTCCTTTACACAAGAGAGGGCCTGTTGACAATTTTGATAGTTCTGATATCTTCATTTTGATTTTCAAAATGAAAATGTATGTTTTAGAATCTTTTTTTACACACATTTTTTTTTTCAGAAAATATTTATGAAAATATATTAATTATTTTAGAAGAATGATTCAGATACTTTTACATGAAAACAAATTGAGAAAGAAGTCAATGACATATGGCTGCAATTTGTAATTGGATGACTAAAATATGTTTCGTATCGATTGCTATAATTATTTTTTCCAATTATAAAAAGAAATTTATTTTAAAAAACTTTCATTTACTTTCATAATCTGACAAATTATTAATTTGCATTTTAGAAAAGGTTTTTAATCAAAAGAAAAAAAAATATCAGTAACATTAATCATTGCATTTTTAATTACAAAACTTTCTCAGGCCAGAAGCCAAGATATTGCATTTGCATTTTTTGCCCTCTGGTGAAAAATTTTATGAAGCTTTTTTTTTTTTTTTTCAGCTTTAAAATTCACATATATTTTTTTCTAATATTTTAATTTTAAAAAAAAAATCAAAAAATGTCAGGATGTGATAATATATGGATTATTTCAATCATTGAATGCATAAAATATTTTAAACTTTATTTAAACTTTACAAATACAAACAACTTGTTAGTAATGTTAGGATAATCGAATGAGTGGGTCTTCAAAATAAATAATGAGGGCCTATTATGTGATTGGTGATCTCAAACATTGTAAGATTACTTCGAAGAAATATTATAATGGTCTAAAAACTTGACTCTTTTGAAAATTGGAAATCAAAATATATATTATTACATATTTATTTTTTACAGAAATATTTTATTTTTAAATATAAAAGAATATTTTCTTCTGAATATTGCTACCATAGAGATTACAGTTGCAAAAAATACTAACTAGAAATGATGTCACTCAACAGTCTGTTATAATATTTAGTGATATCATACAAATTATAAAAAAAGTATAAACTTTTAAAGTATAAATTGATAGATTTATTAGATATTAAAAATAATTCATTCAGATTTTAAAAACAAACATCAAACAAAGATGATGTCATTCATTTTGCAAATTAAATTTGGTTCACCTGAAATTTGATGACAAAACAGTACTTTGTTTTGATTAACATCTAATTTTTAAAATAATTTTGAAAATCAACAAATGTGATTTTTTAAAATTTATTTAATTTCTAAACAAAAATATCTATCAAATGAGGACAAATTTATTATATTCTGATAAATAATAATGATTTAATATTAAAGTGAAAGCTTAAAGTAAATGAAAACAAAAAAATCTGTCAGAATTCTAGCACAGTACAAAAAGGTTATATGTCAATACCATATTTTAAAATCCCATTTTTTTCTTTAAAAAAAACTTAATGGTATTTACACTTAAAAAAGACTTTGAAATGTTGCATTGCTAATTTAATGATTTAAATGACCTCAAGATGATGTACCCTGGTGGAATAGTGAAGATGAAAATTCAAGTCCTGAAAGTAACAAAAGAAAGTATATCTGAAGGTTTGTAATAAATTAAGTGAGCTTATTGTATTTATATTAGTTTTTATTTAAGTAAATAAAAATGTTTTTTATTTTTCAATAAAATCATTTTAAATTTTTTTCCAAGCTTAAAATGGTACTGCATCTTAAATTTGGGGACATCTTATATTCAAAGTAATATAGTGTTACATTAATTTGCTTGTTCTAGTGTAAAATTTGCATGAATACTGGGAAAATAACATTAAGTGGAAGCAACTACCAGCATAATCTCCAATTAAATAGCCATGTAATACAACATGTGTCATATTTAATAACTATCTATCAAAGTAGTTCACTTTTTTAGTTTAACCTATTGTTTTTATTTTATTTTATTCAATACATGATGTACATAGTTTTGTATTTAGAAATTTTTTATATATGATTGACATATTATGTAAAAAATTATAATAAATTGCATTTCCAGTTTTATTTAATTTTTCTCTTTTACATTGAAGTTCACATAAAAAAATTTTGTTATTAAGTTCTTAAAATATTAAAATACATTTTTTCATCTGTAATGCAATGATTTTATACTATAAATTCTGGAAATGACCCAATAATTTGCAAAAAAACTTCCATATATCCTATGAATGATTTGTTTATTGTATAACATAGCACTCACTATCAATGCCATTTTCTTTCGATTATTTTTATATGAATGATGATGGAATGCAATGGACAACTACTATTCACAAATTACTGTTATAAAATTTTCTTAAGAAAAAGTTAACAAACAAAATCACAAAATGTCAAATAAATATACTAAAAGACTAGCAAGTAAAATATTTAACTGAAGTTATGGTTCATATATTGATTTGTGCACTCATATTTTTCATTAATAGATTTGTTTGTATAATCATGCAAAATTCATATTTACTACATTATATTTTTTTGTCTTTCTAACTTTTTCCCCCGGGAATTAGAATAGCTATAATAGCTATCTATTAATGACTGCAAATTACATATAATAATGGCATGAATGTATTTAATTAAATTATTTCAATATATTATGAGTTTCATCGTCTGATCTTTTACTTATTAAGCCTGAATGGAATTTGAAGCAAAATAATTGAAGCATTAAAAAAAAACTCTCTAGTATTGTTGGGGGATCATTAAACATTGAGTGATTGCATATTCAGTAGGCCATCTTTAGAAAATTTTATTACTTTATATCATATCTCATGTTTGACTGCATTGGCTATTCTAATAGTTAGAGATACTAACTAATATAATAATTATCGATTATATCTTCTTATCTGACTAATAAATTATTTTGAAAATTAAATGTTATCTATTTGTTCCATGTATTTTAGAATTTATTCTGGATAGAGGAATTTTTATGGTAATCAGAAAATATATATATAACTAGCAAGTGCAAATAAAAATATGTATGACTTTTTAGTAAAAGCTACTTGAATTTCCAGAAGAGATGTAGAGATTCACGTTTTTTAGTTAATGATGCAAAAAAATGCAGTTATTATATTCAATAATTCCAAGAAAAAACCATTGATTTAAAAGAAGATAAACAGTACTGTTTGAATAAAAAAATTAGTACAATCTTAAAATTGCACATGTAGAAATGTTCTCTAAAAACTAAGACTACCTATTATCTATTTTTAGAAAGATAGGGTAGCATTTATTAGTGTTATAATGCCAAAAGTTTATTTAATTTTTACAAAATTTACGGAAATTTTATATATAAAACCATATTTGTAACAAAGACACAATCATATCTAAATAATGTTAATATTCTTGCAGTAGTAATATTTAGTTGCTACGTTAATAAAAATAAATTATGTTTTTGTCTGTCGTTTAAATTATTACATAGGAAGCTAATCTAGATAATGCTAATTGCAAAAAAAAAAAAAAAAATCAATTTAATGTAATTCCAGTATTAATACTAACTTGAACTTAGGCTTTCAAACTCTCCATCTTGTACAAGTGATACATATGACCATATACATGTAAAAAAGATAAATGATTTCCAATATTAGTATATCATGCTGAATCAGCAGTTAGTCCAGATCACTATCTCCAACACATATTTACAATCACTGTTCAATTTATATTAAGCTAGAAAATCTTCAAACTTCAACGGACAAGCTTCATTCTTCTCCAGTCTCCAAGTCTTCAGTCACACATGTCATCCTCAGATTTTCAATGATATGTTATATCTGAAGAGTTGGAGAGAGAAGATTTAAGCTTATCCATTGAAGTTTGAAGATTTTCTATCTTAATATAAACAGCAGAAATTTATATATGTGTGGAGATGGTGACCTGGACCAATTAATGAGTACTGGTTCAGCATGAAATATATATATATATATATTGGAAATCATTTATATATATATATATATATATTGGAAATCATTTATCTTTTTCACATGTATATCAGTTGTATAATATGAATTGGATAGCTGTGAGGAATTTGAAAGTCTGAGTTCAAGTCCCATATATCTACATTTTTAGTAGACAATAAACATATATTTAAATATTACATATTCAGCCTGTATTCTACCCATCCCTCTTCTGTATAATTAAATGGTCATGTTAAGATCCTATGTGTGAGGTGTCAGATTGACTTAAAGTCAATATGGGTATGTCAATAATATTGGTATCATCAAGGGCTTTGAACATTTCATCCTTGGATTTTCAATGATATGTATGGCTGAATAGTTGGAGAGTGGAGAAGATTGAAGCTTATTCATTAAAGTTTCAAGATTTGCTATCTTAATATAAACTGAGCAATGATTGTATATATGTGTTGGAGATGGTGATCTGACCAACTGATAAGTGCTGACTTAGCACAAAATATGTATATTGGAGATCATATATATTTTTTACATGTATGTGGTCCATGTATATCAGTTATCTAAGATGGATTGGATAACAGTAGGAGCTTAAAAGTCTGATTTCAAATCCTTTCTAAATTACATTAAGTCAGTATAAACAATATATTTAAATATTACATATTCAGCCTGTTTTCTGCCCATTTTTCTTCTGTATGTTTAAATGATCATATTAAAGTTCCATATATAAGGAGTCAAAGTGCCTTAAAGTCAACATGGTATCACAACAATATTGCATTGACAAGGGATTTGAGCAGAGTTAAAGTGCATTCCACCATCAGCTTTTCAATGATGTGGAAGCTGAAGAATTGGAGAATGGAAAAGAGTGAAGCCTGTCCATTAAAAGTATGAAGATTTTCCATCTTAATATAAACTGAGCACTGATTATATAGATGTGTGGGAGATAATCTGGACAAACTGATGAATGCTGATTCAGCATGAAATATGTATATTGGCGATCATTAATCTTTTTTACATGGATGCGATCTTGTTTATTGGTCGTATAAAATTGAGTGGATAGCTATAGGGAGCTTGAAAACCTGAGTTCAAAGCTCTTTTAAATTAGTTCAGTATAAATAATATATTTGTATTTAAATATTATATGTATATATAGGTAAAAAGATAATCAAACAATTTATTAGTCAGGAATTCATAAGACGTTCAAGCATTAGAAATGTCAGAGTTAAAATATATCCATCTTTCTCTCTCTATATATATATACTTTGTTCACTCCAATTATTTATTATATTCTTTCAATTTATAAACATCTTTACAAGTTTTTTTACTAATTCTATCTGTGCTTTTTTGATTATATCTATCTACCTATTAATCAGATTTGTATGCTTTCCGTGATTTCTCTGCATTTTTTTTTTTTTTATACGATTATAAATTATATTAAATCATTTGCTTTCTTTTTTTTTTTTTTTTACTTTCACTATCTCATGGTTTGCAAACTTCTATTTTGAACGGTATTCGAAAAAAAATTAATTCAAATACTGTTCAGTATTTTCCTAAATCACACACACACACACACACACACACACACAAGGGAATAACATTGAAAAGTCAATTAAAAGTTAAGTAGGAAAACTTAATTTTACGTTTGGGATTATATCTTTTTTATCTATGCTGTTGAAAGTAATGATTAAAATGGTATTTGAGTTTATTTTAATTTATTTACTTTTATTTTATTCAGAAAAATTACTAAAGTGTAAATTTGCCATTATCGAATTGAAAGACGTTAATAGGATTATTTAATAGGTAACTGACCTTTAGGGATTAAGTTCCAACTCTTTTTAAAAAAAAGTGTTGTAAAAAGAAAGATCTTTAAATGTAAGGAACAATTCAGTTAAATACAGATTAATTTATTAAACTTTGATTTCTATATTTTCAATATAAACGTACAAAAAAAAAAAAAACAACTCAGAATATTTATAATTAGCTAATAAAATCTTAATAAAGAATAATTCAGTTAAATAAAGGTTAATTTAAAATCTGATTTCTATATTTTTAATATAAATGTAAAAAAACAAAACAAAAATACGTTAGAATATTTATGATTAGCTAATAAAATCTTTTTATAGATTACTGTAGCACTAAGAATGTTTACTTTATTGAAATATTGCTATTTTAATTTAAGCTATAATCTTTATGAGTTTGCAGTATGCACTGATAGATTGTTCCTTAGAACCGAAATGTTAAAATAATACGGTCATTTAATAATAAAGCTAAATTTAAAATTAGTTTTAAGAATTGCAGTTTTTACCCAAATGTGTTCATACTTTATATCCAATGACAAATATCATGTAAAAATATAATAATTGTAGGATTTAAAGTTCTAATAAATTAACTGAAAATCGGATAATTAATATCGGTTACTATATTTATTATATTCTCAAATTATATAGATTATTGAGAGATACTGTACTCACATCAGAAAATATTATTGCAGGGTAAAACGACAAGAGTCTGAATTTGAATAAATTTAACAGTTGATACTTTACTAAATTCAGCTAAAGACATAATCAGCACATAAAATCAGCAATTCATCAGTAATTTTTAAATGAACCAAGATGCAAAAAGGGCAGGATCCATGAAAATAATGAAAGATGATTCATTTAATAAAAATGAATATAACAGAAGTCTGTTAAAACAAATGAATGAATTCTAGAATACTAGTCATTATATTAATGGTTCATTGTAATTCACATTAAAAACATATATTTGGAAATAATCCATTCTAGGCCCATGTACAAGGTCAAAGTTACCTTCTGAAACAAAACATCTAATGTCAGGAAAAATCAAAAATAAAATTATAAATAAAATAAATTGTTTAAATACTACACAGTTATATTTTAAAACTAACTAATACTCATCTTCTAAAAACATAAATAAAATTAAAATATAAACTATAAGAACTGCTTTTATGACAGTTAATTGTTCAGAATGTTTTTATCTTTCCTATCAGTCTCACTGCTTTGAAATACTAAGAAATCCAGTTCTTTTTCTGAATTCAATGAACTGTAATTTACAATCAATAAACTGGTTTTCAGGAATAGTATTTATGCTAGAAGGATAACAAACAATCTTCAAAGCACTGCTTAACGTTTTCGCAAATGTTTGCCTCATTAACTCTGTTACTTGCTACTTATTTTTGATAAATTCATATTAGGAAAATGATTTGCCATTCGTTCTATAATGTTACACATAAAATGCTCAAGCTGGAGTTCTTGTTACTACATGCACACTTTTTAACTAAAAAAAGATTAATATAGATTATTGATTTAACCCTATTCTCTATTTAAATCAACAATTATTTTATAGCCTTTTCTTTTAGAAATTGTTTTTTCTTTACTCTAATACTGATCAAGTCTTTAACACTATTTTCTGACTAATGGTTGAAATTAATATTTATAAACCACATGAAAAGAATTAAAAAATACTACTAAAGTGGAATAAATTAAGAAAATATAAACACAAATAAGCCCACAAACTGTGATAATGATCAAATCTTAAATGCTATGAAAATTTGTACATATATTTTGCTATATTACTCAGTAATGCTTGTTGTAACATTATTTTATTTTAGTCAATACCATTTATCAATTTAACAATTTCATGCTTAGCAATTTACATATCTGTCATTTTTAGTGCTTTTCTTTAAAAAAAAAATTGTTCTGACTTCCCCATTGTCAGATTTCAAATTTAGTTTTTATGGCACATGTTTAAAATTATTAAAGTATAAGAATAATAACAAACAGCCACTCATAAATGAGTATGGCTATTCTACCCCCCCCCCAACTAATTTAGAAGGAGTTTTGCAATGACTAATCACAATTACATCAACATATACAAAATGCTGGTCTATTTTTCTATTTACTTGATATTTTATGATGATGTCTTTTAAACAATTCAAAACAAAGCAAAACTCTCCATATAGTAGTGCCATCTTGTGCTAACAAGAGCAATAAATTATGTGCTAGTATGAGATAGTGATCATGTGATGTTGCCTTTTAGTTAGTAATTTAACACCAAGTCTAATTGTAGCTCTCCAATGTATTCTATTCTCTGTCACATCTTTCCAATGAAAACAATTGACATTGCACTTCTTAGAGTCTACCTTTCCCATGAATCCCATGCTCAAATAATTCCCCTTTAATGAAATCTTCTTACTCATTCTTAATCAACTCAGTAGTATCACGTCATCTGAAAAACAGATTGATTGATTTCAAGATCTTGCTGTTGTAATTTTTAAAATTTTACTGGGGCATCCTTAAATAAAACTTTTTAATGCCATTATATTATGCTCCATAGGATGTACAGGTTGTTTTCTTGTGATAAAATATTCTATTTTTGATTTGTTAAAAGCAGCAACATTTCATTGGATCCTGGGTTACACATCAACATCCAACTCCACTTTTATATTTATAAAACAACCAAGGTATTTAAACTAGGTTACATTCTCAAGTAGATAACCACCCACGCTAAAAGTTGCATGAGAATTTGTCTTCTTATTAGCTGATAAAGAATTTGAATTTGTTCAACATTAATTAATAAACCAAGATCATTATACATTGAATGAAAAACATTAAGAACATTCAGTAAGTCATTTTTGGAGTTGGAAAAATACCACAATTATCAGCATACTGTTTTGTTTTTAAACAATTCAAATTAAAAATTCAACCTTATCCCAGTTTGATTAAACCATTTCAAAATAATTCCAAGGATCACTATCATAAAAATTGCAAACAATGTTGGAGCAAGTATATATCTTTGTTTAACACCATTTCTGTCATATTTTCCTTTGCCTTCATCTTATAATGATTGGATTGAACATTCATTGCCATGATGTGTATAGATAGATAACACATAGCCAATAGTAAGAATGGCCCAATATGCAATGATGCTCACTGAATACAAATGTTTCCATTAAGGATGGAAATCTGACAATAAATAGTCAATAAATCTGTTGAAGATAGTGTCAGAAAACTAATGTCAAAGAGATGAATGGTGATATACCTTTTCTCCAGAGAATTACTCCCACAAAGCCTAAAAACAGAATACACAGTCTCCAAACACTTTCTAAAAGAACTACTGTCACAAAGCTAATAGACAGAATTTCCATTCTCCAGACAATACCAATTAAGCTAAATGATTGATGCAGCAAGGCAAGTCCAAGTTCAAGACAGAAAGCTGCTAGAACCAAACATTGGCATGATGCAAGCTATCGTAGAATAGCCATAACTGTCATTGGATATACTCAAATGGTAAGCTGCCAAGATACAGCTGGAAGTGATAGGAAATTTATAAGGACAATTGCAGTTCCTTCTTCAGAGTTCACTCTAGAACCAGGAACTATACTTTGCCATATATTATAAAGGCAAATATACATTTGTTTTCATATTCATTAATAATTATAATTTGTAAAATATATTGACATGCATCTGTGTTATGAACATAAAAGTTTGGTGCAGTTGATAAAAATACATTTTTTTTTATGGATGCCATTTTTTAAAAAAAAAAAGACAAAGTGTTACCCCTGCAGGTTATTAGATTTTGTGATTAATCAAACAAATTGATTGCTAATATTACTGGTGCATCAATAAATTTTTTTAAAATCAAAAAAGAATGGTTATTCCTTATTAATAATAATTGTTTTTTCTTTTGATGATTCTTTTTGTTGTCTATTTAAGATTTTCTTATAACAGCTGATGGATGAACATTTTACATTAAGAGTTCGTTCTATATAGATTCTTTTTTTTTTTTTTTTCAAATCACAGGTTTCTGAACAAACATTTTTTTACTCTGTTCCATAGTGATAGTATAACTTCATGTTTTATGTTTCTGATGTGATTGAATGTATATGCTGAGTATTTTTTTAAAAAACTGTAGTTTTGATTTTTCCATGAGAGAGTCTTGTTACAAGAACAGGAAAAAAAATACTTAGCAAATACACCCAATCACACTAGAAACACAAAATATAAAGTTATACTATCACTATGAAACAGAGCAAAAGAAGTTTGTTCAAAAAACAGTAATTTGAAAAAAAAAAGATAAATATAGAACAAATACTTATGAAAAATGGTTATTCATCATCTGTTATTAAGAAAACCTTAAATAGACAATAAAAAGAAACCATCAAAAGAAACAAAAATTATTGGTGTGGTAGTATATCCATATTTACCAAAATAGTAGAGAAATTAAGAAAAATCTGTAATCAGTATAACATCAGAACAGCTTTCAGGGCCACACCACACTGCACAGAATTCTAATATCTAAAAAACATAAACTTGAAATGCTGAAAAAGAAAACTGCATTGACTAAATACCATGTGAATGTGAAAAATGTATATTGGTGAAATGAGTCATCCCACTGAAAAGTGATTGCAAGAACATAAACTGATGATTAGAATAAACAGATGTCTCGTAGGTAGTAGATCATGTATATACCAATGAACATATGTTCAACTGCGAAAATACAAAAATATTGGATAGAAAAGAAAAAGTACAAAGAAAAAAATTTAAAGAAGTTGCTCACATCACAATGGCAACAACCCCATAAATGAACCTACTGTGACTATACATGATGTATGGAAATGAATAATCAACATTGCTCTTAGGAAAAAGTGGAGAAATAAGGAGGACCATCATAGATAAGTACATGCAATTTCTACCAACTGTTGCCTTTGGCAGGATGGATCAGTTGGTTAGAGTATTATTTTAATAATCAAGCATCCAAGGGTCCAGATTCTATCCCCATGCTAGTACTGTCACTGGTCAAACCAGCAACACCCGAGGAAGAGGGGAGAATAATACCTCTCAAAACAAAGTGCATATACTACTAACCTGTGTGCTACATATACTACTAACCTGTGTGCTATTACTAACAAGTGAATGCATTTGAAATATTTAAATAAAGTTAATTTTTTCTAAAGACATTCAATACTTATATTACATGATGGAAATAGTCTAATATATAAATACAATTAAAATACCATCATCACAAACATTGAGAAAAATATTATCTTTTGTTTGTTTACCTCTAATTCCATGCATTTTCTTTTTAATCAATCTCTTTTAGTTGTATATCTTAATTGACTTTGTCTTCTATACATATTTCTACCATTTACAGACCCCCCCCCACTCTTTTTTTTTCGTTTTATTTCTGCCAATTTATTTCTCATCTCATCCAACACTTTTTTGTTCTTTTATTTCTTTTACATTATTACTAAACGTATTGCAGCAAATTTAATGCTTTTTTTTGAAAAAATAATTTCAATTTCATCATTACTAAATTGTTACGCAATGCATATAAGCTTAAGTTTTTAATGCTATTTTTAAATTTATGTTGAACCAAAACATATATAAACTTTAATAAATCTATTCGTATCCCCTGATCTGAGTAAATATTACCAAATACCGTTTTAATTTTTCTACAAAACTTATTACTCTTTGATTTTCGATTGCTTTACAGATGCTTTCTATTACCTGAATATTACAATTACGCATATTCCCGAATGTTTTTGAAATGCCTGGAAATATTCAGCTACAACAATTTATTTGATTCCAAAACTAGCTTTGATTGAATAATTAATTGCTGAATATGAATTATAATAATACTCAAGTTATTCTTTTTACTCCTAATGATTTTGCAAGTAAGTGCAGATAATCAATATTTTATTTGTATTATTAAAAGGCAGTTTTTAAAATTAATAATGTTTTATCTTCGAGCTAGATATTTTTAAAAGATTTAATGATATTTATCTGTAAAATTAATGTTAAAAAGTAAAACTGTTTTTGTGTTTTTTATATATACATTTGTTATATTTCTTTAAACTTCCAATACAAATAGAATAAAGAGAATACGGTTTCAGTAATTTTAACAAAAATTAACTTCAGCGCTACCTAGTAGAAATTATTGACAAATTAATAACAGAAAACAATTGATAATAGTAAAGATTGTATTTGTTAGTATTTAATATGACAATTAAAATGTCATAAAAATTAAACATAAATACATGATAGTCGTAAATTTTTAGTGACACGATAAAATAATAAAATTAAACTTGACACATATTTAACGTCAGTTAATTACAATGACATGGCCAGGTATTAAGTGCACAAATAATCGACACCCCCCCCCCACTAAGTTGATTTATTGGAGATAAAATCACAGTAATATATGTATTAAAAATTATATTAAATCTATTAAAAGATCGTAAATTTTTTATTATTATTTTAGTCAATAAAAATAACTTTCTTTAGGCTAAATAGATTATTACAACAGTTTTAAAACGCTAGCAAAGAGAAGTTGGTATTCAGGCTACAAACAATTTAGATTCAGAAATTAGTTTTTTAATGTGCGGTATATAATGGTTAATAAAATTATTAGATCTAATACGTTACATAAATTAAATATTATAATATAAAATAACGTTATGATTTGATATATAATGTCGTGAAGATTTGATTTTTAAAAATGTGGACAGTTTTGATTTATTTTTCTTTGCATATTTTTACATTTATTGCGATCATTTCATTATAAAAATAATCATAAAAACACCACATAACATATTAAAATATTTCCTTTATGTGCGTTTTAAATCTCTTTTTTTTTTTTTCAAAGCTACTCTTAACAAAGAAATTATTATTATTTTTTTAAAAAAATAATTTTATTTTATATAAAAATAAACTCAAGGCAGGTAATGAATTTTATTGAAAAGATTACTTCCAAATATAAAAAAAATATCAGTTTATAAATGCAGATGAAGTAAAACAATATACGTATTCTAGAATATCTCATGAGTGATCAGCATCCTGAGCATTTTTGTTTGCATCACCCTTTTATGCGAAAACTAATCCAGACCCCCCCCCCCCAAAGAAAAAAAAATCTGTAATTTTTGGGGAGAACTAAAAAAAAAAAAAAGACAAACACAGGTTTGCAAACTGCTCTCTGAAGCCTGATGCACAGAGTCAATGCCTACAAATTTAGAGACAGGTTTTCATATATCTATACTTATTGGAAGAGTTGTATTCAAAGTTATCAAATCATGTGCTTTATTTCTTGACTATATTACCATGACAAATATGAATGATGATTTATCTGCTTTCAATAATATAAGGAATAAGTATAAAAACTACTATTTACTTTGCGCTTGACTAGATGAATAGTCTTGCCTACTCTTCAGTTACAAAACTTTTAAACGATCTGAAAAATATCACTAATTCTGAATTAGGAATTTAAATTTTTTTTTGCCTTTTTATCTCAAATAAAACGAGTCTAAAAAGTTAGAGAAATAATTATAGAACATAGTAAATGAATTTTGATTTATGCATCAACGTTCATATATTTAGATGAAATGTATAATTTTATACCATTATTGAGATAGGAATTGGTAAGGCATTTTACCTTTTTATTGAAGTTGTGACAAAAGATAATTCAAAATTTTTGAGCTTTACATTTCAGTAGTATTATGTAGGTAATTAAAAATATAAAACATATTCAAAGAATGATAGAATATATTTGAAGTAAAAAACAAACAAAACAAAAACGCAAATGTTTTTTTTTCTTCCAAGAATTAAATTTAGATATAAAGAAAATCTATAGTTATATTGAGAGTAGAATTTAGTATTCAGTTATTTTAATATTATGCTAGCAAAATATCAGATGCATAAAATTGAAATTTGGACATAAAGAAAACCTAAAGTTATATTGAAAATAAAATATAGTATTCAATTATTTTAATATCATGCTTGCAAAATGTCAAAAGCATTAAATTGAAAAACGTAAATCAATAGTATGTAATTATATTGAGTTTTCTGCTCAAAGTTATGCAAAAGAGTTCTACTATTAAAATAATAGCATTTGATCATTGTCAACAGTATTAACCATAATTTAGTGATTTCTTAAGGCATTATAGTATTTTAATTTAAAAACTATATCATAAATTTCTTTACATCATTAAGAGTTATAGACTGATAAACAAAAATTCTAACCTTAGCTTTAAAAATGCCATAATTTCAGGTATAATTCAAATACAAATTTGTAGTAATTTCAATATATGACAATCAGTATATCATTAACACGTTTTATAAAACTACATATAAATTAAAAATAAATGTAAAAATCACTAAATTTGCAATAAAAAAAGCAAAGAAAGATAAGCAAAAAGTAGAATAGCCCAATTTATATGAAACTAAATCTATAAGTTTGAGGTATTTTCTTTACATTTTTTTTTTCCATTTGCGATCTAATATACAAATACAGAGACCAAAAAGTGTTGAAAAGGAAAACAATTTTAAAATAAAGTATAAACATAACCTAAGAATATAATGTAATGGTCAGAATTCGTATGTCTTGTGAACTAGTTGCACAATCCTTCCACTACATTTGAAGAGCAGCACCATAGGTGGGTTCAGGGTCTGCAGTATTGGGTTCGAAGCTAGGAGACTGATTACACAACATCACTACAGGAAAACATACCTACCACCACATTAGCAAACATCTTTTTAGGCCATGGGGTCAGGGAGATGCAAGAGACTCTAATTAACTATTTAAAATTATGCTTACTATTATCCTAATGAATGACCTTTGTATACTTAAATTATTTCGATGTGAGATACTATGGCTATAGGATATTAAGTAAGAGACATACGGATGTAGTTATAATTAAAATACTATATATGTTTATTATTAATCTAAAATGCGATTACATATTTGAGTTTGGTAATTTCCTAGACTCCTTATATAAAATTAAATGATTAGTATAATCTTATTTATTTGATCTGGCCCTTTTGGTATTTAATGAAAACACACTTATTCCATGCCTAATATTAGTGATATTAGCCATCATGCAAGGTAATCATTTAATGAGATATGTGGCCATGAATATACTCGCCTTAACAATAGATTATGTATTTAAAAGTTTTATCTGTTAACTAATTTTAAAGGGCCTGTTATTAGAGGGCAGATAATGTGGATGACTTGGGAAGTGTAATCATAAGCATATAATGAAAAGATAACTAAATGGGTGAGAAGAGGTATTCATAGAAATGCGAAGTAATAATTAAGTAGCGAATTATGATGCGATGAGCTATTTGGAAATATAAAACTCATAGGTGGGCTTTCTGCTGGGGACTCTACAAGACCAATCATAATCGCAGGTTTGAGTGTACAAGACCTTCTGCCACTTTTACTATCCGACCACATGATGGACTCAGCTATCCATTGAAGCACTTCTAAATATGCTCCCCTGTATACCCTTGAGCATAGGTATCCAGTGATTTCCATTGCTTTAAAAGAGAGAATTTGGCATTGCTACACGATAACACCTATCATAGTAATATTTATATTTAAAATAGCTTAAAAATGATGATTCACTCACAAGGCCCACATTTATGAGTTATTTATTTGCAAGCCCTCAAATAACCAGATATTGGTTTGCAAACATAGGTAAATCAAATATAAACCAATTAATCATACTAAAAGAATAGTAGATCAAAATTCTATTTTATTTCTATTGTCAAGTTGAGATATCCATCCCCACTAAATTATAATACACCCACATTAATAACTAATCATGAAGATAGAATGCATCTCTATGGTTACAGCCATTTATTTAAACACAATAAAATAAAAAAAGGGGGAAGGCATAGTAATATAAAATGAAAACGCATCCAACAAATAAATTGGTTTAAAAATAAGGATAGATAATTCCTGAGCTAGCAGCTTTATCAATATCAAATGAATTTAGTGTAATTATACTATTTTAATGATTTTGTGCATTTTGGTGAAGACTACGAATGCTAATTTAATATTTAATAAAACGAATGGTCTATATCGGAAATTATTTTAGGCATGAAATTAATTACATAAATAAATAAATAAAAATAAATGGATACCCAAAGTAAAAGGGAAAGATCATATATTAATTAAACATTTAATAGAGTTACAATCTTAATTTTTATAGTTTCAAAAGAGTTTACACAGTAAGAAAATTATAGATAAATATACAGATTAAAATACGAGCTACAGCTTTAAAGTTAAAAGTCAGAGTTCTTAGAGATTTTGGGTACCAGTTACTCTTGAATTCAGATGAACATGCACATTTCTAAGTGATCATTTCTGGTCCATTGAAATATTAAGCAGCAGTTTTTCTTCAATAGTTCATTCACATAATTAGCAGCATTCTGATCAGGCAGCAGCATATAAATTTAGCAATAATTCAGTTTATTTTCTAACAAGCAGTGGATCCAGCACATTTTCCATTCTCCAGAGGAGAGCAGCATGCCTACTCCTCAATCACGGCAAAATATAACATGAACAACATAATCTAATAATAATATTTCAGCAAGCTGATAAAACGAACAAGGGAAGAGAGGCAAAAAACGAAAAAGGTAAGAAAAAGAGAGAGAACCAGCCATTCAACAAAACAAACAAAGGAAAGAGAGCCAGCAAAAATATATCTGATGTTATATACTCTTTTTCTTTCTCTTCCCCTATCTTGCGAATCCATCTGACATTACGTAGTTATTGCCTAAATTTATGGTCCGCTAAGTAATATCCACAGGATGTTCAGCTTGTACTTTCAATCTGAGAATTTTGCTTAATACTTTCTTTCATATTTTACTTCTGACCTGATTATAATTCATATGTTTTTTAAAACTAATTAAAAATCTTTTAGGGATTTCTCAGTATTTTATTGTCTCTCCCCACCCACTATGACTTTGCAATTTTACTTAAGTAGGGGGATTTCTATTTTTGTACATTTATACATTTAAAAGTTAAAAACAGATTTTAGAATTTATAAATTAAAATTTTATAAATAAAATTGATCTAAATAATTATTAATGCAAAGAAATATTAAATATGAATTTAAATAAATTATTTAAAGTGCGTTATTTAAACTAATATTTATCTGACATTGGAGTGTGTGTACACGGCATATTTAACAAGCATTTATATATACACACAGTCCAATATTGAGGGTTTAAATTTAGGTGGGATGGAGGAGTGGGTAGAAGATGATAGAACAAAAATATACTGAGGTGAAACTAAGATTTGAACTCGAATTTTACTGTTTCAATAATGAAACTTAGTTTGTTTTAAATAGAATTAAGAATATCAGTAGAAACAAAAATATTATATAGAATGTTCTATTTTTTTATTTTTAATCTCATCATGTAAAACTAATCGTTTTATAAATAGTTATCTGTACTTAAATTTAAAATAGGAATATAAAATTCCAAATGTACTTAGTACTTGCACAATTAGAACATTCAATTTCAAATGTGAAAGATGCAAAAGCACTTAAGAAAAATTATTCAATAATTAATCAATCAAAGTAGTGATGAAGAATTTATAAAGATAATTTTCATTTGGTACATCTTTATCATTTAGACATTTGGTACATAACTTTGCTAAATTTTTTCTATTTCTTCACCTGCTTCTTTTAATATATCAATTATAATTCCATCATTATCTCGAGTGTTTCCTTTCTTTATAAATTTAATTGCATGTCTCACTTTTTCATTTAAAATTCTGGACAATTCGTAAGATATAATAGATATAGGAGATACTTGTTCATTATTGCTATATAATTTTTGATAGGAATCTTCTACCCCTTTCATGAAGTCATTTCTCTTTTTAGTAATAATTCTATCTTTTTTTCTTATTGCAGATATAAATTTCCTACCAATACCAAAATGTTGTCTTACACTCTTGAGACTTTTATTCTCTTCTACAACTTTCCTTGCTAGTTCACAGTTATACATTCTTATACCATTTCCAACTTTTTTCCATACCATTTTACAAAATTCGAGATATTCAATCCTTTTTAATGCATCATTTTTGTATATTATCATATTCCTTCTTTTCTTCATAAATTCTCTAATCTCAGTAGAAATTTTATTGCTCAATTGCTGCTTTTTTTCTACCAGCTATCTTTGTTGCAGTTTTTAAAAGTGTATCAGTTAATTTCATACCAATTTCATTCAAATCTGAATTATGTTCAAAATCCACTAATAATTGAAACCGATTTGTAAGTTGTAATTTGAATTCTTTAGAATGTTTTTGAAGATTAGAAATATCAACTGTAAATATTGTTTTTCTTAATAATTTTGGTCTCTCTAGTTTTGCATTAACATGTATCTTACATCTTACTAATCGATGATCACTTCCTGTGTTAAATTTATTAAGAACATTGTAATCTTGAAATATGTATTTTTTGTTAGTCAAAATATAATCCAATTCTGCTGTACCTTCATTTGGATGCTTCCATATCCATTTCCTTTTAACATTTTTCTCAAAAAAAAAAAGAATTCATAATATAATGTTTTCTTTTTCTGCAAACTCCACAAGTCTATGTCCTCTCTCATTTCTATTACCATAACCAAAATTACCTACAGCGCTTTCATCTTTCATTTGTTTACCAATTCTAGCATTAAAGTCTGCCATAACAATTTTAAAATGTTGTTTACTCTGATCAAAAACCATTTGTACACCCATATAAACATCTACTACTTTATCATTATGAGAATTTGTTGGGGCATAATTCTGAATTATCTTCATTTGATATCTGCTATTATCGCCACTCTGTCCCATACACCACCAATCTTCACAATGCTGTTCTTCCACTTTTATTTATAATGAATCCTACTCCACTTGTATTTTCAATATTTGTGCCTTTATAGTAGAGTACATACCTACCTTTTAAATCAATTGTCTCTTTGCCTTTTCTTCTAACTTCACAAAGTCCAATAATGTCCCATTTAATATAAGACAGTTCTTCTAATTCTTGCAATCTTCCTTCACTTGAAAGTGATTTTTACCTCTGAGTTTAAGATCAAGAAACACTGTGGTCTTTCTTCTCAGTTGCCTGATAAGGCAGAATGAATGTATGTGCAAATGATAAATAGTTTTCCAATAGATATACACAATCATGAAAATTTATATACTAATATTTTAAAGTTTTACAAGAGCAAGTAATTTTTTCATTTTTTTTTTTTTTTACATTTTTGGAAAACAAAAAAAAATTGTTTATCAATTTGATGTTTTGATATTTACAACAAAATCAAGTTTAAATACCCCTCTAAAATAATTTTACAAACATACTGAGCATTGAAAATCATAAATTGAGAATCGAACATCAGCTAATTAACTCAAAATAACAATTTCCCCCAAATTAAAATAACAAGGTATTGCATACTGGGTAACAAGATTTTGAATTTTAAGAAATCAATGTAACTGAAAATATCTTCAGGGAGGGAGGGAGTCTATTGGAGCAGAAGCACCATCAATTTTGGCGCTTAAAACCACTGAAATATCAACTAAAAATTGTCTACCAACAATGCAATAGGAATATATATATATATATTAAATAAAAAAGAAATATAATTAGAAAATAATAATAAAAAAAAACGCGTTTTCTTTACATTAAACCCTGTAAAATCATTTAAATTTGATTTAGACATTTTTTTACTATTACTTTAATAAATATTTAAAAAATATATTATGCTTCATTAGGTACTTATTCCAATTTGAGGCACATGAGATAATAATATTGTCGCCTCATCTATGGGATTTTTATGAATAGAGCATAAATTACGAAATGGCACTTGGAAAGTCTCATCAAACAAAAAGCAAAAACACAACAACATACATATGTATATGTTAAATTTACATGGAACCCCCCCCCCCAATAAATAGACAAAAACGCAAAAAAAATTAATGTAATCAGCCCTATCTATAATAAATAATCCTTACAAATGATAGTAGTTATGAAATTATTAGTGGAAATAACGTATTCTTTATAATCTACACCTATAATTAACCATTATGATTTTATTTTATTCGGTATATATAAAAAAAAAAAAAACAATAATAATGATAACAATGCTAGAAAACAATCTTTTACGACAGAGATTTAGTACTAAAATTATTTTTCGAAATCATTAATTTAAAAAATTATTACAATTATAATAGTAATAAAACATAATAATAGTGATTAAAATAAAACTAATCAGAAAATGAAAAGTTAGAGATATGTCACGATAGACACATCATACTTAACTAAACCAAATGTCACATTTAATAAGCTAAATTAAAACTTTTGACATGCTTAAGTTTAAAATAGGGAGGTTATTATGGTTATTCTATAAAACATAGTTGACTAAATAAGAAGCAATTAGAATTTAAGATATAAATATATATGGGTGGAATTATTAAATATTGAATCATATATATATATAAACGTCACTATAATAAAGTGATGATAAAGAAATCTGCCATGAAAATAAAATAATTGCTTGATAATTCCAAATATTTTCTTTTTTATAAAAAATCGGTATTAGAACTATTTAAACATGTTTTACATACTCAATAATCTTTAAAACATCAATTTTGTGATTAAAAATATAATCTAGAATAACACATGTGATCTGTTTTATTTCATCATCTTAGCAGCCATTCATAAATGCATATAACCATCCTCATTACAACTACAACAATAAAAAAATGTTCTTCCATATTCACATGGTACAAACTTATAAACAACTAATCACATAATTTTCACTTGGAATGAAAGTTTAAGATTAATTCAGTATCTCCAATCCATTGCCCATCTTCTCCAAAGCAAATCAGCAAAGTTTTTATTTTTATTCATTTATCTCACATATATTCTCTTTGTAAGACTTTTACAATATCTTTGTATGCAAATTCAAAACATTAGCTGCCCATCTATTATTATCTTCTTCAGTAATATATCCACCCCAGCTCCATTTAAGTTTTTTAATGTCTGTATTGTTTGCTCAATCATGTATTTTATTTTCAATCTCTTTTTGCTATTTCTAGTATACATTTTTTGCTTACTTCTTAAATAGTCTGAAATTTTTGTACTGTTCTTCTGTTAAGTGTCCAAAGTTTGAACTAAAAAAGAAATACTAAAAAAATTTTTTTTTCAAATATATAGGCATATTTTCTCTTAATGCTAAATTATTTTGATCAAAATTATTTCATTCAAGTTTAAAAATAATTTCACCTATTATATTTTTATCTATATTAATAATTTGACCGATATTTCTAATTAATAACTTTTTTTAATTCATTGGTCTTTATTTTCTTCTTCTGAGAATATCCATTGAACATTGGTTCTTTAGTCCTACTTTATCTGATAATTCTTGAAATATTATCTGGTTTAGAAGCATTATTGGCAAAACAAACTAGTCTATCTAGATGACAAATAATCCAATAAACATTACATGATCACCATTTCTTATGCTTGCTTATAACTGTTATTAGAACAGGAAAAACTTTCTATACATATTGCCACTCAATGCAAGCCAGAGTAAACAATGGATGCCAGAAGGCTTGTGCATAAAATCCCCATCTAGTGCTTACTCATCCAATATCCCCAGACTAGTTTCTGGCTTGTGGCCTTTGTCAGTGAGGAGTCTTGAATCTGAGAGCATTGCACCTAGATCTTAGAATCTAATGCAACCCTTCAGCAGCCACCTTTTATTTCTACTTAACGACAAAACTATGAGTCTTAAATTGGAAACATCATAATATTTGCAATCCAAGCTCATTAGCTTATATAGTCATATAGGTCTGAACTCAGTTTAATACCTATACATTTTGGTGTCTTTGGTTTTTTAATAACCATAGCCACCACTATCCTATTAAACCAATAAACATCACATGATCACCACAACTGCTATTAAAACAGGCAAAACTCTCTATACATATTACCACTCAATGCCAGCCAGAGTAATTAATGGATTCCAGAAGGCCTGTGCATAAAATCCCCATCTAATGCCTACTCATCCAATATCCCCAGACTAGTTCTTGCTTGTGGCATTCATCAGCGAAGATCCTTGGATCTGAGAACACTGCACCTAGATCTTAGGATCTAATGCAACCCTCCAGCAGGCACATTTTATCTTTACTTAACTACAAAACTATGAGTCTTATATTTAAAACACCATAATATTTTCAATCGAAGCTCATTAGCCTTTATAGTCATATAAGTCTGAATTCAGTTCAATACCTATACATTTTGGTGTTTTTGATTCTTTAATAACCATAACCACTACTATCCTATAAAGCCAATAAACATCATCTGATCACTATTTCTTAAGATTGCTTATAACTGTTATTAAAACAGGCAAAACTCTCTGGCCAGAGTAATCAATGGATGCCAGAAGGCTTGTGCCGGAAATCCCCATCTAGTGCCTCCTCATCCAATATCCCCAGATTAGTTTCTGGTTTGTGACTTTCACTGCACCTAAATCTTAGGATCTAATGCAACTTTATTTAAATTAATGAGCTTGAATTAAAAAATATTATGGTGTTTTCAATTTAAGACTCATAGTTTGTAGTTAAGTAGAGATAAAAGGTGGCTACTGGAGTGTTGCATTCAATCCTAAGATCTAGGTGCAGTGCTCTAAGATCTAAGGTTCTTCACTAATGAAGGGCACAAGCCAGAAATTAGCCTGGGAATATTGGATGACTAGGACTAGATGGAGATTTTACGCACAAGCCTTCTGGCATCTATTGATTACTTTGGCTTAAATTGAGTGGCAATACATATAGAGAGTTTTGCCTGTTTTAATAACAGTTATAACCAAGCATAAGAAATGGTGATCATGTGATGTTTATTGGCTTAAAACCAATCCTGCCTAATACAATAGTGGTGGCTGTCTATTAAAGAACCAAAGACATCAAAATGTATAGGTATTGAACTGAGTTCAGACCTATATAACTATATAAGCTAATGAGCTTGGATTGGTCTTGTTTTAAGGTGAGTGATCAGGGTGGTGTATTTTTATAAGGGTTATCAGCAATCTCAGTGATAAGTGATATGTGGTCTGTATCAATAGCTTTTGTTTTTTTGAAAATGATTTTTCTTAGGCTGTCTACATTTTCTCTTGTTTTCATTAAAAGTTAGATGTTGAGGGGGGGAATGATATGGATGATAGGCATTGTGCAATAGTTTCCATTTCATTTGTTGAAGTTTTATTTCTTATGTAACGAGCACAGACGTTCGTTACATTGTTTTTTTTTTATTTATTAAACATGAAAGTAAATTAAAAAGTTCGCATTTAAAAGTTAAGAATTAAAAAGTGAAATTAAATATCATCTTAAACTCGTATATATTAAATCGCACAGATAATGAAAAATTATTAAAATAAAACTTTATTAAAGAAAAAGTATTTTAAAACTAAATTTTAAAAAGATTTGGAGATAAAATTATATCTTTAAATATATCTTTGATTTGGAAAACAGGTTAATTAATCAGAAATGGAAATGATAAATTTAATTAGTCAAATATAAACCAGCCTTGGGCATTTAAATGTAAAAACATCGGTCAGATAGGAAAACAATAGAAACTTTTAGCAAATGAAATAAATCCATTGGGAAATCGGACCTCAACGAAAAGGATCATCACATCGATGACGTAATGTTAAGTCAATCTTTCAAAGTAATATAAAAGGACAAGTTTGGAAATTATTAGTTAGTGATTATGATTATTACGATGTGACAGATAGGTGTTAGTGTGGAGGTGCGGGAGAAGGAATTGAAGAGACGCACGATTCAATCCCTTCAGTTTTGCCAAAGAAAGAAAGAGAAATGAACTATCGTTTTCTACATTGAGGACCAACTAAATTAAAAAACCTCTGAATGAATAAATAAAACATCGGCTAAATGCATACCAATATCTTCAGGATGGTGTGGGAATTCCTGTTCAAACTTACTAATGACAGATAAAGATGAACTGTTTAAAACCGTAAGAACTTTACAATTAATGAACATTAAATTAAAAACTTTTCGTATTTAAAATAATTGCTTTAGTTTCCTATCTAACTAAAGTAGTTAAAATGTTATTTGATGTATTTTTTATTTATTTGTTTAAAATCATTTCCATTTATTTAATTTTGTTCTTTAAGTTTATTTATAATTTCTGTTTTCCGTTAAGTTAATTTATATAAATGTTAAACTTAAGTCGGGCGTGAATGGCTGTATAGATTTGTAAAGTTATATTAAGGGAGGGTAATCTTAGGTTATTTGTTTCGTGGTTAAATTGGGTCAATGGATTGGATATATTGGTGTGATTAGTAGATGTAATATTGATTCGCTACGGGCAGAATCGCTTCATACGCCGCACACTTCCGTTTGCCTATGGAAGGAATTATAAGTCGGATACCGCAGTTCCTTTCTATGGAGTTTTTTGTTTTATTGCTCTTCTTTGCAGATAGATGTAATATTCCTATCTCATAAGAGGCAATTTCTTCTCTTAACCTTTTGTGCTGCCGTATTTTATTACATTGAATACATCGATATATCAGATGGATTGATGCCAGTTTGACTACGAATTTTAGCCTAAGGTTAAATAGGGATAGAATGTTTATTTTCAAAAGCAAATTTATGTGGTCTATTCATACTCGACCCTAAATAAAAATGCATTAAATTTAAGTTGTTTATAGATGCTTGCATGGATTGTTTATTGGTTAACTATGTTTTGCGTTTTCATATTTGATCAAAATATATAGACATTCGATAAATAATGATACCTTATGGTGAGTATCTAAAATGTATTTATTCGGATGTCTTTTAAATTATTGGTGACAATGCAATATCTTATGGTGAATACTATTGGGTTACGCATAAATTTCCCTCCGCAATTGTCAGTAATCAATAATTTTGTATTTTGATCGTTTATGTTTATTTTGGAATGTTTTTGACCGTGAAATCTATGTAACCGATCTATATTCAACATTATAAACAAGCTTTCATAAATTTATCTGTGCGAACTTAATTAAAATGTAAAATTAGAATATAATAGTAATCAAATGTAAATTAAAGTCAAAAATCAAAGTTAAAAATGTAGGTTAAATTTTGAAATGTAAAACTAATACTAAAATAATTTTAAATCTTATATATATGTGCATAAATAAATGTTTGTATGTTAATTACTGGCAGTGGCTTATTTTATTCTTTTTTTATATATACTCTTAGATTATATTATTAAATCTCTGCTATTCCACTGAGCTAGTGACATGGGCTAACGACCGGATGCAAAATATAAAAAAAAAAAAATTTTTTTTTTGACTTGCGTATCTGCCTACTTTATAAATTGTTCTAGGTTCAAATGCCTAGATGGTACCCTGTAGTGCAGTTTACATTAAGTGCTATTCTCTGGATCATTACACTTATGATATATTATTTCTGTGCTATGTTTTGATGTGGGCCAATTCCATGAGGAGTCTGGGCATTTGCGCTATAGCCTGCAGCCTTGGTACAACAGGAGTGAGTATCAGGTTGAATAGACTCTGGATATAAAATTGGCTGTTCAAACATAATGGGATAGACTAAAGAATTTGTTCTGGTGTAAGGGTAAATCCAATGATGTAAATAGTACATCTGGTGTGGGATGGTGGAATAGCCAAGGTGGTTATTGAACCACAAGGCTGTCTGTTATTGCAGGCTCTAGCTGTGGCACACATTCTTTGATTATTATCACACCTACAGTTTGTCAATAAAGGCTCCTCCATCAATGAAACAGTACTCATATTTATAACAAGTAATTAAGCACAGTTAAAAAAATAAAAACATAGTCCCATTGCAATCCAGCTTGACATACAAGCAGGTTTTGATTCTGTCTCAGTTAACTACTTATTCAAATGTTTGCTAACACCATGATCCCACTTATTCTGTTATATCTAAACTCATTACTTTTTACACTCTACATAAATATGCTTTTAAACAAAATAAAATTAGCAGAATCCAAATTCCACATACCCTGTAATACATTCCTTGCATAGCCTACATGGATGATGTCACTGTTTTCTGCCTTCTCAGAAACAACTCCCCATATTTTACACTACTCTTAATGACTACATGCATCAGCCTATTCACTACTCTTTAATCTTAAAAATGGCTGCATGGATTCTGTTCACCAAAAAATCATGTCCCTAAGTTTTTCTTTTACAAAGGCTACCTTGGTATGATACTCACAATACAAACCAAGTTACAAGATTTCATACTACAACTTACTTTCTAAGGCATATCTATCCATTTTCTCTAAGGTACACCTGTTCAATAATCTTGCTATGACAAAAATCACATACTATGCATCTACCATAAAATTTTCAAAGATAGTCATTTTGGACATCAACTCCATATGGAATAAATTGCTTTCGGGAAGCATGACCATTTCAACAACCATAAAATAACTCAACCACCAACCCTTTTACAATAGTCTAGGCTTGCACAGCATTTGGGTGTTCTATACACAAAAAACCATTAATTTAATAACATCTATTACTAACTGATTTCAAAAATCTCTATCGCCTCTAAAAGTAACCCCTGCAGATAATCCTCTTCCTTCAATGTCAAATCATATTTTATTTGCTCATTCTATGTACCATCAACTGGATCAGCCTCTCACACAATTCCAAGTACTCTTACTGACAAACATATAACCTTCTTTATCTAGACCCTAACAATGATAATTCTCTCCTTATGTATGAAAGAATAACAGTTTCCTATTCTGCTAATTTAAAGATTGGGCACTAAAACTGAGATTTTTTGACTTTCTTATTAGACTCAACTTGCATAAGCTTCCAATAACTTTTTTTTGGTGATATTACCATCTGAAAAATATTTTGACCTATTCTGTGGGCTAAGCCATGAAGCCAAGAAGACTCACCAACACTTACTTTCACTTCTGAGCATAAATCCACAAGGCATTTTATGTCAAATGTATACAAGAGGTCCGATATTTTCTTTCACCACACAATTCAGCCTTATAAATTTTTTTTTGGTGATATTACCATCTGAAAAATATTTTGCCCCATTCTGTGGGCTATGACCCGAAGCCAAGAAGACTCACCAACACTTACTTTCTCAATCACTTCTGAGCATGAGTATTTTGACCCATTCTGTGGGCTATGACATGAAGTCAAGAAGACTCACCAACTTACTTTTTCAATCACTTCTGACCATAAAACTCCACAAGGAAATTTATGTTAAATGTATACAAGAGGTCCGATATTTTCTTTCACCACATAATTCAGCCTTATAACTTTTTTTTGGTGATATTACCATCTGAAAAATATTTTGACTCATTCTGTGGGCTATGACATGAAGCCAAGAAGACCAATACTTACTTTCTCAATCACTTCTGAGTATGAAACTCCACAATGCAATTTATGTTAAATGTTTACAAGAGGTCCAATATTTTCTTTCACCACACAATTCAGCCTTTCCAAAAGTTATACATTTTGGTTGCAACCACATTTATCCAGTTTTGGTGTGCCCATTGCATCAGGAGTCATCCATCCAAATTTATCAATAAATTATACCAGCTAAAAGCATGGAATAACAACACTGCCATACTAGAGCATTTTAGTGGTTACCTGGTCACTCATTAGAGAGCAGTTTAATCTATATAAGCTGCCACAACCACAGTGGGCAGTAGCCATCTCAGACATTTCATTTACTTCATAATACAACTAGCTACATGAAAACTATGTTCCAGACACTCATTACAATAGTTCAATACCCAGAAGGCTATCAATCAAACCAATTAATCTCATGGCAAATGAATTTTAATTCAAAGGTTATGAAATTTTTTTTATATATATCCAATACTATGTTGTACAAAAAAGTATCATTAACAACAGTAATGTACTATTACCAATGTTTATATAACTGTACTGTAATCAGCAATGTTAATCAAATATATGTAATAACAAAGAATCATTATAGATGAAATGCATGAGTAATCCTGGCAAAACTTTTGTAAAACATTTGTAAAACTTATGTAGCACGTTAACTGTTTATACATGTGTATAAAATGTAGAAAATTTAATGGGTTCTTATATGCAACTATAGAGAAGCTTGTTATTTCTGTAAATTAAATACAGGTTAGTGCTTTAAAGAACTTAAGATATCATATCCATAGAAAGATGAAATATAATAATAATGGAAAGAATCATCTCTATTTCATCTTGGTATGACAATGCCATAAGTTTCTGAAAGCACTAAGCCATATTTAACTTATAGAAATAACAAGCTTCTCTATGCTTACATATAAATGCACTTATTATATTTATAATAATAACAATAACAACAACAACAACAACAACAATAATAATAATAATAATAATAATAATAATAATAATAATAATAATAATAATAATAATAATAATAATAATAATAATAATAATAATAATAATAATAATAATAATAATAATAATAATAATAATAATAATAATAATAATAATAATAAAGAAATACACACACCCTTCAATGGAAGAAACTCACCTATTACACCAAACTAGTCTATATCTCAAGGTTCACCACTTAGCTCACTACTTTTATATACTACATTAATACTCTCATTGTATTTCATCTTTCTATGAATATGATATCATAAGTTCTTTAAAGCACTAACCTGTATTTAATTTACAGAAATAACAAGCTTTTCTATGCTTAGATATAAATGCACTTATTACATTTATAATAATAACAATAACAACAACAACAACAACAACAACAACAACAACAACAATAATAATAATAATAATAATAATAATAATAATAATAATAATAATAATAATAATAATAATAATAATAATAATAATAATAATAATAATAATAATAATAATAATAATAATAATAATAATAATAATAATAATAATAATAATAATAATAATAATAATAATAATAATAATAATAATAATAATAATAATAATAAAGAAATACACATACCCTTCAATGGAAGAAACTCACCTATTACACCAAACTAATCTATATCTCAAGGTTCACCACTTTGCTCACTACTTTTTATATACTACATTAATACTCCCATTAAAAAGATACAGAAAACATTTGATGGGATTCAAATTCCTGGGACAACACAGCACATAGCTTGTTTAGCATTTGTGGGTGACATTACAGTTTTTCTGTCATCCAAAAAACAAATTCCACAACTACAAGAGTTATTGGAAGAATACACCACACCCTATAAACTCAAACTCAATCAATGAAAAACTTCAGCTTGGTCTCTATTCACAGATAGATGGTGTGTGACTATTTATCAATCAAAAATGACATCCTTCCTGGGTTTCCCATTTAATTTGGGAATCACAGGGATGAGGTATCAAGTCAAAAATAGGATTAAAGAAATAAAATGGATTGCTGACTCTCTTTTAAAGACATATATGTCTATCTTTTCCAAAGTGCAGTTAATTAGCCAGCTAATTATGAACAAAATTAGCTACTATTTACCAATTATTGAATTCTCAAAGGCATTCATAAAAAAATCAAGACAACATGCAATCAGATACTCTGGTCCAAGAAGACAGTTGCCATATCAAATGGGAAAATTTGTCAACCACTGGTAAAAAATGGACTTGATCTCCACAGTATTGAGATTTTCCACATACAAAAGTTGAGAAGTGTAATTATTACCACTATGAAACAATTCCCAAAACTTAAACACCTAACTTAAGTTACTCCTACTGACAAACCACCACTACCAGGAGCACACATCTCATTCATAATTTATCAATATAAAACCAATAAGGACATATTGGAACAACATGAGAACAAATATTTATATTGGGAAATATACAACCTAGTAAATGAAGAAACTAATGCAAATGAACCCTCACCATTGTTGGAAATAGATATAGAAAATTAATTAAAAATTCAAATGATGGGTATTAGATCCTAAATTCTTCAATTTTATAGTCAAAATGAACCTCATAGCCATGCCCACAACATTTCTTTCTCCACTATAAAAGAATGTGTATAGACACAAATCCATTCTGTGCATCATGCCACAGGGTGAAAGAGACAATTGAACACCTAATTTACAGCTGTGAAAGTTTAGCAATAATAAGACAAATAACATGCAACATATACAGAAGACCAAACACCATGATGAGGCAAATTATCAATGCTTATCAAAGCCGAGCAATCCCAAGCATCAGGGCAGCTATATTTGTGCTATATTCATTTTGGTATGTGAGATGCATCTTTATAATGAGGGGAAACACTCAGCATTATCCAGCCACCTTCATTAATAAACTAATATAAATCTAAGATAGAGATAGAACTATCATCAGACCAGATTTATATGTCATGACTTGGTCACTTTTAAAAGAACAATCAAGACTATAAGAAACACAAACAAAGAACAATTTCAAAACTACCACAAACAAAAACTTGTACTTAAAGAAATGATAAACCGGAACTGTAATTTTTGCTCAATCAAATTGTAAATACAATGTAATAGAAACTATGTAAACCAAAGAAAGTAATGAAGTACCTTTTGCAACATCATCATCATTATAATAATAACAACAAACAACAACAATAATAATAATAATAGTAATAATAATAATAATAATAATAATAATAATAATAATAATAATAATAATAATAATAATAATAATAATAATAATAATAATAATAAGAAGAAGAAGAAGAAGAAGAAGAAGAAGAAGAAGAAGAAGAAGAAGAAGAAGAAGAAGAAGAAGAAGAAGAAGAAGAAGAAGAAGAAGAAGAAGAAGAAGAAGAAGAAGAAGAAGAAGAAGAAGAAGAAGAAGAAGAAGAAGAAGAAGAAGAAGAAGAAGAAGAAGAAGAAGAAGAAGAAGAAGAAGAAGAAGAAGAAGAAGAAGAAGAAGAAGAAGAAGAAGAAGAAGAAGAAGAAGAAGAAGAAGAAGAAGAAGAAGAAGAAGAAGAAGAAGAAGAAGAAGAAGAGAAAGAAGAAGAAGAAGAAAGAAAGACAAAAATTGCACAAAAATATTTATTTAACAGTACCAAATAATTTTTAAAGAGGTTCTTCCATTAAATATGAATATTATCATATCCTTTAGCTCATAAGCATTTCCCAAATATTTATATTTACACTATTAAGGTATTTTCAATACTAAAGTATAAAAAAATACAAAAATAAAAAATAAAGATATTTAAGACAATAAATAAAAAATAAATGAAATACCCTTGCCATGTCTAGTAGCAAAAATAAAAATAAAAATGAAGCTTTAAGTGAGGAGTAGTATAAATGTCCTATCCCAAATGTGTGCATAAAATATATGGAGAAATGCATGTATGTTATAATTTTTATTTTTAGACATCTTCAAGATATCCAATTGAATATTATTAAATATAAGCCATACAAATAGAAAATACGATTGTGTTTTTGCCTTTCTCTAGCATAGTTTGACATATCTTCTATGAGTGTAACTTTTTTTATATTTATAGAAATAAAATATAGAGAGTGCTACAAAATTTAGTTTTGGAAGAAATCATAGTGTTTTGGTACCAGAGACGAGCATCCAAACTTTTTAGTCAAATGCTTATTAGTTATTATTTAAAAGGATTTGTTATTAAAATTTGATGTAAAGCACAGGTTGATGAGTATTCCAACCAAGGAATTAAGTTTATTTTAGGAAAGCAATATTGAGGATGCATAATAAAAAAAGAAATTAACTTATTCCAATAATTGGAAGTGGGCAACTTGTCTTGTTATTTTAAAGACTCTTTTCTAGATATAGAAAATCATTTCTTATGTTTTTTGAATTTGGAATTTTTTTTTATAGACAGTAAATCCAATCCATTTTGAGATAGAGAGAGCAGAATCTTATTCATGAATATTGAACCCCCCCCTCCCATAATAATTTCCTACATAGTGAATAGATTTAGATGAAATGCTTTTGTTTATATTTATTATAGGTATATAATATGTGATACCTGCTATTATTAAAAGATTGAATAAGGCTATTTTGGCAAAGAAGAATAAAAATGATTTGAATAGGGCTATTTTGGCAAAGAAAGATAAAAAATGATTAGAAAAGGGAGTTAATTATATTCCCAATTTCATTAATTAGTTTCTTGCATCTAAAATAATTTCAGGGTTACTCAAGTAAAAAGAAAATCCCACAAATGAAATTAGCTATATTTATCATGCACTAACTATTTCCAAATTGAAATCCAGTTTATATTTGTTTGAGTAATTAGTTAGAATTTTTAGCAGTTTTGGTATGTTTTTTTTGTTGTCAGAAAAATAGATATGTCATTAATATAGGCAATACATGAAATATTTGCTTCTATCCCAGTATATCAAGAAAGATGATATATAATGTGAAAAAACGATACTCAGCCATTAACCTTATGAGATTGACCAGAATGAAATGAATCATAATTTTCACAGAGTTATTTAAATTTCGAGACAGATTTGTAATAAAGTAGATTTATGACTTAGGTATTGATGTATCTGCTAATGCATTGATTAGAATATCAAATGATATAATATCAAATGGTAATTTAAAGTCCAGTTGAACTACAATTGATTCATATTTCCTATTGTTTCAGACTGTATCTGTTATTGCTTTAAATAAAAATTTAACTTACTCTGTTGATGAGCTAGTCCTTACAAATTGGATATAAGATAGTAATGGCAAAATATAAGGCTCAGTACTATCTATAATCTTAATTCTAAATAATATAGATATAATCATGTCCTTTTTGAAGGTAAATCTATTTTCATTCTTCTTAACAAATGGAACCAAGTGAGATGGGATAGAAGTCCATATATATGATACATTTTTTAAGTTAGGAAATTAGTAAAATTTGTTAGATATTTTGCTTTGAATTGATTTAAAAGTCTATATACAAAGCAGGGTATTCTATGTATTTCTAGATGACATGAATTTGTCATTGAATGAAGTTTTCTAAAATTAACTGGGTACAAAAGTTATATTGCTTTTGGTGATCCTAGAAACTTTTGTAAAGGGTTAAATTTTTTCTCTTTTTGTAAGGAAATATATTGCTTAGACCATATATGAGGTTGACTCATATTTTCCTCTTTTTAATGGCTAGGTATTTTTCTTAGTAAGTCATAAACTCACCAGAGGTACTCAGAGGTACTACATGTAAGATAAGTTAACTCAAAGCACAATTCCTTTATGAAAATAATCTGCAAGTGCTAATGTGTTCATAAATACAGCCCATGTTTGTACAGGATACATTTCTAAGTCACTACTTTTAAGTAATGATGTTATATTCTTGAGAAGAGGTACTTTGTAGCACACTGTAGAAGAAAACCATCACTGCAGTGATCTGAAATGGAAGAATTTTTTTGAAAATGATAGGCTGATCATATGATGTCATACTGGTAAAAAGAAGATAAGATCAATGAATGATGTCTATTTGCCATTAATGCACAAGAAAGAATTGGCCCATACTGGTAAAAAGAAGACAATATCAATGAATGATGTCCGTTTTCCATTAATGCACAAGATAAGAGTTTGGTGAAAAAAACTCTTCTTTTGAGAAGGAATGCCAATAGATACAATTATTTAAATTTACTTCACATCATGATAAAGTGCCCTATTAAAATTATAGGATGTAAAGAGGATACAACCTTGGAGTTTAATGTATGCATTAATATATAAATTATTATTTTACCTAGAGGAATGTACACATAAATCTATGTTAAATGTTAGTATTTTATGATAAGTGGTAGGCATCAATATACACATTTATCCTGCTTAGCAATGGTAATTGGCACCCTAAGCTCATCGTTAAGCAAAAATATTGCATGCAGAATAAGCATTTATAATGGTTCCCTATGGAAAAAAAAATAGCTGATTGCTCCAGCTAAAAAATTATAGTATAAGTTCGAAATATTATGTTAAAAAAACTTATTGAGTATATATAAAAAATTAAAAAAACCCTTAATGCTTGTGTAAACTGTGATATATGTATAATGCAGGTATGTATTCACTTAAAATGTGTATTTATGTATGTATGATAATGCAACTTAAATCTATGTAAAAAGAAAAAAAACCCACTTAGCTTAAAGTTTTTACTTCCTGTGATCCATTCACCAATCATTGTTATTCAGTTTGGTTTACATGCTCAAATATTTTCTTGATTTTTTCATGGCCATATCAATTGCTATGATGACTTTAAACAGAATATCTAAAAAAAAAGTTTAGTATCACTAGAAAAATTATGCAAGTTTTCACTGTCCAAACCATTTCACTAAAAAAAAAAGTCCATACTGAAGTTTAATTTTTTTAAAAATTTGTACTACAGTATTATATTACTAATTTGCACTACAGTATTATATTACTTACCTGAAAATAGACTTTCACATAACCCTCAACTATCCATGTTATCTTATACTTCTGACACACTTGATCACACACATGTTAAAAAAATTAATCACCAATATACATATTTTGTGCTAAGCCAGCACTTGTCAGTTGGTCCAGATTATCATATCCATCCATCCATACATACAATCAATGCTCAGCTTATATTAAGATAACTACTATATATTACATATTGAAGTGCAGATATGAAAAAAAGCCTGTACTGTAGAAAAAAATTATATATTACATGAAATTATTAAAATTAAAAAAAAAACAGTTTAATAACAAATCATATGACTGACCATAAAGACTTATTATTTATCATTAGTGTAGCAAGAATCAAATAAACATACGATACATTACAAAAACTTAACCATAGTCAACTTAAAAAAAAAAAAAAATCAGTGTATTAATTTAAAAAGGGAAAAAAAAACATCTAATGCATTCTGAGTTTGCATAGCTAATATTTAAGGCCTTTGTTGCAATGTTTACTATGATGATCTAAATAAACAAATAAAATAGTTGCAGTGGGTTTTTTGGACATGACATGTCACTATTTTATCAAGTGTGGGAGTCATGCTTTTGCAATGACTTAGCAATCTCTTGAATAGTGCAATACGCTTTGATAGAAGTTACAGACTATTTAAGTAAAATATAAAGGCATTAATTTTACACGCTTTATTTGTATTGTATTACCATTATACACAATTTATTATTAATCATCTTTACGCCCCTCCCTCTAAATGAAATTCAAATACTATGGATAGAAGTACTATGGATAGAAGTTTCGATTTGATTGAAATTAGCATTCATAAAGATTTTAATTCAAAATTGATGGTCTGAAATTTTAGTTAATATTTATACTGTACACAATTTAAAGTTTAACATTGTTAGTACATATGACCAAAAATTATTTTTAGTTTTATACCGAATGAAATTTATTAGTACCACTTTTTTTTTTTTTTTTTTACAAATGCAGTAATGTCCCCATTGCTTTGGATATCTGAGAAGAATTATGAAATGATTTAAAATCGGGAAATCAGAGTGTTATTTTAAATTTGCATTTAGTAACGTATGATATTAATTGTATAAATCAAAAACCGTTTTACTCTCTTTACCCCCTCCCTCTTTACTGAAAATATTTTAGATTAGTGATGGTAGCAGTTTTGATTTGATAGGAAAATTTTAATTCCAAATTATTTCACTGAATATTTTAGCTAATATATGTACTGTACATTTTTACTTTTATGGTGAACGTATTTGCTATTTTTACAGTACTGTGTTGATTTACATTCGTGTACTGAACAAATCTTTTTATATTTTTGCTTTTGTAGTCATTAACAATGAAAATCTTTACTTTGGATATGTTATTAATGAAGAACTAATTATCTCATAAAATCACTGGATGAAAATTAAATAAAATACTTTACATTCATTAATCATATTTTAAACTTATAATCAAAATACTGAATGCAGCAGTATAATGTTGTGTTTTATGAATAAAATATGTGCTGTACAATTCAGCATAAAACCACTATATTGCTTTTATATGAGATTACTTTAATAATTATTCTATGATATCAACAGTGTTACAAAATGGCCACCAAAATTTAAAGCAATTTTTTTTTTGCAATCATTATAGTGAATAATTGATTGTAAATCAAAATAGTGGGTACAAATTGATAATGATTACTATTGTAAATTGTCACATAAAAGCTAAGGGCTAAGCAAGGTAAAGATGTACATTATTTTAAAAGAGATGAGTGGGTAGGTTTTGTTTATCCCAATTTCTGTCCAAGTTGAAGGTGAGAATGCTCCTCTAAAGAATATCAAATATCCTTCATAATTAAAAAATTGGATAAGTCCTTTTGTGATTTGTCATATGTCTTAGTTTTCAGCAATCCAATTATGTGTGTCTAAATTATATGAAATCATTATTTTAAATTGGTGGATTTTTCTGCAGATTTTAATACTGACATTAAGTGATCCTATTTAAATCTTTTAGTCAAAAGAAAAAAAAAATATTGTTTGACTATTATAAACCTTCAAGTTGCATATGATAAAGGTTGAAACCTTTCTCTAAACATATTTACATAATTCTTAAGTACTTAATAAATAATTTTACATTAGTTTATATATTTCCAGTCTAAAGATCATAATATTAACTCATAAGTCACAAGATTTCATGAAGGTTAATTTGTAAAAGAAATACTGGACTTAAAAAAATGAAGAAATTAACAGCTTTATGCTCCCAAATAAAGATGCTTCAGATTGGCCTATATAAGTGGGAATTTAGGTTAAAGATAAGATAGTTGTTATCTTTGTAAAGTTGCTATTTTGTGTTGAGGTTTGAGAGTCCCTCTAAAGTCAAAAGAAAAAAAACATTGTTGACTATTATAAACTTTCAGTTCAAAGCATGAATAATAAAGACTGAAGCTTTTCTCTAAGAGTATTGGTGCTTAATAAATAATCACAACTTAACATGATTATGTTAAGTGTATGAGTAAAAACAAAATAAGAAATATAAGTAATATTTATGTTAAATGAATAGTGCAAAGTATTGATATTATAAACAACTAATATTGAACACTTACTTCTTTTATGAACTTAGAGATGACTTAACTTTGACATAGTCCAGAATAGGTGACATATTATCTTCACTTAAACCTGAGTTTTTCTTCTCTTTTATTAACCAGTGGATAATCTGGGT
The DNA here is from genome assembly GCA_028023455.1 of Epiperipatus broadwayi. Lineage (NCBI taxonomy): Eukaryota > Metazoa > Onychophora > Udeonychophora > Euonychophora > Peripatidae > Epiperipatus > Epiperipatus broadwayi. The sequence goes on along the minus strand of JAQFVV010012400.1, from coordinate 7,207,969 downwards.
TTTCTTTGTAATAATCAGAGTGATGGACCAGGTACCACTGTATCCTTAATGTATTGGGAGTTATATTTATTATAATAGCTGAATCATGTGATTTTAATTATTTATTTCACTTGTGTCTTTTTATTGTAGAGAAATGTTTTGAACAGATAGTTGAATTTTTTTAAAACTAATTCATCTAATATATGCAGAATATTATTACCCATGTCATCTGTGTTAATATAATTTTTGCCATTACTCGACAAATTTCCAGGCTAATTGTTGTACAGCATTAGTAGCATCTTTATTATCCTTTCTATACTAAGGTATAGATATAACTCTCATTTAACAATGTTGATCTTTAATATAAGGATCTCTTTACTTACAGTGAAAGCATTATGATTTGATTTCTGTATATTATTAAGAGATGTTAGTTTCCCAGTTTTTTGGGCTATGATTAGCTAGGAATGTCATTTGAATGTTTGTTTTTATCTAACCATACTTTAAAATAATAATTATTACTCAAGATCAGTATAGATGCATTTTTTAGACATGTGTATTGAATTATCATCACTAACCCCAAAAGGCTCCATTAATTTTTTTAAAAGTCATATTACTCAAGATCAGTAAGGATGTATCTTTTAGATATGAGTGTTGAAATGCCATCACTAAGTCAAAAGGTTCCACTAATCTTTTAAAGTTACTATTATCAAAATTTAAGTAGGACTTTTTTTTATAATTCCATTTATATAATTTTCTCTATTCCAGTCTATCTTTTCGAATCTATTTCTTTGTCTATCGTCAAATATGGAGTCCCTCACGTTGTTTATGCTAATCGCATCATATACAAAATAACTCATCTTAGTTATAGCTATAACTCTAAGCTTTTACTGTAACATTTTTTATTAAAACATTTTTTTTTGTGAACTTAGAGGGAGAGGGATATAAGTTTTAGTTACTAAGAGTAAATCAAAATGATCTTAATAATAAAATTAAATGTAACAATTTGTTATTCTTTTTTAATTCTAAAAACATGTTTAAATATTAATGGTATAATATAACTTATAACTCTTCAATTACAAAATAAAATTTATATATATCGATTTTTATAAATTAAATTTTTGTCAAATTAATACATATTCCATTAATTTTTATTGTGTTTTTTAATAAATAAATAATATACTGACAATTTTCATAAGGAAACATTATTTATTTATTTATTTATTAGGAAATTAGTTACACTAAACATTTCTTGACAAATAGTTTTACCCTGATGTAACTAATTATCTATTTGAACGTAAATAATGTCATTTGCATGCGTTACATGTTTTAACACTTATTGCAAGCCAAGTTTTTCTTGTTTTAAGATTCATTAAAAAGAACGTCATTTAAATTATTTAATATAAGAACTCTCATTAACCACAGTGTCCCCGGATAGCAGTAAAAATATATTGTTTTAATTAAGTTAAATAATTTATATTATTTGTATTGAAAACAAAAAGTATTGTTTTAAATAAATAAAATAAATTACTTTAAAGATTTGCTTAATTATTAAGACACATTCAAATAATAAAATATTATTTTCTAGAAAAATATTTCAAGCAAAATACTGTATACACATATAAGCCAAAAATATAATCACAATTATTCTTTTAGCATACAGTAGTAACAAAAAAAGACAGAAAAAAAAACTGGGCAAATATATATATCTATCTCTTTATATATACCTCATATGTGGAGATTAACATTATCACGCTAATTTAGAGTATTATCTTGGCGATTAATATAATTTACTTTATTTATATTATTAACTTTTAACAATTAGTCTTCTAATTTTCAAATTTAGTGCAATATATACTTATGGTCTGAAGCCCTATTATTCCATGGCTGTGAATCTAAATTTAAAGAAAAATTAAATGCTGAAAGGAAAGTGACAAATATTATAATATACCTGCTTTTATTCAATTCATCATTGGAGAATAAAGATATCTAGTCACGAAAACCCCCAAAGAAAGAGAAATGGAGGAATATATATAAACAATAAAAATGTAGATTATAGTGTCACTCAAGTGACAGATAAAAAAAAATGAATTTCTGTTTACAAGATAATGATATTCAGAGAAGTCACTGTGTATAGTTGCAATAATTGAAAAATAATTAAAAAATGCAAAAGATAGTATACAAGATAAAATAAGTTTTCAAAGCATTGCTGGGCATTCAAAAATTGTATTCATGATAAATTACCAGAAGTAAATTTAACGTGTTTTTTTTTTTGTAAAGATGTTTAGAGCCATATTTATTGAGTAGGAACATTTTTTAATAGGCTATGCTTTGAATATTTAACATTTTTGAAGAGATTGGAATAGTTGCAAATCTCAAGAAAAGGATATATAAACAAATTAATTAAATAAACTCCTAAGATTTAGGATATAAATGTTAAATAAAATCGAATAGTTTTATATAACAGATCGAATGGGAGCATTATTTTTAATAGGCTACACTTTGAGAAGAGGATATATAAATATATTAAATAGCTCATCAGATGTAGGATATAAATGTTAAATAAAATCGAATAGTTCTATATAATAGATTTAAACTCAAGGTGTGATCAAATTTGTATAAATAATGAAGATATTAGAATTTTAGTTAAAAACGTTTTCCATTTCAAAGTCCTATAAATAAAATAAGTTGCCCAATGAGGATAGTTTATTGTGCAACATAAATGACCTACTGGTTTATAGTAAGACATGGTGTTTAATATTTAAAATTAGTAAAAGACTTAGTAAACTTAAAACTGTCTTTAATACTTGGTCAGAAAATATAATATTCAATTTAAAAAAAAAAAAATAAGAAAATTAATAATAAATTAAAGAGTCTAAATTTTATAAATAACTTGAATGAAATTAATCTTACAATAAAATTTGAAGTGCTCTTGATATATAATACTACAAAGAAAAGAACTAATTCTATTTAAAAGGTTTTTAATTAAAATTGTTCTTTCAATACTTTTTATGTACACCTGGGTCTCATTTTATGCAGTAGACAGGTTCCTCAGAAAATGTGCACAAAAGAAATCACACAAAAATAGACTTAACTTACCTTGAAAAATGGGGGATAGGTTACTGTAATTTTCAAAAATCACATAAAAGCAAAGCAACAACGTAAAATTACTTTAAAATTTCCCACAAAAAAAAATAAGGAAATAAAATATGACTAATAAAAAATTTCAAATTTGAAAAAAATTGATACAAGATGAACTTTTTTTATTTATTTATTAACTACAGTAATAAATTTTATTCAAAACAATATATTTTTATGCACATGTTACAGTATTTTAATCATTATCACTATTTGCCGATAAATAAGTTTGTTAGTAAACTAGTAAGACATCTGATTCATCACAAGAGGAAATACAACTAGCACCAACTTCGTTTTTTTAATTGCTCTTATTGTGGACTCACCAAAACTAAATGTTTTCCAATTGCTTTTGATCCTTCCAATTTTACTAAGCGATCTAAAATTGAAATTTTTGTTTCCAAAGAAATTCCTTTTTTTGGGTGTTTTTTCTTTTCTGTTAGAGTAAACTAAAAGTTTAAAATAAAAATAAGAACTTATACTTACGATAATAAAAAGACACTGACTCATCACTGTTGGACAAAATTTAATTAAACTAACAATTAAAAATTAAATTCTTATTTTTGTCTTTAATTTTCAATTCCATTTAAAAATCAAATTTCATTGTTTCACGTCACATTAATTTCAGATAATGTTACGTAATTTTTAAATTGCTAATTATAATTAAAAATCAGATTTTAATTGTCAAATTTAATTATGCCCACCACTATAACTCCTCTTTTAAAAATAAACTTGCAGACACTAAATGATCAATTGATTACATACTTTTTTTAAAAAGCAAAAGTAGAATGTGATTTAAAATGCAAAAACAACAACATGCATAGAATAGGCATTTATAACGTTTGAACAGATTTACATTATAATCTTGTAAAATTTAATGTGTATATAAAATGGGGAAATCTTGATTTTAAGTGAATTATGAACTTCTTTATTGTATAAAATATATTACAGTACTATTATAAAGTGCTGAAAATATTGAAATTATTAGAGAGAAGTCAAACTCCGATAATGTGCTATTACTTTAAATATGACGTGTGAGTGTGTGAAATTTATAATATTTAAAGTAATAGCACACTATCGAAGCTCGACTTCTGATCTAATAATTTTTATCACATAAAAGAAAACTGCATACAAAGATATTAAGAAGAAACATAAACCACATAACTTCAAAATCACATTAAATAAATCCACATAAAATGAGACTTGGGTGTATGTGAGATTTACCCAGTTAATAGAGACTGCTATTAATAATATTATATATAAAAGATAAATAGGGCAAATTAATAATAAAAGGTTTTCATTTATATAAGATATTAGTGATTTGTTGTAGTGATCTTATTTTTAAATATGAAGATAATTTTTATAAACAATAAGATGGTTTAAATATGGGTAATAGAAGTGGTTTTTTGGCAGGAGTATGTATACAATTTTGAAACAATATTTTGTTAGTATTAATAATAAACCAATTTTTTATGTATGGTATGTTGACAGTTATTTTGTGGTATTTAATGGTAATAAAAGGCAGATAATTTTTTGAAATATATTAATAGTAAAGAGGACAAAATTAAATTTACTATGGGAAAAAAATTGTTATTGAATATATGGATGCTAAAACTATTATAATAGTAATGTTATAATAGAAACTTCTGTAAATAAAAAGAAAACATTTTTTGGATTATTAAATAATTGGTTATGGATATTGATAATCATAGTAAAATAAATATTATATAATAATAAAATTCTTAGAGCAATTAAATTATGTTTAAATAATAATTTGTTTAAAAATAAAATTAATATGATAAAGCAAGGTTGTTTTATAAATGATTATCCTAGAGATATTATGAAAGGTTTATTTTCTAATAAAAATATTGTTAAAATAAAGAATAGAATAAGATTAAATAATAATAAAAAGATAATTTATATTGGTTTCGATATATCAAAAGAATTTGTTAAAGTTAGAAAATTATTTAAAATGATTAATAAGAAATATAATGTTCTTCATTTATCCTGTTAATAAAAAGAAAAAAGTTTAGGTTTTTAAATCAATAATAATAAGGAATGTAATAATTTAGAGATTATAAATTCAGTTTATATAATAAAATGTTTGGATTGTATTAAAAATTATATAGAGATGTCATACATTGGGACTAGAAACTAGATTAAAGTAGCATTTAAGTGATAAAAATTCTGCTATTTATAATCATATGACTAAATTTAAACAAAGATTTTGAAATAAAATCTTTAGAATGTATAAAGTCATACCATGAAAGAATAATAAAGGAAGGAACTTACATTAGTGAAATTAAACCTGAATTAAATATAATGTTAATAGAAAAGAAAAAAAACAGTATTGTTAATTGGTTTTTAGGGTCTTTTTGAATGAGTATATAAATGTAAAAAAATTTGATAATTTTTTTGAAATTGTTTGCAGTAGAAAAGATTTTGAGACAAAGATAATTTTTTAGTATTTTTTAATGTTTTTGTATTTGTGTGGAATATGTGATACTTATATTTATTATTATATATTTGTATTTTTATTTTTTAGTGTTCTTTGAAAAAAACTATATAATCAAAATGTTGGTGTGTTTTATTTTTATAATAATCATATATAAAAAAACAATTTTTAAAAAGAAGATTGGTATATTCATTTATTATATCATATATATATATATATATATATATATATATATATATATATATATATATATATATATATATATATATATATATATATATATATATATATATATATATAATAGAAAATCAGTACAGAAATTGCAGACCAAACAAAAAGCATGAACAAAATCGATCTTTAATTTATCAGGATGAAATCAAAAGTGAAATATAGATAAGAGAACAAATAAATCTTGCTAATATTATCGAAAAATTAAGCAAATCAAAGCACTTAAAAAGAGAGTGAATACATAGTGTGAAGGATAAAGTCTAAATTAATGAAGAATTTATACATATATATATATAATAAAAATAGATATTCATAGAAAATTTTGTTAATAATATATAAGAGACAGGACTCTGTTGTTTTTTTTTTTTTTTACTTTTATTATAATTAATATTGTTTTATTCAGAGTTCATCTTATAAATTGTTACAGTAATTAGAGTTTTAAAAAGACCATTTTATATATAAATTTAGAGTTTTAAAAAGACCATTTTATATATAAATTTAGAATTATATTATTTTATATTCTTTTCTCTCTTTCATATATATATATATATACTTGAACTCAGACTTTCAAGCTCCCTACAGCTATCCATTTTATCTTATACAACTGATACACATGACCACATACATGTGAAAAAGATAAATGATCTCCAATATATGTATTTTATGTCGAACCAGCATGCTTCAGTTGGTCCAAATCACCATCTCCCACACATTTTTACAATCAGTACTTAGTTTATATTAAGATAGCAAATCTTCAAACTTTAATAAACAAGCTTTCATATCATTGAAAATCCAATGATGGGATGCTCAAACACCTTTTGATGCCAAAATTTATTATCATACCCATATTAACTTAGTCATTTTTGGCCCCTCATATCCTAACCTTAATATTTTCCATTTAAATACACAGAAGAGGGATGAGCATAATACAGGCTGAATATATAATATTTAAATACATGTATATTGTCTATATTAAATTTAATATAATTTAGACAAGATAGCTCCCTACAGCTATCCTATCTTAAATAGCTGATACACATGATAAATATATGTAAAAAAGATAAATGATCTCCAATATATGTACTTCATGCTGAACCAGTACTCATCAGTTGATCCAGATCACTATCTTCTACACATATATACAATCAGTACTCAGGCTATATTAAGATAGTAAATCTTGAAACAGTTATGTAAAACAGAGTAGATAGCTCTATGGAGCTAGAAAGTCTGCATTCAGGCCATCTAATTATATTAAATTTAATATAGACAATATACATGTATTTAATATTACATATTCAGCCTGTATTCTGTATATCTGTCTTCTGCATATTTAAATGGACATATTAAGGTCCTATGTGTGAAGTCATTGATTTAAAGTCAACATGGATATGACAATAATATTGACATAACAAGGACTTTCAGCATTCCATCATTGGATTTTCATTGATATGAATTGATTAAGAATTGGAAGGTGGAGAAGATTGAAGCTTATCCATTAAAGTTTGAAGATTTGTTATCTAAATATAAACTGAGCACTAATGGTGATCCGGGTCAACTGATGACTGCTGGTTCAGCACAAAATATGTATATTGGAGATTATTTACCTTTTTCAAATGTATATGATCATTTGTATCAGTTGTATAAGGTAGAGTGGATAGCCATAGGGATCTTGAAAGTTTGAGTTCAAATCCTGTTTAAATATATATATATATATATATTTGTTATATATATATTTTATAAAGAGCTATATATATATATAACATTTGTAAATACAAGCTTATTAAATTAGATCATGTGACATCTGACTTCATTTTTTTTTGTAAATATATATATAGTATTTAAATACATGTATGTTGTCAATACTTAACTTAAACTCAGATTTTTAAATTTTCAACAACTATCCAATCCATCTTATACAACTGATACACATGACCACATACATATGAGAAAGATAAATGACCTCCAAATACATATTTTGTGCTAAACCAGCACTCATCAGTTGGACCAGATCACCATCTCCAACACACACACACATATATATATATATAATCACTGCTTAGTTTACATTAAGATAGCAAATCTTCAAATTTTAACTGACAAGCTTCAATCTTCTTCTCTCTCCAATTCTTCAGCCATCTATATCATTGAAAATCCAAGAATAAAATGCTCAAAATCCTTGAAGATGACAATATTGTCATACCCATGTTAACCATAAATCAATTTGACCCCTCACACATAAGACCTTAATATGCCCATCTAATTATACAGAAGAGGGATTTTGAGCATTTCATCCTCAGATTTTCAATGGTATAGTTGGCTGAAGAGTTGGAGAGTCGAGAAGATTGTTCATTAAAGTTGATAAATTTGAACAGTGATTGTATATATGTGTGGAGATGGTGATCTGGACCAAAGGATAAATGCTGGTTCAGCATGCAATATGTATATTGGGTATTATTTATCTTTTTCAAATGTGTCTGGTTATGTATATTGGTTGTATAAGATGGATTGTATAATTGTGGGGAGTTTGAAAGTATGAATTCAAATCTCTTATATATATATATATATATATATATATATATATAATATATATATATATATATATATATATATTATAACTAAAACAAATCTGATAGCAAGTCAAATTATTTATATTACAAAGCTGCATGAAAAAAAAGTTTAATAAAAAACTTATATAAATTGAGAAATAAATATAAATTGTTTAAAAAAATTAAAAGAAAATTTAGTTTATGCATTTGATCATACTATTGAATATTTTATAAAGTTACTTTGTTATGATTGAGTAACAATAAAATGATAAATTGCAATGCAAAAGAAGAAAAAAATAGTTTGTTATATGCAAGCATTTTTAATTGCATAGATTCTAAAAATCTAAAGCATTTTTAACTCTTTTTAGTTTGCCTTTTTTGAATTGAGTTTTAAATAAAATCTTCCCCATTTTTATAGTAAAATTGATAGAAAAACTAAATATGCTAATAAAATTTTGAAGTTAATACTCTGAAAGCTATCGTTTGAAATTGAAATGTCAGCAATAATGTTTATTTATCTAACTCAGTCCAAACTATATGGTTTTAATATTTTATATGGTAGTAATATCTACAACCCTGAGAAATGACACATGCTACTGGGAGAGGTATAGGAACAGTTGTAATAATTTGCAAATAATGGTGATTGGGCATTAGTAAGTTTCTAATTAGAAGTTTGGTATCTAAGAGTTTCATTTCTTATTTTATTGAAATTGAAAAACAAATAAAATACTTTTGGGAAGACTTATACTTGTATCAGAAATTATCATCATCATCATTATTTGGTTTATATTATTATATATATTTGAATTGAATCTTTTTAAAATTTTTTTACAAACCATTCAATTTTCACTTTATATACATTTTTATTTGAATCAAGATTTATGGTACATATTCAATGTATCTTTATATTTCCTTGGTTCCTGATTCAAACCCATTTGCCATGTAATATTTACTGTTACATGTTAATTCTTTATCATTACAATATATATATATATATATATATATATATATGTAATGATAATGATATATATATATATATATATATATATATATATATAAACATTTCTTCAGTGATTAAAGCATTGGATCATCAAGGTATAGATCCAGGATATTGTCATATTTTAAAGAATATTTATAAAAATGCAACAGCAACAATTAGATTACATAATGATACTGGGAAAGTCAACATTGAGAAAGGTGTAAGACAAGGTGACTCCATATCTCCAAAACTTTTTACAGCAGTGCTGCAAGAAGTATTTTGTGGATTAAAATGAGAAACTAAAGGAGTGAAAGTAAATGAAGATTATTTAAGTCATTTAGATTTCGCAGATGATGTAGTTGTTTTTGCAAATAATGCTTCCGAGCTGCAGGAAATGTTGCAGGAGTTATCAGATGAAAGTAGGAAAGTAGGACTAAAGATAAATGTTAAAAAGACTAAAGTAATGTTTAATCGATTTGCTCCAAATATGAAAATAAAGATTGATTATGATGAATTAGAAGAAGTTAAGAGTTACAAATACCTTGGTCAGATTATTAATACAGATGGAAACATAATAGAGGAAATTAATCATAGAATTAAACTTGGTTGGAGTGCTTTTGGTAGAAATAACTTGATATTAAAAGGAAATATGCCTATGTGTTTGAAAAGAAAGGTTTTTAACAAATGTGTTTTACCAGTTCTTACTTATGGATCTGAGACTTGGACACTTAATAGAAGATCAATACAGAGACTTCAGACCACTCAAAGAAGTATGGAGAGATGTATGTTGGGAGTAACAAGAAGAGATCGAAAACGCAATGTATGGGTAAGAGAACAAACAGGTGTTACTGACCTCATTGAAAAAATTAAAAGATTGAAGTGGAGTTGGGCTGGACATATTGCTAGAAGAGATGATAATAGATGGACAATTGAAATTTTAAACTGGATTCCAAGAGATTGTAAAAGACCCAGAAGGAGACCACATGTAAGATGGATGGATGAAATAAGAAAATGTGTAGGGGTGATGTGGAGAAGAGAAGCTAAAGATCGGAGAAGATGGATTAAACTTGGAGAGACCTTCATCCTGCAGTGGATTGATAATGGTTGATAATGATGATGATGATGATGATATATACATATATATATATATTGTAACAAATTAGCCTTACATCATACAACATAGTGTTGGTAAATTATATTCTTAAAACTTAAAAGCAAAAATAGACATGAACACAGACAAAATCATATATATAATTATAAAACCCGAAATAAAAAAAGAATTCATTAAATAATAATTTTGATATTTTTAAAGTACTAAATATTATTTAAGATCAAATATAAAAAAGGAGGTCTATTAAAGGCAAATGTTTTTATTAGATTTATTTGACTTTTCTTATTTTGACAAAAACAAAATATTTTAATGCAATAAAGTAAGCAAATATTTTTTAATAAAACAAACTTGTTTTTTTAGTTATAATGTAACATGATTATAATTAATTTTATATTCTGTTTTAATTAAGGAATTAAGAAAATTTTAAAACTAATTAGTTATAATGAATGTGAATTGAAAAACAGAATGATGTAATTAAATTATTAACTAAGATAAAAAATGGCTTACTTAATTATCCTGTTTTGGATTGTTTTGCAAAGATTATAAATAGTGTGATTAGATAAATTGATTTAGGTTATTAGATAGAAGAAAATGTAGAAATGTAGCTGTTGTCCCATATCAGTTAAGTTTGACCTTTCTGTGAAGTAGGAGATATGGCTTTTTGTGTGATTCATAACCCAATATGTGAAAAAATAGACCATTCTACTGGCTGCAATTCATCAAATTATAAGAGCTAAATGGAGTTGAGGACTGCTAATGTTAGCCTTAAATATGCATATCCTGACATAACAATGAGAAGTCAGCCTTGCTCTATTATGCGTAATTAGCCTATTATCTGTAAAACTCCAGTGCTCTATTTTATACTCATAGTATACTATATATGTATAGAAAAATAGAATATTGTCACTCCTATATATACTGTGATATTAATTAAACATGTTGATGAATGAAGGAAAATCTCCCATGGAGTTATATTACCTTGACTTAATTGATTTTTTTTTTTAAAAAAAGGAAATTATTTTAACAATCATCATCATCATTGTCAACCATTATCAATACACTGCAGGGTAAAGGTCTCTCCAAGTTCTATCCTATCTCCTTCAATCACTAGCCTCTCTTCTCCACATCACCCCTGCATAATATCATATTTCATCCATCCATCTCACATGTGGTCTCTTTCTGGGTCATTTACAATATCTTGGAATCCAGTTTTGTCCATCTATTATCATCTCTTCATGAAATATGTCCAGCCCATCTCCATTTCAGTCTTTTAATTCTTTCAATGATGGTCAGTAACACCTGTTTGTTCTCTTAGCCAGATATTGTGTTTTGATCTCTTCTTGTTACTGCTATCATGTATCTGTTCATACTTCTTTGAATGGTCTGAAGTCTCTGTATCAGTCTTCTATTATGTGTTCCAAGTCTCAGGTCCACAAGTAAGAACTAGTAAAACATATTTATTAAAAAACTTTCCTTTTCAAACATATAGGCATATTTAATTTTAGTATTAAGTTATTTCTACCAAAGGACTCCAACCAAGTTTAATTCTATGATTACTTTTATCCTTTATGTTTCCATCTGTAATAATAATCTGCTAAGGTATTTGTAGTTTTTAACTTCTTCTAGCTCATCATAACATTATTTTAGTCTTTTTAACATTTACCTTTAATCCTACTTTGTTGCTTTCATCTGATAACTCTTGCAACATTTCCTGAAACACTGAACATTATTTGCAAAAACAGCTACATCATCTGCAAAATCTAAATGAGTTAAATAATCTCCATTTACTTTTACCCCATTAGCTTCCTATTTTAATCCACAAAATACTTTTTTCAACACTGCTGTAAAAAAAACTGAAGATTATTAAAGCAGCTGATAAAGAAAATCTTTTTTAAAAGTAATCAAGAAGAGAACAAAAGTTTTAAAAAATACAATTGTTTTTTTTTTTTCTATTATTATATATATTTACGATCTATAAGTAAGAATAATTTTATAAAATAAATTAAAATTTATGGTTGAAATATTTTATATGCTGTTAAGATAGAATAATTAGTATCAAATAATATTCGCATATAGATTTAATGAGGTATTTTATATTATGGCATATACATTGTGAACACATATCTAATGCACATACATATAATTAGAATCATTCACTATTTATGTATTAAATAAGGCAATATTTTTTAGCTTATTAATGTTTGAAATATTTTAGATTTTCACATAGGCATATCTATGGGCTTATATGTATGTGTTTCCTTGCAAACTTATATATTTATGTATCTGAAATTATTCTGTTATGCTTTCAATCTAAGAAACATTTGTAAGTCAAAATCAGAATGATTTACTTAGTGTTTGCCTGAAAATTGATGACATTTTAAATGTACTTATATGCTGAGCTATTTCCATCATCTAGCAGTAAACATTAAATGTTTTTAGAACAAATTTTAAACTTTATTTAAATTTTCCAATATTAACTGAACTGGTTAGTATATACAAAACATTTCAATTGGTATTATTCTCTTCTTCAGGTGTTGCTGGCCTGACAGGTAGACAATACTAGCATGGGAATTGAATCTGGACATTTAGATTCTTGAATATTGAATTTTAAGGTAACACTCTAACCAATTAAAAATAGAATTATTTATTTGTATTGTATAGACCAATTATTTTTTAATGAATAAATATATTAATCATTATTTTAAGATGTATTAATGCTTTACAAATATATATTTTTTCTCTTGTTCACAGATCCATTTGTTAGGGTCTTTGTGATACCAGGATACTTCAGTCAATAATAGGATTTACTATAAATATGTATGGGTTGATCTATGTATGGATATCTAACTGATTCTCTGTAGAATTATTTGGATGGCACAAAGGTGAACATCACCATTAAAGTCAACATACTTCACTTCATTTTTATAGATTTGATAATTAGTTTACAGATGGCCAGTACACTCATGATACCTGATGATCCAGGACATTGATGATTTTCAGCATTGATATAATGATCCCAGCAGTTTTGTTTTTATTGCAGATATTTCAGCACTTAAAGATTAATGGATATTTTTTTATAAGATGCTTTAAATTTTGCATTGGCTAGATAATGTTTAGCCTGAGATTTTTATTCCAATAAGAAATAATGACTCATAACTTTTGATGATTATTTTTAGTGATGCTATATTTATCATTTACTTGCTACTTATAATGGTTCCAATTGCTAATTCTCTCCTCATTTCCTATGTTCATTAAACATAAGATGTTTAGTATGATGATGAATTCTATCAACACCCTATAGCCCATCTAATAATACTATTATAAATGGCATCTTGAATATATGACTGAAGTATCTCCTACTTGCCTACTTTGTAAGTACTATATATACACACACACATTACATATTAGCAAAGATACTTTTGATAATTTTATTAAATAGGCTGCTGCCCATAATAGATGAATGGTTATAAGAGATTCAATGTAGTCTTGTTGCAAAAAAATTCAAGACAAGTGTTGGGGAAACAAAGAAGTGATTTATATATTACTGCTTTTATTGATTTGATGGCATTTGATTTAGTTAATCAAATAGATTTATGGAATTATTTGAAATTGATTGCCCACCAAAATTTATTCATGTTATACAGGTTCTGCAGGAGTTGAATGAGATGAAGTGTTATTACTGCAGGTGGAAAATCTGAGGGATTTGAAATGAAAATTGGTGTTAAACAAAGATATGTATTTGTTTCAATATTGTTTTCAGTTTTCTTTGAAATTGCATATAGGTGGCTTAATAAAACTGGGATCAAGAAGAATACAGGTTTGATGATGGAATTTTTAATTTAAAATAATTAAAAGCATTAACAATAACTCCATCTTTTTGAATTTTTGGATTTACAATAAGCTGACGATTGTGGATTTTTCATTTAAAAAGATGCTTTATAGAAATATATTTAATGTTTTCAAATGCAAGTTAAAGACTTTAGTTTAATAAGTGTTCAAAAAACACAGTGATTGAAAAAAATACTCAAAAACTTTTAGCTTGGTTAGTTATCAACTTAAGAAAATAAAGAAATTTAAATTCTTTATTATTTTTATAAGTAGAAAGGTTTGTTTAGATGTTGAAGTATAGCATAGACTTCAATGTGCTGCTATTTATAAGCAAATTAAAAGAGAAAATATTTCATCACAGCAAAATAAGTACTAAAACTAAGTTTGTTATGTTTTATCTCATTTATAATCTCCATAAATATTTATAAGTACAATAGAAAATTCATAAATTAAATCAGCATGTTCTTCAATTTGCTGCTTATGATTTATAGACTCTACTATTGTAAAACACACCATTAGATTGAGCTTATAAAATATATAAAACAAATGAATAATGCAAGAGTGTTTCATGGTGAACTTGAGTATCATTTTCATGGGAGAAGAAGATCCATCTTAAAGACATTCTAAAGAAATGCTTTATTGTTTCCATTGAGAAGATATGACTGAAGAATAGAATATATTGGAGGGTTACAATTAAACATGTTGTTGAAGTAATTCAGAAAGAAGAATTTTCTACTCAAGAAATAAATAATCAGCATCTCAAACTGTTGAACAAACAGAAAAATAGATCAACATATTCTATACATTGAGTGTCATTATGTAAAGCACTTTATTTCCTTAGAGTTGGAATGATACTCGTTTACAGTGGCTTCTCTATGCATGTAATATGTTCTTATAAAGATTGAGAGTTTGCTAATATTTAGTAATATAAAAAACATCACGTTTTGAATAATAATTTTATTTTATAAGAATATCTCAAATGAAAAATTCATGCAAATTTTTTAAAGATTTATTTTGATGAAGACTTTTAATTATTAACCATAAAAGCTTTTTAAATGTACGAAATCCTTGATAGACTGAAAATGAAAATTATGATAGTTAAGAATAATAATAACACATGCATTATTGTTTTTATAAAAGGATTTAATATTAGCATCATGTCATTATTCAAAGTCGTATTTAAATATTTATATAGACATAGATCAAACCAAGGAGATTAAAGTGATCTCTAAACCATATTTAGTATAGATTTTGATAAAAGTAGCATAATAAAAAATAACTTATTATAATCCCAAATATTTTAATAAGAGTTTGTTTTTTAATATTTGAATCAGTTTTTTTTCTCTCTATATATTTAAAAATTGACTTTAAAAGTGTCTTGAATGATGTATGTTTATATATATGTAGTGCTTACATTTGTATGTAAATATTAATTCGTATTTATACTTCTTAATAGCATATATCATTTATGATATACCGGTATATATTTAAACAATATTGTACTTTCAATTGAATAGTTAAGCTAATAAAATTGACCAGCGTTTATTTTTGTGGAATCCATTTGCTGTGCTATCATCAAAGATTTTGCTTTTTATTAGCGTTATTTATTTTCGATAACGTTCAAAAATATTAATGTTATTATATTTAGATTATTTGATTTTGCTACACATGTTTAAAAAATAAAAACTAATGCTAAAAATAGTTTATATGCGTAATAAAGTCTTTTGAATGTCCATTTTCCCTCTAGGTGGCACTACATGATAATTCTTCAGTTTTGTCCCTAAGGGAAAATTTTAATATTTGATAGTTAAATGTCTTTCACTAATTTTCTTTTTAAACTAAATATTTGTAATCACTTCAAAAGTTTAAAGAAAGTTTTGGTTCTTTAGATTTTTTTAATATATGAGTTTATTTTTAGTTGACAATTTTAGAAAAAATGTAATAGTAAATAAAATTTCAAGATCTATTATAACTAATATTAATGTCTATAGTTTTTTTTAGTTATCGTATTTATTTTATTATCATATTATCAACAACTAAATTACATTAAAATATTTAGCCAAATAATTTAAGATGATAATATTTATGGTAATTATAAATTAAATAGCTTAATATATGGAAGTAGAATGCAAATAATCCAATCTGGACTAATCTAGTTTTAATTTTTTAAAAATAACTTTTAGTTAGCTAATTGATGCAAAAATAATTATCTAAATTATCAGAAGGCTAATTGTTATATATACATTACTAAGGTTTCAGAAGTATAAATTTCAATATGTAATTTTATTACTTATTTTAATCTCATGCATTAAAAGGTAAGAAATGTTTATGATGCGGTAAATAAAATATTCTAGAATATCATCCACAATGAGTAACAGTACTCTATTGCCTAGTAATTCAACTTGACTTCAGGTAGAAAACATACATGATGCAAACTTTTTTTAGTAAAATTATATGAAATTCCAAGTGATATCTATTTTATTCAATATGCTGGAATTCGAACAATCAAAATTTTCCAATTTCCGTAACCAGTTTTTGTGTAATTGATTTTTATTCAGGAATTTAAGCCGCTATTAGAAACAAATCTAATACGAGCTACCTATGCAAGATGTAGTAATTCAATTATAATCTCATCCAGTCTTTTTCTATCCACATAACTATACTATCGTATAGTTTCAATTGACTCCTCAAGCTTACAATAGATGAATCTGAAAAAGGGTGACAAGAATTGCTCTCAACAGTAAATGTTATAAGTAAGCAGAAATGGAAGTGATGTTTGTTCATTTTCTGATAGATGTATTTTTATGTATATAGTTATACTTTTCGTAACGTGTGTATATATATATTAAAACAAAATGTTCACAGTTACATTAAATAAACTGTTGAATGGAGAATTTCTATGATTACTAATAAAAAAAATTCTGTCTAAATAATAATTTTTAAAAGATTATTATCCACAAAATACAAAAATCATTTTAATAGAATTATATTACCAAAGTTTCATGAAATGTCATTCACCTTTGTCAGGCTATGGTTTCCTGAATATTCTTCAGGACAATGTAATTTTGACAAGGACGAATGAGATTCATCAAAACGTTGGTAGTCTACTTCTGCAAAGATGTTTTTTATGGCTATGGATAAAATATATATATATATTTAAAGATTTTAACATTGAGAATTGTTTCATGGGTATTTATCAAATAATTTCATATATGTTCTCACGGATAAATGATAAATTCATATAATTATTTCCCGGGAGGTTTCTTGTAATAAAAATATAATAACTAAATATATATATTACAGTGGAAATAACTGCTATACCAAGCCTGCATAAGGAGAAGTTAGTATATGGGTATAGAATGCAATAGTTCAATTATTTCTTTCCTAATATGCTTAAAATTGAATTCAGGCCACCTAGAAATTTTTTTGAATTTTGACACACACAGACAGACAAATAATAAGGATCTGTTTTTGAAACTAAAATAATTTCCTTTTATTTTTTATTTCTTATTACAGTATTGTAATAATAATTATTGATTACCTACATGATATCAATAAATAAATTAATACTATTCGCTTGTTTGTTTTTTTTTAAAAATACATCATATGTGTCAACAGTATTACTTAGACTTAAAGGTCACTCATTAATTTTAATTCAAACACACATTTATAAATATTATTTGATTTCATAACATGTAAAAGTTCAAATTACATATACAAATTATTATTCTTTGCAAACATTTATTATTGAAATAAATTAATTTAAACATATTTAAAACATTTAGGTATTGTAATAAAAAACATGAACTTTAAATGACTAACAATTATTTTAAATAAAATAAAAAGTTATCATCTTATATTATCCTTAAATGTGCGTGTAAATATCTATGTATGGTTATTGACTAAATTGAACTTTTTAATTTAATTCATTCTCGGTAACTATGCATATTAAGCACCAAAAAATTATGTTGATTACAATTACATTGTATTTGAGAATAATCATTTTTAAGAAGATAATTCATAAAAAGTTAATTATGGTCAAATGAAAGCAGTTTTTATTGGCTAACAAAAATGGGTTTTATAAACACTGAGAAAGAAATTTCTTTTAAAATTTTAATAATAATAAATTTAATTATGAAATTTAAGACATCTTCTTTTCTTAATGATGCCTGACGTAAATTTGTTTTCACTTTCAAAAATGGAATTTATATAGGAAATATTTTGTTCTATAAACTTTTTGAATAGACAAAATTATGTCTGATACACAGAACACCTTCTCATAGTTAAGAATTCCTTTTAGTAATTTATTTTACTACTTTGAAAAGTTCAAATATTAGCTTATATGTGTAATAAATCATGTAAAAATTATCAATATATGATATAGGAAAAACATTTAATTGTAAAAATAAAATATTGCAAATATGGATGAAGTTCTATACTAGAGTCATTCAAATAAGAAAGGAGGATTTGAATTCTCAAAAAGTTAAACCATTATTCTATGTTGGAATTTAATAAACTGGATTTAATTTGGTAGAAATATATATTTATAAATGAAAAAAAAAAAACTGAAATAATCATATTTAAGCTTTGTGAATATTGAAAAATTAAGTTTGTAATGAGAACAAGGGACAATGTCCTCAGTAAATGGCCAACAAGAATAGAATGACTTCAGAAAATAAACAAAATCTTTTTTGACAAGTAAATAATAATCTCTGCTAAATCTTTCAAATTCTGTTTTAAAATGTTAAAATTGCTTTAGAATGTTTAGAATATCCCAAAAGATTCTAATATAGTGTTGGTAATGAATGTTAACAATCAGTTTCACAAGTTGTAGTGATCAGAATGCAATTGTTTTCTTTGTTAATGTTACACTAGAAGTTATTACGTTCTATTTTTAAAAAGAAAACATACATATAAAATAAAAATGTAGTCATGTATATTTTTTATTTTTAATAATTATGATAGTTATTATGCAGAAGTAATCATGAATTTTAATAAATCTTTGCAAAAAATAATGTTTTTAGCTATTCTAAATTTTTTCTTGAAATAATTTCACAAATGGTCTCAAAACAAATTATAAAGAACTAAATCTATCAAACATGTGGAGGGAGAACTAAAATACTTTGATCACTGACCATCTTGATTTTTTAAAATTAAAACATCAATATTTGAAAGTTAGTGAATTTAGTTCATTAAAAAAAAGCAAAATACCTCAATATATGGCTATACAAGTGCAATTTAAGAGAATACAATTGCAGTGACTTCTTTGGATTTCTCTGATAGTGTAAAATGGTACATTATATGCTTTGAATTAACTGAACAATGAGTGTTGTTTCCATATAGCTTTTGGAGGTATTGTTACTTCCACTTTACATTTTATTCCATTTAACAATAAAATATAATGTAATATATGTAAGGATTGATGTCACTGAATTAGAAAAAAATAATTTTCATATGCATGATATACATGTAAAAAGCATTTATTTTATATATATGCTTTGAAAAGTATTCAACATGTATAAAACAATATAATAAATAATATATATTGCATTTTAAAAAAAGCTTATGAACAAAACTTGAGCAGTGTGTGTGTGTGTGTATGTTAATTAATGGCATGAAGTAGAATAATATATATAAAGATTGACAAAAATGAATTAAAGGAAGTTATCAACAATAAATATCTTGATTATTGACACAGCTAAAAAAAAATAATGAATAAAATTAATCATAGAATTACACTTAACTAGATTGCATTTGAAAATAATAACTTAATCATATAGGAATTATCCACATATGATTGAAAATGAAGGTTTTTAATAAATGGTTTACTACTATACTACTGAAAGATACTGAAACTTGAACATGTAATGAAATTTTAAAACACATAATAAAGTATAGTGAAATTTGTGTTGGAAATAATAATAAAGAATTTAAAGCAAAATACATGAGGGAGAAAACTAGAAAAGATAGACAGCTGATGCCTTCAATTGAACTCAAGAGATTGTAAAAGTTTTAGAAAGAGACCATATAAGAATATTTTCTGCAGTGATATAGAGAAGTTACAGATCAAAAAAGCTGGACTTCATCTGGCAGTGGATTGATAATTATTGAAAATTATCATGACATCTATATAGATATACATATAGCAGTTTTTTCTCTCCTCTTTCATTTTTTTGGAATTAAAATGATCATATGTATTTAGAATGATCCTTCTAAAGTAAGCATAGAGTGATTTTTGTCCATCAATGTAATTTTTATTGCTAAATAAAGTACTTGAGATGCTCTTAATAATCATGTGTATAATTTGAAATCTTTGTTAGATCATGATATTAAGACTGCAGTCATATATTTAGATCTTTCTAAAGCATTTGATTCTGTTCACTATAAAATTCTTCTTCAGAAATTATATTCATATGGCTTTAAAGACCATTTCGTTTCTTGGTTACAAAGTTATTTAAAAGACAGAAAACAGGTGACCAAAATGCATAACAGTATTAGTAATTTTAAATTGATAAATTATGAACTTCAGTCTTATGTTATTTTTGATTTATATTAATGGATATTTTTGCATTGCCTTTGAATTCAGTGATTTATGGTTTTGTTGATGATATTGCTCTATCTTTTGGTGCTGTTTCATATAGTCTTCGTAGGCAAATGATTAATAGGGATTTAGCTTTAATTAGTAATTGGCTTATGTTAAATTGTTTGATAGTCAGTAGCTATTCTTTTTTCTTACAAATTTGTTTCTCATTTTTTGAATATTTCTATTTGTAGCTAATATAGAATTCATTGTAACATCATTTGTATCTATAATAATATTATTTTTGCTAATAATTATTGTTTTTTGGTAGTTTTTCTTGATTCTAAATATTTTGATCAAGTCATATTATTTGTGTTGGGGGTTACATAAGATTATTTATTTATTTTATTATTTAGTTAAATTTTTACCTACATCTGTTTTTGTTAAACATTTATGAATCTTGGTGTCACCATTATATGTTTTACAAAATTACACTATGCATATTATTTTGGGAAAATCTAAATGAACTTCAGTTTAAAATAGCTAGGTATTGGCTGTGTTTTATTTGTAGTTAATCTTTATAAATATAAGGTAATTATTGATATATTTTGTCTTGTTCTCTTTTATGTGCAAGAATTTTTAAAATAAATGCTAGATTAAGTAAAAACTTTTAATTGACATTGTCTGCTTTTAATTTGGAAGGTAGTCATTGGCAGTTCAATTACAATGGTATTAGGTTATATAATTTTTTTGTCTCTGCTTATTCATTAGGTATTGACCACATATTGCATGCTATGTTTAAATTTTTTTTTGCGATTTTGGTTATAATCTATATAGTTATTTGGATTAATATTTTGTAATTTATTATATTGTTTATATTGGAACTTTGTAATTAAATATAAATTATTATTGTTATTATTATTGTTTTGGAGTTACATTAATTTTGTATTGTTTATATATTATTGTAATAAATAATAATAATAATAATAATAATAATAATAATAATAATAATAATAATAATAATAATTAATTATTATTATTATTATTAGTAGTAGTAATAGTAGTAGTAGTAGTAATATTATTATTGTTATTATGGAATACATTTTCAATTATTGAATAATTAAAAGCTTATTTGTAAATATATATTACCCTGTGCGGTTTAGCACAATAATAGAATATCAGACTCGGGAATAAGTTCTAGGATCGATTCAGTTACTGACATTTTCTAACTTCGCTCGAACTTCTTATGAACTCACTCATTTCTTATCAACACTCGAACAATAAAGCCATTTGAATATTTAACATTATACTTAAAACAAGATTATTTTATAATAGCTTTTATAAGTTATTTATATAGTCGATCATAACTTCTGGTGCATCAAATTTTATTTGACTTTTTCTTAATTACATTATTTGTATCTTTTAAAGCCTTATTTATATCCTCAAATTTCAACTTCGTCATATTTAGTCCCTCTAATAGCATTAAAACATTCACCTTCATAAGTTTAATAAGTTCTTATTCAAATTTTATTATTTTTTTTCTATTTAAATTTTATCCTTAAGTTATCATTTAATTTAAACCAGTGTAAAACTAGAAACAGTAAGATAAGTAATTTTTACATAAAGTTTTATAGAAACATTTTTTGTATTCTTTAATTCTCAGTGACTTGTCTATAAGGGAAACTAAGAATATTTATGCTCAATATTAGAATCTTTTTTGTTTTTATTACTTATAATGTGGTAATTATTTTCTTTTATACAAAGTAAAAAATGTTCATCATTACTTTTTATACCATCTTTTTTACTAACGAAAATAATTTTGTTGTAAATTATTATTATATATATGAAAAAAACAACAAAAAACACACACAACTAATAACAAATGCTAAAAGAAAATTATTTATAGCGTACATTGATTCTACCTTATAGAAAATTATTGCAATTTGGGCATGCAAAATATAAAAAACCCCATCTATATACACACATAGAAAATAAAACATCATCAGTATGATAAGACAAAGAGAGATCATGAAGTGTGAGTACAACATTAGAACATTAAATACAAACGATTATTAATGTAACACACCAAATTCGACTGGGCACAAAGAATATTTAATTTCATGACAAAAAAAAACAACATAATAAAATATAAAAAAAAAATAAAATAAAGAATAGATTAATAGTGCGTGGTATTATTAGATATGAAACAATTTTGCACTTCATATTTTTATGTCAAATAGCTTTTATTTTAAAAATAATTTATATTGTATTAATTACCATATAATTTAGTTCACTCTTGACTCTTGAAAAAATAAATATGTATAATAATGCGTAATAAGTAATAACTTTATTAAAAAAAATATAGAATAGTTTATTGCTCAGAGTTCACAAAAAATTCGAGCATCAGAAACAACAGGTCGCATTCATGAATCTTGAGTTCCAAAAATTTCTATTCTATCAATGCACTATAACAAATTTTAATGATTTTTAAATTATTAGTTGTAATTTGGTAAATATATTGGTAGAATTATTTTGTTATTGTATTATTTATTGCAATAAACAAATTTTAAAATTACATGTACATAAATTTTTATGAATTAAAAAAATTATATTTTAAAAAGAAGCAATATTTTGGAGAATGAATGGGTATAAGAACTACAGCGTAATAAAATAATGAATTCATACCTCTCAATTGATTTTTTTTCCAAAAAAATATTAATTTGAATTTGTAAACACAATATTTAATGACTTTAATTTGTGAAAGTAAAATAAATAACAACTACAAAAATCTTTAGTAAGAGTTAAAAAAAAAAGTTTAACAAACTATTTAAAATTTATCTAATATGGGCAAATAATAATAAATTAAAACAAGCACACATACACAAAAAGAAGCTTTTAATGGAAAGTAGAATAAAACTAACTACTCATTAGAAAATGATGACATCCTTAAAATTTAGGCAAATTTTGATTCATGTAGTTAGTTTTTTTAGTATTATTTTTTAAAAATAGTTTTGATAGGCCATAAACTTTATTGTGTTTCATTGTTTTAAAGCATAGTTTTTTAAAGTCTAAAAAACTATTTAAACTATGGATTTATTTAGTAAAACAGTATATGGATATTGTAATTGTTTATAATTTTGGCTAAAATTATACATTCTCCAAATTAATTGAACATATAATATTGAATATATTGGTACTCACCAGTCAAATAGCAGAAACAATGCATACTAGTTGTTTTAATTACTGTAGTAGTAAATATCGATTCTAAGATGGAAATACTATACCATGGAGCCATTCTTACAATAATACTCTTAAGAGATTCCGTGTGGAAAAGAACATAAAAATTGAATGGATTAAATATTTCTAAAACTAATAATATAAACAAAATATTTATTCTAAATAATAAAAACATAAAATATTAGTAATGCAACTAAAACTTACACATATTAAAAAGTGATAAACTTAAAAGACTTTCAAAATGACTGTCCTTAAAATTTCAATTTATCTAAATTTCTTCAGATGGATTTAAATTACTTACTTCTGCTGTGAAATTAAAACTGGCCTAAATAATCCCTAGATGAACTCAAGCAATATTAAAAATCAAAATATCATTTTTTTTTTTTAAAAAAAAACCTTTCTATATATATAACTATAAAATTTAAAATATATTTTTTAATAAAACAGCAAATACAGTTATAAAACATTTGCAATGTTTTTGTCCTAGAAATGTAATCTTCACACACTTATAGACACACACACACACACACACACATATATATATATATATATCGAATAAATATAATGCAATATATAATATGCTAGATTAATTACAAAATAAATTGTTAATATAAATAAAATTTGTTTCTTCAGCTATTAAAAAAAAATAAAATTGTACATTTGATATAAAATGAGTATATTTAGAAAAAAAACCAATTATAACTATTTCAGTATACTATGTTAAAGGTTTATCAGTAGACAGAATGCCATTCATTAGATCATTTGGAGTTGATATAGATTTAATAATAAATAATATAAAAATGAAAGTAATTATAAAGTAAAAATTCTAAAGTTTTTTAGATTTTCATCTGCTTTAATTTTACATAAATTCAGTAATCATATTTTACCATTTTCTTTCTTTACCTCTATCTATATATAATACAAGTAATAATATTGTACTGAAATAAATATAGTTTTGTCTAATAAAAAGACAAAATATGACACCAATTTTAGATAATCTTCAATTCTTAAATCAATTGGAATTAACATTATAAAATCGTTTAAGCTTTAACACTTATATTCTTAATATAATACATATTAAATAATAACTGTACAGTAATTAAAAAAAAATATCAAAATAACTACAGTAATCTATTGTTTTTACAATATATAAAATTTAAATATTTTAAATTTACCATAATATATTTAAAAATATTCCTTAGTAATTATTTCAGTTATAAAAATAAAATACTTGTCAATAAAGTTTCTCAATTTAGAACAATATATACATATATATATTAAAAGAAAAAAAAAGAAGAGAAAAAGAGAGGTTAGAAAAGAAGAAATCTAAATTCCTACAATTGTAATATAATCATTATGCATATCAATTTAATGTTAAAATAAATTTGATTTAAAAAGCTAAAAAAAAAATATAAAAAAATTGATACAAATAATTTTTTTTCAAATAATCCTCTTTTCTATTTAATATATTAATATTCACACCTTTTCAATTTGTAATTTCTTCTTTCAAAGGCTTTTATTTAAATTAACAAAAAAAAATTGTTCCATTATTTTTTCTACAATGTTATAATAGATTTTTCTAGATCTATTTTCTTTGCATAGTAAATTCTATTGCAAGATGTATTGAGTATCTTTTTATTATATATTTTACAGGATTTGTTTCATTTTTTCTTTTCAAAAATTAATTAATATATAGTTCTCAATGATAATTATCTTTATTTGTTCATTTTAAATTTCCCTGTACTATTTCCTTTTCAAGAGAATTGATTTTCACTTAAAGAATTCTGTTTTCTTTGTTTCTATTAGCTTATTAAAATGTATTTTATGACAGTTTTTAAAGTAAGATATTTGATTTACAAGTCTCCTGGATTAACCAAAAAGTTTGGAATTAGCATGAAATGCAAATTGGAGATTATTTATTTTTTCCAAATGTCTTTATTCATATATTCCATGATTGTGTGGTTGAATGAAAGTTTAAAGTATACCTAGAAAGAAAATATTTTTTTAATTTTTGTAATTCTATTATTATAAGACAGATTTAAGTGATAAAGAAACACAAAAATCTAAAGAGTTGTAATTAAAAACTTTCTTAATGTAAATGCAGTAAAGAAAATAAAAATAAAACATGATTATACAAATCAATGATGTTTTGGAACCTTCTAATCATGTTCCTTTCCAAACAGATAGGTGCTTAGAACATGTTCACACATCACACAACCAATGCATCTCCATTTGCACAAAAAGTGTAATATCAGGCTCTTATCACATACTTTTCAGGTGGGTACTATCCTGAAATTTTGAAAATAGTCCACTGCATCTTGTTCTGTCAATGAAAGATTCCAAATTTTAATCGTATTTCCAAAAATGATAAAACAAACAAGAAATATTTAAAAAATCACCATGTGTTAATGAATGTCAACAAAAAAAAAACATTAATTTTAACCATGTGTTATCTGTTTACCTTGTGTTAGCATTTATTTATTGGACATGTATAGCTTGTTAACTTTAAAAAAGTTCAAATGTATTGGAAATTGAATGTTAATTTTAAAAAATTTGAATACATTTTTTAATAAATTCCATTCACAACATAAAATCTAAATGTTAAGGTGAGAGAAACAGATAATAAATGGTTAAAATTAACATTATTTTCTTTGCTGGCATTTGTTAGCACACATTGATTTTTTTTAACATTTCTTTTTTGCCTTATCATTTTTGGAAATAAAATTAAAATTTGGAATATTTCATGCTGAACAAGATGCAGTGGGCTATTTTCAAAATTAGAGGGTAATGCCTGCCTGAAAAGTTTATGATAAGAGGCTGATATTACAATTTGTGTGCAAAGGGTGATGCAATGGGGTGTCATGCACAAACATGTTCTAAGCACCTATCTGTTTGGAAAGGAATGTGATTAGAAAGTTCCAAAGCATTAGTTGTTTGCTTAATCATGTTTTATTTTTATTTTCTTTATTGCATTTACATTAAAAAGTTTTTAATTACAACCCTTTGGATTTTTGTGTTTATCATTTTAATAAATAAAAAATATTTAATTATTGAATACAACTAGAGTCAGCCATATTGTTTATACCATGTGTTGGAAGCTCCTGAGCTCCTAAATGGATAATTAAAATAAAATGGATGGCAAGCTTTCTGGCAGGTAAACTAAGTAAGTTAGTTTTAATGTGGTTCATTTTTTGTCACTTTCTATTGTTATTATTATTTTGGACATAATAAAGTGTTTTTCCTTTCATTAAAAGTGAATAGATTCTGTAGCAAAAAGAATAACATCTATTTTTCCAATAATGTATGTTTTTTAAGTCAACGTTTTTGCCAATAATCTATATTCTCTATTCCATAAAATTTGTCTGACATAAATAGTTATTATATTATTATAAAAAATTTATTATAAAACATCAAAAAAAAATTTCTATAGTAGTAAAATCTTTATTTGATCATAGACATTCCTTAATAATTTATATTTTAAATTAAATTTTTAAAAAAATGCAAAGATTTATTTAAACTGAACTTTATATATTTCTTAATGCTTTTATGTAATCATGGCTATAGATAGCAAAAATAATGGATCCTAAGATGCATTCCAACCAATCATAATATTTTGTTTAGGCCAAGATCTATATAGTTAATTCCAAATGCTACCCACATATTGTTATGTATTTAATGAATTGACATTATATACATTTAGTATTTCATAAATAACACTTTTTTTACATCATGTATTCAAGATTTGTATAAACTCATTCTTTATTATATTAGAACTTTTTTTTACATTTAATTTTACTTTAGTTAATTTCTAGCCTAATAAAAATGATTAATAAACTTTTATATATTTATAAACATATTTTGGTACATTAATTAGGAAATTATTTGACATTTGAGAACCCAAGTTGAAGGCTGAACAAAACAGTTTTATTCACTGGATAAAGCCAAGATTTTATTTACTTTCTTCAGCTTTGAATGGTTTCACAATATATGCTTTGAATCTGTTACTATACTACTATTATAAATCACATAGGACATTGAAAATCAATTGTTGAGAAAAGTGCTTGAAAAATATATTTATTTGTAAAATAAATTTGTATAATATATTTCAATAAATACAAAACAATAGTGATTTGCATCTGAAGAGATATGTGGAACTTTCCATAATTGAAAAAAATATTGCTGGCCAAAATACATCTTGGAAGCTATTATTATATTTTTTCTCAATGTTTGCAGCTAAGTGTTTGAAATAAAAAAGTGATTCAAGATTATGATGCATGATTAGAAATAAATTTTTCATGCATCTGTATAAAAAATAATAAAAATATTTGAAATTTATTATAATTTAAGTCTACGGTCTAAAGATAAAAGAAATGTAATACCGTCTACTTTAATAATTTAATTAAACTGATTAAAAATAATTTACATATTTACGAAAATACGATTTTTGTAAATAAATGCTTGCATATAAAAATAAAATAGATTTTTATTATACATATGGTAAAAATAATTGTATATATAATAAAATATTGAAATAAAAATTAATAATAACAAATTTAGAAGATAAATAAAAAGATTAATGTAAATTAACAGTAATAAAGTAAAACTAATTGAATCAAGGCAATAAAAAAAGATTTCTATAAATATGTAAATATCTAATGTAAATATAAACTTTATAAAAAAAAAAATATTTGGTATTATATTAGAATGCTCACAAAACACTATATAGACAAAAAAAAATCACATTTCATGTATATTTAAAATTCTATAAAAGTATGATTATGGTCTCAAGGTCTATACAAGATGACATCTTCATCATCAGTTGTAAAGGCTGCATTATATTTCAATTATATTTTTGTTTCATAGTTAATGCTTATCACATTCCACAATAGTCTAAGATTATTTTTCTCTAATACCAACTAAAATAGAATATCTATTAGATTAATTATGGCTGGCTAATTGAAAAATAATTGTAAATGTGCTTAAATCCTGATCACTATTACAAAATAAAAACATCAATAGTCGAGTGATTTAATGAAAAAGAAATTATATAACTCATGCAGCTTTTCTTCAATTACATAGTTAACAAAATACTTTTATTAATACAAAATAAAGATATATATAAATTAAATACTGCCTAACTCTATACTAGTAATAATAAATAAAATAAAAATTCATATAACATTACAATACTAACTAAAAACAAACAAACAACTAAACCTTACTAAAATTTTTCCATAACCATGGTTTCATCTAAAAACAAAGAGATGAAATCATGATTATAGAAGAATTTTAGTAAGTTTAGTTTTTTTTATTAGTATTATTATGTTATATGAAATATTTATATACAAGTATATATACTAAATTTAGTATAATTATAAGGGACTTGAAGACTTTCAAACTCCCTTCAACTTTCCAATCTATCTTATACAACCGATATACATGACGACATACAGGTGAAAAAGGTAAATGAGCTCCAATATACATTTCTATTTGAACTAGCACTCATTAGTTTGTCCAGATCAATATATATATATGCAGAGAAACAAACTATATATATGTGTGTAAATAATAATAATAATAATAATATTAATAATAATAATGATGATGATGATTTAACTACAGCTTCAGCTTTGTTGGGTCATGAAAAGTCATGTAAATATAAATTTAATTTTGATCTTAAAAATGTTAAGATTCTTTATGAAGAGAAAAATCTTAATAAAAATAAATAAATTAAGAAAAGGCAATTTTCACAAATAGAAATAAAATGTATATAATTAATCGACAAACTGCTAACATTAAAAATCTTGGGATTTGAGTTGATGACGTTTGCTTCTGTTTCTTTTTTTTTAAAATTAAATGGCAGTTGAAGTGGATTAAGTAATTAACAAAAAATATTTCTGCAAATTGTAAGCCTGTGTATAATAGTTAATTACCATTATATTTATTTATTATTATTATATGTGTTTACTTAAATTACAAACCAATAAAATATTCATAATTCATTAATTAGCCCAATATAATTGAAAGATTTTGTGACAAAATAAACACATTTCTCCACAAATTTATTTAAATCTAGTGCATAAATATGTAATTCAAGACTTCTTGCAATGACATTTTACTTATAGTTGCATGTTTGAACTATTTCTATTATCCAGTTTCACTTTTTTAAAAGTATTTAAAAGTTTAACTAAATGTAGAAATGGCATATATATTTTTAGCATAATATATAATCATGTAAGAGCAAATTAATAATGTAAATGTTATAAATAATTATTCTTTTGATTTTATTAATTATTTACATACATATTTTATTATTATCTTTCTTAGGACTTGTCATTGAAATTTTATTTTTGTAGTTAATATATTCAGGACATGGATAATTAATTAGCTGTTTATTTTCTGGAATATTTTAAAAGCCTATTATTTTATTAAATAGTCTTGTATTCATATTGGTCTCTTTCATTTTCAGATAGGCTCTGTTAGAGGTAATTTTTCTTCCTCAGGCTTTAAAGTATTTTTGCCTCTCTCAATATTAACTATCATGGGTTTTTACTTCAGTTTCCTCAAAAATATCAGTTTGATTTTCTTTCTCTTAGTTAGGAATAACCATTACACCTTCTAATAGTTCTGTTCTCCATTCTATGATATGGTTAATATGATGTTTAAATACTCTGCTGTCTTCTAACTTTATCTCAGAAATCTTTAAATGTCTATATCTTCTAACTCATACACATGTGACTTTCAAGACTTTTGATCTATTCCTCTTCATGACTTATTATTTGTTGGTAAATCAACTTGAGATGGTTAATGGTTTTTATTACAGACCTTTAACAAATGGTCCGTCAATCTGCAGCTATAAACACTTGTATTTAAAATATAGCCTTTCTTTCTGCAGCAGTAATAATTCATTTTTTACTGTGGCCAATTTACTTATTCCAAAATCTTAAACCAACTTCTTCCTAATATTGGGTTAATATTTCATCCATTAAGTATAATAGTAATTGTTTTATATGGCTGTTTACCATGACAGGTGCTGTAACCATTCCTCTAATTTTTATGCAATTTCTATTTATATCTGACACTATCACCTTAGACTTTTTTTAATTTGTCATTTACATTTGACTTTTTACAAATCAATCTTTCCACAATATCAATGATATGCCCACCTGCCCCACTATTAATTTTCATTTATATATTTTGAGCTAATATTTTTGAAATTTCATTTTGGAATGGCAGCGGTATCTTTCAATTTATTTATAAATGTCACCTTTTCAGATACTTCTCTCCTCAATTTACTCTTTTGCTGTAAATCCTGCCTTGTCATTTGTCGCTTACATAACTTTGATATATAACCTTTAAGTCAGTAATTATATTTTTGTTTCAAACTTACAGTTAGTTTTTAAATGTCTCTTTGTTCTACAATAATAACAAGTGTGTGTGTGTACATGGAGGAAGTTTCTTTGTAAACTTTTTGCTTATCTCTCTTAGGTTTGCCATTTTTATCATAGTTTCTGAAGAATTTCTCTCTATGGCATTTTTTAGAGTTTTCATATGGACTATCATAATTTCATAAGCTAATGACCATTCAATAGCAATCTTGTATGACTATTACTTCTTGCTTTGTAATATTTTTTTAAGCTTTATATCTCTTATTTGTAACTGATCTAGTAGCATTTTGTCATAAAATTTTTGAATTCACAATTCTTCACCAACGTTCATAGGATCAAATGAAAATTGCATATGTTTTCACTTTGCAGTTGTATACTCTCCTGAAAATGAAAAAGTACCATAAACTGTAACATTATGGGTTTGAAATATGCATTCAGTTTTATAGTAACTCTCCATAGGGTATTTCTTCAGGTGGCTTAGGATTACATAAATGGTTTGCTACATTCAAAACATCTTTTCTGGACATCCACAAATATTGCTATTTTTAATTTATCACCTATTGTCCTATTCATAAGCGTATACTTTTCAATATAATTCATACATATTTCCCATTGACCTGGATTTTGCATATTAAAAGCTGTCACATTGTTCTGCATTTTCAGTTCACTGCATCACTAAGTCTAATATCTCCAGCTAATACTTCTATGTTTCATAGATTGACTGTTGATCTGTGCCAAACAGTATATCAGACCTCATAGATAAGATTATTAATCTGCACCAGAAAATATATTCAGACTTCACAGATAAAAAATGCTCTGTTGTCTGTGTCAGATAATACATCCAGGGCCAAGTAAACAATTGGCAGCTAAATAATTATATTTGTTAAATAATGAAAAACAACAAATGCTTAAATAAAACTTCAAGAATTTATTTTCTCTGAATAATAATAATAAGGATATCAAACTCTCCATATAATGGTGATACCAAGTGCAAGCTTTCATAATTAATGTATGCAGGAATGTTTGTACATAAAATTCCTATCTAGTGACTACTCATCCAATATTACTAGACTAGTTTCTAGCTTGTGGCTTTCACCAGTGAGGAGCCTTGAATTTTAGAGCACTGCACCTAGACCTTAATATATCTAATGCAACCCTCCAGCAGTCACCTTTTACCTATTTGGCTAACTATAAAACTAGGATCCCAAGATGAAAACACCCTAATGTTTCCAACTCAAGCTCATTCACTTGTATAGTCATACAGATTTGAACTCAGTTGAGAATCAGTACATTGTGGTGTTTTTGATTTTTCAAAAACCACAGACGCCATTCACTTAGGAACAGGATAGTTATAAAATCATAAAAACAACACATGATCACCATTTTATATGCTTACACAAAAATACCAGTGCCATCAATGGATACAGGAAGGTTTGTGCATAAAATCTCTATCTAGTGCCTACTCATTCAACATCCCTAAACTAGTTTCTAGCTTGTCACTTTTAACAGTGAGCAGCGTTGGATTTGAGAACACTGCAATTAAATCTTAAGATCTAATCCAACCCTCCAGAGTTATCCCCTACCTATTCGGTTAACTATAAAGCTAGGAGCCTAAGATGAAAACACCATAATGTTTTCAACCCAAGCTTATTTACTTGTATAGTCATATAAATTTGGACTCAGTTCAACATTTATACATTTTGGTGTCATTGGTTTTCAAAAACAACAGCCACCATTACCTTATGGTCAGGATAGGTATAAAAACATCAAATCATCACATGATGCTTCAAACTTGATTTCTGTAATCATCTTACTACTCACACTATCAGAGATAGTCCAATAGATTCTAGACTAGAGCGCTTCTATATTAATTCTAGAAGAACTTCATTTTACTTGTTTAACTTTCCATTAGTTTATTTTTATTCTTATTTCTCCAATACTCTGACTTTATTAGATACACTGGCATCATTAGATAAACTGCTTAACTCTTTTGCAAACTTTTTTTTATCAGTTTAGCTAATTTGTATAAAATAACTTTTTTTATCGTGTAAATTACCGGTTGTTATTTTCAGTAAGTTTTATGTCCTTCAGCACAACCAATTAACAGTTTTTTTTCTAAAGTATTTTAGCATATTATATTATTATTTTTTATCGTTGCGAAATGTAAAATCTATATATATGTGTGTGTGTACACCGCAGTAGTTTTTAAAAATGCTGACTGTAATTTTGTATACAGTAATAAAAATATAATTTACTTCAATAACTCTCATATAGATGACAGCACATGAGTTTGCTAGAATAAAAATAAAATTTAATTTATTTTAGTAAAAGTTTGATTAATGTAATCAATTTAAAATATTAGAAATACCATCTTTAATTATTTGACATAAACATATATTCCATTTTCGGTCCTTAAAATAGCCTAAATTCTATGTAAGATATTCAATTTGATATTAGTACTTTTCTTTGCCATTTTTACCAACTGTATATCAATATATATTATTAGTTTGTCAGTAATATTTGATGAAGTAACATTAATTTGTAAAACTAGTTATTTACTTACAATAAACTAGATAAAATATGTTTAAAAAATATATATATATATAAAATATGTTTATAAAAACAACAATTAAATCTGCTACTATTAAAGCATAAATATTTTATTATAAATAATTATAAAATATCAAGATTTTAATTATAATCTTAAAGATGAAAAAAATCATTATAAAATATATAGCGTTTCTTCTTCTTTTTTTTTTATACGAGTATATTTCGTAAGTTGCTTCTTTATATTTATATAATGTTTACTACGTAAATAAAAAGATTAAAAAAAAAAAAAACAACTGGAAGAATGAGCAATTTCACAAAAATGTGCATTTTGTTAGGACTCGGAGACAAATATAACAATTTCTATAGAATAATTAGATCTTTTATTTTATTTAAAATCAAATAAAAATAAAAATAATTATTAATAACATAAGAATTAATCTAAAACTTTTATAAAAACATAAAGTCTTATTATTATTGTTTGATTTTATATATATAAACAATCACTATTCAACAGTCAGATAAATAAACTATAAATATATCTAAAGTCTTTTCTCATTAATATTCCAATCTGATATTTTAAAAATGTTTTGATAATTGTTTTAGTAAGCTGTGAATTTTTGATTTTTTTCTTTATATGTGTTCTAATTATGTTTTTATATATATATTATTTTATTTTTAGAAGTTTAATAATATTATCATATAACTATTTAAAGCATTAGTTGCTAAAGATAAGTTAACAAGATATTCTAACAACAATTATTTTCTTACACTAAATTGAATTATGGAAAGTAAGATTTGAGCCATATTGTAGGTAATATAAAGATTAGACATAAAATTTTGACAATTTTTATTTTATGTTTTCAGCTATTGCATTTTGATTATGTAAAAATTCAGTAAAGGTTATGTCATATAGTAAAGATGCTAGAATAAATAAGGGTATCAATCCAATTTGACCTAGTATTCTATTAATTAATTATTATATCTGCCTTGGATCAGAGACTTTAAAATACATATTGATATTATCAATAAAATAATATTCTGTGTAAAAATTTTGAATGAAAGTTTATTATATTTGTTTTTTTACTCATAGACATATTTAGTTATAGCATTTCAATCATGCTATGATAAAAAATATAAATAATTCTCCCATAGAAAATTATTAATTAATATGATTCAAAAATATTTAAAATATAACAGTAGTAGGCACAATTTTAAACATTTGTGCAATATACACTACAACATAACAATAATTATAACAATTAGACTCTGGCAAAAATTAAACATCATATGGCAAACTAGACATATCTTCTCAAAATTTTTTTTATTTAATTTGCTGCCTAAAAATTCCTTTTTTCTTTCTAAGATTAATTAATACATTTTTTCTTTATCTCTATTAACTTTTATTGACTATAATCCATTCTAAGATATTTTTTAGAATTTTAATTTTTTAATTCATATTTATAAATTCATTAGAATTAAGACTAATTAATATAGACTGGAATATTTATTTCAAAAAATGATTATTACTTTAGATACATGTTGACAATAGTTTATATTTAATAAAATATTAATAAACTATAAATATTTATTTAACAATATAAATTTTATTAGTATTTAATAAGCAAATCCTTCAAATATAGATAAACAGTATTATAATTTGATATTTTATTATATATACAGAACATATATAAAAAAGACAGCAAACAAATTTGAACAATCTTCAGAGTTTTATGATATTAGTAACTATATACCATAATATCGACATAAAATATTTATGTGTGCATATATATTTTTTCTGAACAATTTAAGTTTTTTCTTGTGAATACAAGAGAAGTAAGAAAATCTTTCATTTGAACATATTTCATTATATAATTTTAAACTAAATTAAATGAAATTGTTCACTTGAAATGGACTACTACTTCTAAATATAGTTTAAATAAAATAAAATATCTTGATTTCATTTTATAGAATCAACATAATACTATCAATTATAACATCTTCGTAAAACAACACCAAAACAGTTCTGCACGCGTGCGTATGTGTTTTTTTTTTGAGAATTGTAAAATGTTATAGGTTATTTATTTAAATTGAAATAATTTTACATTAATTTCCAATCATAGAATTAGTTTTACACTCCCTCCCTATCTCACACACATATAAGTTGATATTTCACTTAAAAGGTTGTTTATATAAATAAATAAATCTTTCAATAATTCAATAATATATAAATTTAATTAATAACTCAAAAGCAGTAAAAAAATAATTATCAGTAGTAATCAATTTTTTCTATTGTTTTATTTTGAATCTTTTAATCTAGATAAGTTTTATTTAAGTGTACTAATTTTACAGTAAATAAAAATAAAAATCAGTCTCGATCTTATTTGAGAGGGATGTAGTGAAAGTTATTAAAACTGTCAACATGGGCAAATAATTTCAAGTGTTGATACCTCTATAACACTGCAGATATATTATTCACTAAATCAGACTTAAAATATATATTTGGGTTAGGAATAATGTCTAACTTAATAAATGATTCATAAAAGTTATCAACATATTATCATAAAGTGGTTTGTATCAAAGTTATTAGTCCATAAAATTTGAAACTTGTCAAATAAATTATAATAATTTTCTAACTATATATATTCTGAACAAATGATAAAGATATGTTTAAGAAATTGTGACGTGGGCCAATTAGTGCGTGATGGATATCTTGTAGATCATTTATCTTTTTCACATGTCTTTGATAATACGTTTCAGAAATGTGAGATGGAATAGAAGTTTGAAATATTTTATACATCTATGAAGTTAAGTTTAAATATCTCTAAAATAATGCTCGAAAAGTGCAGTGAATGTTTTTAATGTGAGAGATTGGTGCGAATTCTGGAGTAAATGAACTAAGATAAAAAATGCATAAATAAAAACAAAAAAGTTGTAAATATATATTAGTAAATAATAAATCGGTAAATTATAACATATATAAATCATAAACATATTTGCAAGTTATGTGTTTGTTGAATTTAGATTGTTTTTTATTTGTATATCTGTCTGTTTTAATATATCAGTTTTAAGTTGTAATTAGCATAAATTAATGTAAATAAAAATTATTATTCATGATTATGCTTAAGAATATTTTATTACATTTTGTTATTGTTAATGATTCCAACTTACTGAATATAGATTCTACTATTTAAATATTTGTCATTTCTTTTTTTATTTTTTTTGGAATCATAGTTTTGCATTTTTAAAGATATAGAAGTTTATTAAGTAAATTATATCTATCATTTTTATTCAAATCAATAAGCATATAAAAATAGTTGTCATTTAAAATAATTAATAAACTTTTCTTTTTTACATGATAAGAATTTGAAAACTGATTTTAATATTTTCAGTTATAATGAAGGTAAATAAATGTAAATAAAAAAATACAAGCTGCCAATGCTAGTATTTTCTTACAAATATGTATTAACAAAATAATTTAAGTAACAAGTCACATCAAATTTAATAATCATAAACAAGTATTATGAATCAATAAATGGAATCATTTCTGCAGATTTTGAATAATTTAATAAAAATATCAATTAAACAGCTATATGCCCAAAGAGTATTAGTGAATACATTTGGCTGATGAATGTATTTATTAATTAAAAAACACACATATATGTTTACTTCAAAATTCAAAAGCAAAATTAGATAATATAATAAATCAAGTATATTAATTCAAAATTAAATATAGTCAAATTCAAATTTAAAAATTCACTAATAATGGTTTCTTTTCTAAGGCAGACTTCTCAAATCCAAAATAATACAAAACAACACAAGTACATATTATACTACCTTCCCATATTTCCAACTCACCTTCCTATTTCTTTTAATATTTAAAAGAAGTTTTAAATAAATTAATATGCTCAAAATAATATGTTCAAAAATCATAAATATTTATTAAAAATATTATTTAATTTTTTTTTTTCAAAGAAAATAATTTTAGCTTGGATTTCTATCATGAATATACAATACAGAATTGAGATATTTATTTTTGTTTTTGTGAACTTTCACGTTTTCATTTAAACTCAAACTGCTTTGGTCTCTCTATATAATTTCGTTAAAAACCAAGAAAATATAAACAATTCCAGGAATGGTATTTTTATCATTTTTTTCTTTTGTATTATTCAATAAATTATTTAAAACAGCATCTTTTCTTTATGCTACTTTCTTGTTATCAAAAATATTAAAAAATATTACCACTATTAGAATTTCTACTA
The DNA here is from genome assembly GCA_028023455.1 of Epiperipatus broadwayi. Lineage (NCBI taxonomy): Eukaryota > Metazoa > Onychophora > Udeonychophora > Euonychophora > Peripatidae > Epiperipatus > Epiperipatus broadwayi. The sequence continues at coordinate 7,169,757 of JAQFVV010012400.1, read as the reverse complement.
AACAATCTCAACAATAAGAAGTATTTAGTAACTATTTTTTATACTTTTTATTTTAGTGATTTAAAGTTTATTCTTTCTTTAATTTTTATTTTATTTTATTTTTTAAAAAAAATGTGTTCAGTATAAGTTTATAAATAAAAAATAATCTTAAAGAAAAAAACACAGAAATAAATAATTAAACAAAATAATTTATTTTTAGCCTTATTTGTAAATAAATCTATTTGTTTTTAACAAAATTTTGTCTGGAAAATAAATTTTGATAAAAATTATAATAAAGCACTTAAATAATTTTCTAAAGTATTAAAATTCCATTTATAATTGAAAAAACAATAAAAGGTAATATTGAAGTGGGTGCTTATAATAGTAGATATACATAATTAATTATATTTCTGTTAAAAATTATATTTTCAAATAAAAAATAAAATAAATAAATCACTTACTTACTAAAAAGCTAATATTAATATTATTTTTACAAAAATAAAAATAAATATGTAAACAAACTACATATATTTTCCAAGTTTTCAAAAGCCATGGTACTTTCTGTTCATCTATCAAAAAGCAAACATATTTAAATAAAAATTAAATCAGTAGAACATTTATTTATTCTATAAAACAGAGACTTTATTGAGTATAAAATGTATTACAAGGTAAATATTGATTTACATAATGTAATATGGAGATTTGAAATGACACATTGAATTTTTTTGTCCATAGCATTTCCAGAAATTGACCAACCTGTGGAAACTCAAAACATTAATCCATGAGAAGATTAAACAGTAAAGACAAATGAGTGCTACAATTAGAAATTATTTGTAAAGCCTTGAGTTAAAATATGAGTAGCATTTTAGGAGTACAATATTGAGAAATCCAATTTGCAATGGATAAGTTGAGAATAGGAAAACACTTGGAGATAACAACATTGGAAATAATAAATTTAAATAGGGTGAATCACTTGCAGTTAAAATCATTAGGCCAAACTGCAGCTTACTTTGCAATAATACTAGGATAAAATCATTTATAACAATGCTAAAAAAACCTCTATGAATAGCATTTTTTCTTTCTTGTGAATGAGAAAATCAACATTGGTAATGATCCTCACAGCATTCTCACCCAATCTCTCCCCCTAATAAAAACCAGGATTTAGCCCTCTGGGGCCCCTCCCAATAGCCAGATTCTCTCATTCAATCAGAAAAATTGAGTGTAATGAAAATTTTAATTAACAGGTACAAATAGGAATTATTTGTAAAATCTAGAATTCAAATATGAATAGCGTTTTAGGAATACAATAATGAGAAATCCAATTTCTGGTAGATAAGTTGAGAAATAGGAAAACACTTGGAGATAGCATAAAATACAGACTAAATCAATCTATTGTTCAGTTCTTCCAAATGGCCTTGAATATCTTCACAAAAAAGCAATCCCAAATACTTTGGAAAAATTATGGAAAAACTATGGAGAACAAGGGAAAAAATCCAAGCTTCAAAATGTCTCTGCTAAAAACCAATATAATCCATCATGAAAGTCAGATGAACAGTAATAGGTCAACCCTATCAATAACAACATTGGAAATAATAAAATTAAATAAGGTGAATCACTTGCAATTAGAATTATGAGGCCAAACTGCAACTTATTTAGCAATAATACATGGATAAAATCATTCATGATGATAACGTTAAAAAGTCGCCATAAATAATGTTATTTTTCCTATCTTGTGAATAATAATAATGATCACCACAGCACCCTCATCCCAGCCCCCTCCCTCAAAAGAACTAGGATTTAGGCCCCTGGGGTCCCCCCCCAACAACCAGACTCTCATTCATTCAACAAAATTAAGTGAAATGAAAATTTTCATTAAAAGGTAAAATCTCAGTAGAAATCTTTTGTAATTTCAATGGCTGCCATATATTTACATAGTGTTTTATAAAAGCTGAAATTATTCTTTCTTGTGATTACATTGTTGATATAGCTTGTATATGAAAAGAGAGCTAAGAAACTCTCCTTTTTAATAGGGATAGTTTTAGAGAAATTTAATTCCCTAAACTAAAAAAAAAGGGAACGAAACGGGGAGCCAGAAACAGAGTTAACTGGAGTTCTTGGCTCCCTCTCAGTAGAACATTTATTTATTGTAAAATAAATACTTAATTACATTTTATAAAAATACAAAAAAATAATTACAAAATTTATATGTAAAATGGTGTTTTTTTAATTTCCCCCAAAATAGAAGTCAAACAGAGAGAAAAACGTTTATCACATGCACTGAATACTTTCTACTCCTTTTCTAAAGCTGCAAGCTTTGATCTTTCTAAATTGATTTTGCAGTAGACAATGCTAACATTTATAAATTTTATGAAAAATTAATATCAATCAAAACATTTTAATTCTAGTTTTTTTGGCATTAAGTGAATGCAAAACCATAAAATGCATATTATAGATTAATGAAAGTGAAGTATTCTGAGTTGATTGCTGTATTAATGACTCTCCTACAAGCCTGTACTAATGTAACTTTTTCATTTCTACTGCAAACACTTTTTAAACCTGTTTTTATAATATCAACTGACTGATAGTTATTAAGTTTAATAATACATCTAAAATCCTTATTCTTAATATACTGACTATATAATAAATTTATTATCAATGTATATGATACATAATTTAATATATTCACATTAACTACCAATAATTCATACTTTGAAATAATTAACATGAACAGAATAAATCAAATATAATACAATAAAATCTATTATCTATCCTTCTTTAATTTTATAAAACTTATCATTATAAGTAAAAGATATAAAATCCAATAACAAAAGCAAATGTTTAATTTTTCTGTGCTGTGGCAATTCTATTGTTCTCCCATGTGTCATTTTTTGTAAATATTCAACATTTAATTTTAGCAATTTACAAATGAAAAAAATTCTAAATAAATCATATTTGAACATTGCATGTAGTGGAGAATGAGTTTGTAATGGAAACAAAAAAGCATATAACATCATCAAATTGTCTATATGAAAACAAAAAAAAACATGTAACATCATCAAAGGGTCCATAACAAACAATCTTCAAAAAATAAAGAAACTTTTTAATTAAAATTTCTTTTTCAAACATAATAAATAAATTTTCACATCTGATAAATACATCAAATTTTGCCATAAAATTTTAAAATTGCTTTATAATTTTAGAATATCTGAAATTATTCTAACTCATTGTTGTCATTAACATATTAGTCATCATTTTTATAAGATGGTTGATAAAAAATGCCATCAATTTTCTTATTAATATTAACCTAGAAGTTATTATCTTTTATTTTAAAAATAAAACATGTACATATAAGATTAAAAAAAAGTAATCATGTATGCATTTGATTTTTAATAATTATCACAATTATTGTGCAAAAATAAGCATGAATCTTAATAAATGTTTAAAAAAGTTAAGTTTTTGGTTATTCCAAAAATTTTCTCAAAATAATTTCACAAATGGTCTCAAAATGAATTACACAGAAATACATCCATCAATGTCATGGAGGTAGAACAAAAATATTGATCTTGCCACCATAGGCCTTTTTAGAATTTTTTTAATTAAAAAATCAAAATACAAAAACCTATGAGTTAACTAATTAAAAATAAAATTAGTGAAATATTTCAGTAGATAGCTATACAAGCAGAAGTTAAAATGAAATCAATTTCAATGATTTTTCTGAATTTCTCTAAATAAAGGTCATAATCCTAAAGAGTAGTTAAGATAGCTCTTTAGAATTAAATTTTTATTAATAAATATTTCATTTTATAAGAAATAAAAACAACAGAAATAAATAATCAGCAATTGTACTTGTAAGTGAAGAGAAATCATTGGTAACTATCTATTGTAATTGGTTGAAAGATAATTCTTTTGTTCTACTGCAGGCAATTTTTGGCAATGTTTCTTACATTTTTTTTATAAGTTGGATTTTTTCATTATATTTGAGCAATGTGAATGTAAAATAACTCGATATTTACAAGATAAATTAAAACAATTCTGATTATTTTACATTAATATTTTTTTGAATAAAAACTAAAAAATAAAAACAATTCAGTTTTACTCAACCTGATGCATAAGATCAATCAAAGTTTAACTCAATCTGACCAATAAAAAAACTAGGATCCATAGAGGATAATTATGCACATTTTTAAATGCCCCCAGTGACTATTTGAATTACATTTGAAACATTTTATTTTAATGATTATATATTTATTTTATATTGTATTTCCACAAATTTTACTTTATATATTAAAAATATAAACATACAAATGAAAAACCTTCCTAAAAATAATATTTCAACTTTACAAAAAAAAAAGTAATAAGTTAAAAAACATACAGCTTTTGTTCTGTCACAATTGCTAATAGGAATATTTACCTAATAAAATAAAATTTATTTAACTTTAGCTTGAAAAGCTGATCTTTAGTTTATTAACTTTATCTTCAAACCTGAATAAATTCTAGTTAACACATCATAAAACAATAAACTGCTATTTTAAAATTTCACTTATAATTATTAAAAAATAACTCCAGCCAATAATAACTTCTCACATTATGATTATTATATTTCTTTTGATTTTTAAAAAAAAATATTTAAAAAAAAATCTGATTGTAATTATGAATATTTTTGTTTTAAAATAAATATTTTGAAAAAAAATTGTAAATATGTAAATACAGTATAGAAAATATATCATTTTTCTTTTCAAAGTCAAACAAAATAAAGTGATTACAAGAACTCTGCAAAACATTCTTGGGACCTAAGAATAAAAAATCTGACAATAAGTGGCATTATCAGCTCATTTGTATCAGATGTTTTTATTATATTGACATTTTCAGATTTTTATAAACTAATATATTTTTATTTTAGTTCCAGTTGCTGTCATTAAATGAACACAAAACCAGCAAAGTAATACTATAGATAGCTACAAGAGTGAATTTACACTGAAAATGACTGCTATGCTATCCTCCATACATGAAAGACCATATATTAAATAAGGGGAATTAATAAATTGATACATAATTACTATAACAAAACCAAAATACATATCAGTTTATTAAATATATTAAACAGTATTGACATTCTTATTTTTGCCTTGTCTAGTAATGAAGCTTTGACTAGAAAAAGTTAAGGTTATCAAATATTTGCTTTTATTGTTGAAGTATTCTATGTATTTTACATACAGTAATACATTTTATAAAATTAAAGAAAAGTAGGTGCTGATTTAGAGTGTGCTCTTCATCATTTTGAAATTCTAAGAACCACCCAAAACAACTGCTGACACATTCAAGTGATAAATGACATCAAATAATCCACTAAAAAATGTAAAATTGATCAAACCAAGCTTATAATTTCAAAATACTAAAAGCTTATGATTTCTAAATACGAATTTTATTACAACATATGCCCATAATCACATGTTGAATAAACATAGAAACATCTGCCAAAGCATATTAATTTTACAATTAATAATAAATCAGATTTTATCTTAACATTAGCTGAAAGAATAATTGTCTAAAGTAAAGAATATTAATTTTACAATTAATAAAAAATTAGAAATTTAGATTTTTTTTCTTACCAAAAGCTAGTAATGTTGTGTGCTTTATTTCTCATATGTCATTATTTGCTGGTGGATGGATAAAAAAAATCTAAATGAGAATTATTCATTAAATTTCTCAAAGTTGCAAATACTATCTACCAAAAGTGAAAAGGTTAATGATTATATTTTTTAAAAACCAATGCCTCTTTTACATATAAAATAATTAACAAATTTTTATTAAAATCTGTAAATATTTTTTTAAACATGTTTCTCTTTTCATTTATTGATGGCAAAAGTTAGATAGAAAAGTATGTTAATAGGTATATAGATTTGTATAAAATTTTAAAAACCCATAAGGACCTTACATGGTCAAATGTAGATCTGATATCCACATCAGAAGGTCAGACATGAATGCTATTTTTTTCTTATCTCCATTTATTTTTTCAATTACATGTAACAAAGGAAGCATGCAAAATCAGAGTTTCTTTCTGATAAGGAAACATCTGATTAATTGTAAAATTAATATGCTTTACTTCATCCAATTTCTCTTTCAGCTGCTGTATTTTATAAATTGTAAGCTTTCAGTATTTTCAAATTATAAGCTTGACTTGATCAATTTTATGTTTATTCAACATGTGGTTATGGGTATATATTGTAATAAAATTCGTACTTAGAAATTATAAACTTTTTGTATTTCAAAATTATAAGCTTGGTTTGACCAATTTTACATATATTCAACATGTGATTATGGGTATATATTGTAATGAAATTCATATTTAGAAATTATAAGCTTTTAGTATTTCAAAATTATAAACTTGGTTTGATCGAACTTCTGCATTTTTTGGATGATATTTTGTATCATCAAAAACACCCTTCCCACTACCAGCATACTTTGGTGCGAAGTGGCATTATTAACTGCATGTCCAGAATAACCCTTAAGAAGAGTACTTACTAATTTATAGTGTGTTCTCTACCATTGTGAATTCTAAGGACTACCCAAAAACCACTGCTGACACATACAAGTGACTCCATGGGGATTATTTGATGTCATTTACTGCTTGGATATGTGAGTGGTTACTTTGAGTGGTCATTTGAATTCAAAATGGTGGAGAGAACTCTAAAATAATGGTAGTCAACCTGGTCCCTATGACCCACTAGTGGGCATTCCAGCCTTCATGATGGGTGGTAGGAGTTTTATCTGATTCTGAAACACTTTCTTTTTTTAAATTTAATTAACTTTTTTAAAAAAATTCATAGCATTATTTAAAAACATTTTCATTAGGTTTTCATAAAATTCCCCATGACAATTTAAATTTTTGAAAATATACAATTTCTATCTCTGGCACATAAGTTTACTTCACATTACATAAGTGAAACTAAATAGAGCTTTAATGCGACCATTAACAAAAGAGCCTTGTCCCAGAATAGCTCATACATCTTCTCCCTTCCTCAGACCCAATCCATGATGTGCAAGAAGCATGTGCAGATGATGATTTATGGTGCAATCTCTTTTGTTTGCAGTCACATTGGTCAGTACACAGCTAGATTTGTGAGAGTGAGCATGTGCCTACAGCTTCAAACAAAATATTATGAAATATTGTGAGCCCATGTCTCAAAAAAATAAATACACTTGTGGCTATTTACCAGAGTATTTAAATATGGGTTTCAATCCAAACATGGGTTTCATAGAATCTGTTATAAATAAACAACACCCAATGTGTTTATTGTGTCATAAAACATAATCCAATGAGGCAATAAAGCCAAGTTGATTGCAAGAACATCTTGTTACAAAGAATCCAAATGATAAGGACAAACTCGATGAATATTTTCAGGAAATATATAAAAAATTTCAAAATCATTCAACAATCATTGCATCATTTAAGAAACAACATGCAGCAAATGAAGATGGATTAATTGCCTCTTATTGCATTTCACAATTAATTGTAAAAAGTGATAAAAGCTATAATATTGGAGAAACTCTAATAATACCCTCTATAAAAAAATTTTCTCAACAGTAATGCATCAAGATATAGTTGAAATTTTAGAAATGTTCCCCCTAAGTGATAGCACAGTAAAGTGACAAATTAAAGAAATGACAGTTAATGTGAAAAAAAAACAACTTATAAATATTCTACAAAAAATTTTCATTTTCCATGCAATTGGATGAATCTACCATGGAAGATAATAATGCTTTATTGATGGCATATGTATGTTATTTTGATGAAAACAATACATTACGAGAAGAAATGCTATTTGCAATAAATCTCATTACAGATACAAAAGAATTATTTATATTTAATACTGTGAAATCATACTTTACAAAAAATAATATTCCTTTGAATAATATTATTGCATGCGCTATTGATGGAGCGCCATCTATGGTAGGCCACTATGGTAAATTTGATGCTTATTTGAAGGAAGAAATGCCAAATGTTTTATGTATTCATTGTGTGGTGCACAGACAACATTTTGTAGCAAAACATCCAAGTATAAGTCTCCATTCATCATTAACTATAATAATTCGAACGATAAACAAGTTTAAATCCAATGCAAAAAATGATAGAATGTTTTGACAGCTTTGCCAGGACAATAATGAAGATTTTAATACATTACTTTTGCTCACAGAGGTTCAGTGTCTGTTAAAGGGCACATCATTGGCTCATTTTGTAGCATTATATGATAGTCTCATATGAGACCAATATGTATCACCAGTTAAAAATAGTAAAGAATGATGCTTTTATTTGGCAGATATTTTTAAGAGATTTAATGATGTCAATTTGCAGCTTCAAGGAGCTAATAAAACTCTTATAGGTTGCCAAAGTATTGGGTCATTATTTATTGACAAACTTGAACTACTTCATTATAATCTATTGAGGAGAGAAATTTCATCAGTTTCCTGATTTATCATCTATAAAAGATGATGTAACACCAGAGAATATTGACAGATTCAGTAGCCACCTCAACAAAAAATTGGACAAGGAAAAACGATTTGAAGATATTTTGAAATTGAAGGTATATGACTGGATGAAAAATCCTTTTACCACAAATATTGAAGAGGCTGCTACAACATGCCAAGAAAAACTGTTAGAAATTAGATAGGATGAAAAAAGTAAACATAAATTCGATAGTGATGGATATCAAAACTTATGGCAAAATAAAAAAAAAAGCCTGTCTTATATCCAAATATGTGGAAAGTGATACTCAGTTTATTTATACTTTTCCCTATCCCATATCTTGTGGAATCAGGCTTTAGTGCTGTTAATAATATTTTGACCAAAGAAAGAAACCACCTGAATATTTCTGAAAGAAGAGACTTTCATTTGTTCCTTACAAAAATTGATCCAGATATTCAGTATTTAGTTTCAGAGCATCAGCCTCAGGGATCTCATTAATAATTTAATTAATTAAATGTAATTTCATCAGGATTCATGCTTCCATGTATACAACATATAAATAAAAAGATAGATTTAACTACAGTAAGTTGTTTTATAAAGATTTATTCTGCCAAACTTAGCTAAAGTCCAACATAAAATATTTGGTAAGTAATTATTATTATATGCTTCAGCTTGCTGTAACTCTGCTTTATAAATTTTATACAGTAAAGTTACTTCCCTACTTTATAAATCACCATTATTGTGGAACCGATGGGTGGTTAAAATTTTTTACTACTAACAGAGACACAAAAGTGGGAGGTAGGTAAAAAAAGTTTGATTACCCTGCTGTAAATCATCACTGGAAAGTCGATAAGGGATGATATTTTATCTTTGATTTATTCAGTGTTCATTAATTATTTGGAAGAATTATTTATCTTAAATGTAAAGATTTAAAATTATTAATAAATATATTGTTGATTGTTTGTTTATAATAGAAATGAATAAATTGAAAGAATTGTTGAATAAATTTCATAATTTTGATTCTTCTATAAAATGTATTATGAAATCATAGAGAATGGATTTTGCTCAATTAAAAGTTATTGGATTCATTAGTGATAAGAGATTTATAAAGACAATAGTTTGTAATGTACTTGTTAAGTTATGAGTGAGGAAATAGGCCCTATTATTAGATATAATAAATAATAGCCTGTTAATTATTAAAAAGCAGATTTGTTTTAAAAAAAGGATTTTATAAAGATTATATTAGTGCAGACTACTCTAAAATTGATGAAGATTATTTGGTTTAACTTGTTTTAATTTGATATATGTTTTTTGTAGAACATTAAGTGGCATTTCAATTACTCACCTTAAATTCACTCTCAGATATCTGTAATATTCATTTTTTAGTTTTGCCTTCATTTGATGTATAAAATGAAGCGAATATATATATATATATATATATATATATATTAGTTTATTAAGTTAAAAAATAATATCTACATGTCAGTATTATAAAGAGAATTAATATAAAATGCTTGAGAGTGACAATTTCTTTGTTCTAAAATATTCACTATACTTATAAAAATTCATCTTTTATTCAAATCTTGAAAATGAACATCATATATTTTCCATATTATATATATATATATATATATATATATATATATATATATATATATATATATATATATATATATATATATATATATATATATATATATATATATATATATATATTGTGCCCTTTTCTATAGGTTGGTAATAGTTCATAACAGTCAATTACTAAAAATTTTAAATTTAGAATATGTTCTTTTAATATGGTAATTGTATTAAGTCAATTATATCTTTAAAGTACAATTTGAAGCTAAAGAGAAGACGTAGTATATAAAATCATTTAAAAATAGTTATGTAAAGCTTTAAATATTATTGCATATGGTTGTAAAATTTGGCCATATTAAATAACACAGCTATAAATAATTAAAAGTATATTTAATAAGCTCAATTTTAATAGTCTTAAACGTATAGATAAATAAATGTTATACAGTATTTCAATTTATAAACTATGTTTAATAATCAAAATTAATATAATATATTTTAAAAAATGGACTTTATGATGGTGAAAATTATATCTAATTCTATATTTTCTAAATTGTTCTTCCAAATTTTATAATTATATTATATAATATAATAAGTGTAGCAATTTTATAAATCTAGGCAGAGAAATGATTAAAAATCGTCTGTCAAAGTTATTAATCATGTGACTTGTATATTACATACTTTCTCACACACACTTGTTTGAGTTAATAATAAAGTTTAAAATATTTTGAAATTGCAGTATAGAATTGGATGGAATTGTCACCTAGCATAAAATAATAATAAATATTAAGTTAACTATCGTATAACATGCTTAAATGATGTAATAAAGATGAATACATTCATAATATAAAAATTAAATATTTTATTTAAATAAAAATAGATAAATTGAATATTAAGAAATGGAATAAGTTATTAAATGTTATTTTAAATGTTTAAATAGTTTTAATAAAATAATAATTTATTTAAAAGTAATATATTTTAAATAATATTTTAAGTTCATTACGTCATAATTTCTAATTTTGAAATTCAATTCTACTTGAAATTGAAAATATGTAAATTTGTTCTCAAGCTAAAGTAAGAATTAACCAATAGGAATAGGTATTCTTACAGACTATAAATATGAATTGCACGGGAGTATAGAGGGAGATTAATAATGTATTGAAACCGGAGAAAGGTAAATTATAACTATCAAAAAAGATAGTATTTTAAAATTTTTATTTTAGTCAATTTTTTTTTGGTGCTTTCTTATCGTTTATTTTGCAAAAACTAATTGATAATTTTAAAGTGTTTTGCAAAAGAAAGTTTGAAAATATAATAATTTAGAAACTTCGTGGAAATGATTTTCTAATTTTTAAAGTACTTACCAGTCGTATTTTATCTAAAAATTTAACCTAAACTTCGCAATAAAAATGGATATACTACAAAATAAAATGGATATAAGTTGTAATGCTGAAAAAATGTTTGGAATATTTATTGATACAGCTTTATTAATATTTCACCGAAGAACTGTTTTGGTATATAAAAACCACAGCTCGGACATTATACGGAGTCTAAAAAATGTATTGAAACGTATTATTTATAAATTTATCTAAGATTTTTTTTTTTAAATATTAATAAAACAATTGTATATTGCATGAATTATTTTATATAATATTATATCAAAAGGAGTAAAATGTTATATCCTTTCTGAAGGTAACATTTTTTTTTATTTTTAAAGTGATATATAAAAATACCAAATGAAAGTTTAAATGTATCAAGAAGAAAACATATATAAAAAAGTAAACACATAGTTGAATAAAAGATGGATCCATGAAAATACAAATAATACTTAAAAGTTTAACGAATATTTTCAAAGTTAAATGAGATGGATTGATGCATCGGATACGCAGAGAATATTGGTAGAGAAAATACTTAAAAAAAAACTTCACGGGATTAATTAATATTATGATTTAATAATTATCGTCCTAAATACTAAAACCAAGGATTATTTTCTATAAATTTTACTAAATGGATTAATAATTATTTTTATTTTAAACTTTAACACGCTTGGAGGAGAACATTTTTTAAAAAACTCTAGAGAAAATAATAAACATTTTGGACTTATCAGGAACTATTGTCAAGAAAATATGTAAATATAGTTTTGATTCCTTTTATTTTGTTAACCTAGTTTAAATCTAAATTTTTTTATATAAGATTAGGAAAAACATAAAAACATAAATTTATTAGTATTAAAATTTTATAATATAACAATCTAATAATTTAGCTAAAAATATTTTAAGATAAAGTGTATGGGTGTGGATTTTTTTTTATATCTGCAATGCTCAAGTGGATAAAGGAAGCCTACTGAACACGATGACTAGATAAAAGTTATTGGTAATAATAATAACTATTGATAATTTATAATGTATATATTTTTTGTTTTCTTTAGATCATTCATAAATTGGAAGAATGAAGTGTAAAAGTTTTTTTACTTATATGTACCGCATTTATACAACATTTTAAAAAACATTATGAGATAGGATTAATTTGAAAAATATGCATACGACAATTTTTTTTTTTATTAGTGATATAATCCAACATAACAAATAATTGTGTGATTCTTTTAAAATTTTCATATTATTGGATATTCAAATATTGTCTAAGTAGATTGTATATGATTAGACATATAGAAAAATGAAGTAAGCAGACTTTTCTTATGGAATCGTAAGATTGTTTAACTATTAATGAATTTTATTTATTGTTCTGTAAATGCAGATAGTTATTTATTGATGTAAGATGTGGAAAATCTTGAGAAATAATGTTGAGATAGTGGCTTGGAAGTACTTAGTGAACAGGAAACCAAGATGATGTTTTAAGAAAATAGGATGTTATAAGGAATGGAAATAATATTTAGTCTTTATGTGGTTATCAGAATAGTTAACATAGCCCTATGACTGATACACATTTTATTTGGACAGTGTTTATATTTCTTTAAATATTTGATGTTCTAATAAAGCTGAAAAAATAGCTTTAACATCGTCCCTGTACTAGAGGATATTAGGCAGGTAAATGTCATACCTCTTCGCACTGTGCCATGATTTTGAGATATGTTAAGAGTAATACTCTAGCTTTCTTCCTTAATCCTATGCATCTGTTTTTGGTATCTTTATTTCATGTAACTGCATCATTCAGTAAGCTATGTTGAAGAGAAATGATAAATAATTTAGAACTTAGGTTATGCTATCGTTTTGTATAATATTGGTTTATTTGCTTAGAAGGAATAGGACATTATAACTTAAAATTGAAGATCTAAAGTATCCTAAGGAAAGAAAAGAATCATAGAATATATTTTGAATTTTATTTCGGAAATGAAATATAAACTTTTTTAAAATAAAGTATCTAAACAAAGATATTTTTTTTAAAGTGATAATAATTTTAAATGCTTTAGTATTATTTTTTTAAAAGAGAAAATAAGTATTGCATATTTTTAAAATACAATAGTACAAAGTAAATTATGTAAACATTATGCATAGTATATTTTTTGTTTATTGATTAACAGAAATATATTGATGATTACACTTATATCATACTAAAGTAAGGCTTAAAGAAGAATATATTATGATTAGTAAACATTATGTGATAAATACTAAAATCTAGTACTGAATTTTGGATAATATTTTGTGTAACATCTTTGACTTTGCAAGATGAAATTTATTTTAATATTTTGAGAAATCCATACTCATTATAAAATTTTGTTTTCTATAGAATGTTTTCTAAGTATGAATTTTTTTAAAATAAGATAGTTTAATAATATTAAGGATAAAATGCTGTTGCTAATAAAGTAGATAAATATAAGAAATCTTTGTCCTAAATCTAAATAAAGATATAATTGAAATATAAATTATTTTTTTTATAACCTGGTAGATCAAACTGTAAAGTAAAAAAAGTTAAGGATATCCACTGTAAATAGTGTAAATAAATTGTTTATTTATTTGTTGTTAGTAATAAACTTTGTTAAATTTTGTTATTTCAAAAATTTTGTGTCCGAGTTATTTATTTCTCCACATCGCTGCATGAAAACATAATATATGCATAATAATCGAAACAAATATATAATTTTGCACAAAAGATAAATAGAGAATTATTTTAAGAATTTTTAATATTTTATTGGTATTCATTATAATTAAATAATCATAATCTTACATTATTTTATTAGTTATAAATCAGTTATCACAATATTATATTAAATTATATGCTATCAGTTGCCACACATATTTTGTTTGTCAGATTATTAAAATGCTACCACATATTTATTATATCATTACTTGAAGATATAAGATCATATTATATTATTTCATTATTTTATTATGGTAATAAAATTGCAGTAAAAAGAAAAGATATACAGAATTAGTTAAACAATGAAGAATATTATTACTGTTATTTATTATTATTAGTTTCTGAGTAGTAGATTATGACATAAAATCCCTTCTCATATTTTACTACCGTATTTTTAAATTAACTTAGAATAAACTTTATGAACCTGAGATAATTTTATTGAGCTAGATTATTAAATAGAAGATTAAGATGTAATTATTAGTTTAATCTTAGTGAGTAGAAGTTATTAAAGTCGTAAGAATACTATGAGTTTGTTATTTGAAATAGAAATAAAGGGGGGATAGTGTTCTTATGCCATTGAGGTAGTATCCTGTGGGATATTGGCTCAATGTAATCTATCTTGTCAACTGTATTTTCACTTCAAGTCTCATGAAAATATTAAATATTTATTTAATTTATTTTTATAAACTGAACCTTATTCGTATTTTAAATTTGAGCTAGTGAAATATTTTAATTTTAATGCTGAATATTTTAGTTATTAATTATTAACTGAGATAGAACCTGTTTTATTTTATATCATATATTATCTGGAGGTGAGGATGCACAAGATACAGGTTAGAATATATATATAATCACTTTTGCAAAATATTTTGAAATACTTATTTTTTTAGTAAGAATATGCGTTTAAATTAAGATTTTATTTGGAAATATTTGATTTTAGAAAGATACAATTCAAGAGAAATATAATAATGTAAAGCAAGAAGTTGCAATTATCAAAAAAGAAACATTTCTGTACCTTCCATAATTGTTATTTTTTGTCATTGTTAGAATAATTGTAAGTTAAATTTTATATTTTATAGTATAATTTCAATGCTCTATATACTTTTTATAAAAATTTGTGCAAATGTTAGAAATAGATCCCAAATAAATTTTATTCCATTCCAATTACATTTTTATTGGTAATCATGCTGTAACAAAAACTATTGTTCTGTTTATATATTTCAGTTTATCATTTCTTTTTTATACTAAAAAAATTGAGATATCAACTTTAAAAATGGTTTATATTTTGAACTTATATTTTTAAGAAATGTTAAAAATATGAAAATGTAGTGCAGAATAAAAGGTAATTTGTTAAAATAAAAAATTGGAAATTTAATCGAAATGACTGCTAGAAGTGGGTTGACAAAAATTATAACAGTTATAAAAATATTGTAAAAATATCATAAAGTATAAATGTATAATTTTATTTATTTGCTTTTTAAATTTTTTAAGCAAGAATTATACTTTTTTGGTAATAAGAAAATGGAAGAAGAAAAGGTGTTACTGCATATAAAAATATTAGGAATATCATTCCTGGAATTTTTTATATTATTTATTGTTTTGTAAGAAATTATATATAAATAAAAGTAGTTTGAGTTTAAATGAAAGAAAATGTGTAGAATTAAAAAAATAAATATATTATTTATAAGAAAAATATAGAACATAAGATTAGAATTCAGCAGATTAAGATTATCTTCATTGAAAAAAAACTTTTTTAATAATGATTCTGATGATATTAATTGGTTTAAAATTTCTTTCAGTATTAAAGGTAATTGGAAAATGAATTGTGGTGTATACTATAGTGTATATTTGTACTGTTTTGTGTTTTTTATTTTTTTTTACATTACAAAAACATTCTTGACAAGAAAACTATTAATAGTTAATTTTGAATTTAATTTTAGTTAGTGATTTAGTTTTAAATTGGATATACTTGGTTTAATACATTTACACATACATATATATTAGGAAAAATTAGTAAATAGATTACAACTGAAAGCAGAATATCTGTAACACACGAATTAATAATAGCAAAGTAATCCATTCTGATTACAGGCTAAATAACAAACAATATGCTTATGTTCAATAGTTATTTAATAATTATAAGATAAAATACACTATGTATTTAAGCACATTGTTAGCAAAAAGTGACAGAATTTTATGTCTAATTGTTTGTAAAAAGTTTTGTGCAAAGTATTTTTATAAAAAATATTTTTTGGAACAATCTATTATGTCAAGTTTTTAATGATTTTTAACTGAAAAAATTAAACTAAGAATGTATAAATGATTGATTTTTAAAAAAGTGTAAAGTATTGATCAAGTTGGAAATTAGAAAAAAAAAGTTATTTTAATTCTTGTAACTTATTTAAGCTTCTTTTTAGTATATATATTCTAATCTTTTGATCAGTTATCCATGGTAAGAATAGTATATAAAATGTAAATTACAGCTCCAAAATTTTAAATTTATAACTTAGATATTAGTAATGATATAAACTTGGGTATAACAGTAATAAATGATTTAATACATAAAGATTAAAAAGAGAATTCTATAGAGATTTAATAATCCTTGTTAGTTATAAATGATTCATATTATAATCTATTATATAATTTTAATACAATATTTGTCCATTTAAATAAACATCATTACTTATAAATTTGATTTTAATTTACTTTCATGCAATGTTCCTTTGGAAGCTAAAGATCTAAAATTGTAGTTAATGAAAGAAGGAACAATTATCTACCACAAGATAAGAATTTATTTTAAAATTATTGTAATTATCAAAAATATTTATTCTTAAACGTTGTATTTAAATCCAATTAATAATACCATATATTAAAAATATAATTGGAATTGAAATTGTAGTTTTTAAAAAATGATTTAAATTAATTTCATTTGTAAAACATTTATTGATTTTAATATTTCAAATAAAAACAGAAAAACATTTTGTTTAAAAGTTATAATAGTTGATTTGGGAGATTGGCCAATGAGAGTTAAGTAAATAATTTTCTGATGTCAATTTATCCTAGGATTTTTAAGAAAAAAAAAGCACAGCAGACAATCTGAGAGGGAAGTTTCAAGGAAAACTTATAAATTAGATAGCAGTCTTATTATAAAACTTAAAAACATTTAAAGTCTTAAGCAGAAAAAATCATATTCACAAAGCTATTTAAAGATATGAAATTTTTTCAAAAATAATTATTAATACTATAGAATGAGTAAATTAATCTTCATTATGATCTGGTTACCAATTCTGATCTACTTCAGAGAAAAACATGATAATAGCAACATAAGGAAACATTCATTTGTCTATGCTAAATTAAGAGTTAGAGTAAATGTGAAAAACAGATTAAAAATTGCTAGAAATAAATTTTTAAAGCTAATAGAAATATCATATAGAACGTTAAGAACTAATTAGTTAATCACACTGAAAGAGTTAATTACAGTGGGTGAATGCTAACTAATTAAGAGATATATTTCATTGAATTAGACTTAGTATATAATAATGGTGTGATAAAGCTTTAATTATAAAAAAATAAGTAGTCTAGAGTAATTGTTAACATAAGTATGAGAATAAATCTTAGGAAAAATAGATTAAATTATTTAAGGGAAGGTAATGAGTAGATAGTGAGTGGTAATTTCCCTGTCTTATTATTATTATAGTTGAATTAATTATTCCAATAGGAGATTAATCATAGTTTGTAACAGTAAGTGATTTTATTGAAATAGTTGGATCCCAGTAAAATCATTCTTGCAATTCAATTATTTCATTATTAATCAAATTGTCATAATATATTTTGAATATAATATGTCTGATCCCTGAGATAGCCATAGAATAGCATTAATTCTTGTAATTAAATATAGTTTTGTTTCAATGTTATTATTTTGAGATTATTAAAGTATAGAAGAATAACATTATTTAAATGAAATATTATATTAGTTATTGTTTGTAGTGGAAATTTTCCTAATAATTATGATAGGATGGTAGAAGTAGAATTTTCACAATAGCAATGCCATTGTGTAGTGGAGTTTATATACTTTTCAATGTTAAAATGTCTCTGTTGTAATCATCCCTAATGACCATCTTAAATTTGGATATATCAAAAGTTTCAAGCCCATAAAGAATCTTATATTTTATTGTTGGTATACCGGATGGTTTATTATTGAGCTAGTATGGTATAGGGTAAATAGAGAAGGTAGGGTAAGGTAGAGAAGTGTTTTGGGACAACCGGAAGGGAAAGTTACAATATATATGATAATCCTATAAGTAATCCTGTTTTTTTTAATTATTCCTTTTTTAGAGGCTGTTGTAAAAATCTTTTTCCTGCATAAGGCTGTTCACTGCTGAGTAAAATTGTACCTAATGATATTTTTATACTTATTTACACAAGAAAATATTATATTTGAAGATATTTTATAAATATGACTAACAAAATATGTAGCATAGAAACAAAAATTATTGTTCCTATAATGAAATGAAGGATAGGAGTGATAAACACAAACTACACTGGAATTAGAACTACTAAATTTATAAACCAAATATATATATTTTAAAACAGTTCTCAGTACTTTATGGTAATAAACATTTTTAGAAAGAAAATACTAGCCTAGTGTATTACGAGATTATTGCATGAAAGAAAACTAGATTTTTTTTTTTAATAATACAAACTCATCTTTAAGCTATATGACAATTTTTTTTCTAAATTATTATGTTCAACAACATTTGAATAGTACAATTTTGTAATATATTAAATAATAATAATAATTGTAATAATGATGGCGATGATAATAATAATAATTTTTTAATAAATAAATATAATCATTTATTAGGTTTTTTTTTTTTTTTTGCATTATTTATTTAAATTTAGTACTTGGTTGCAAGAAATAAACTTTGTCATATCACATTTTATTAAATATTGAATAAAATTTCAGGCAATTTATCAAGTATTAGTTCTATTTTGGAAATAAATTTAACCACTCAGAACTCCTACTTATTATAAATAAGTATGAATATATTTACTAAATTGGCTTTGAATTTTCAAAAAATGATTGTAGCAAATTGTTAAGCAAAAAAAATAATTAAAGGGGTATAAAATAATAATAAATTCTCTTTATATATAATATAATTATACATTTTAATAATCCCATAATATTAGGAGACTAATTAATTTATCATCTCAAGCAATATGTACATATATTTGATCAAATAAGCCACTTTGTGGAGGTAGTTTACACTGAAAATTTGAGAATGTGATCGCTGAAGAAATAAGTAATAATAAATATCTAATATTATTTATAGTAAAAAAATATTTCTGAATTAAAGTTATGAAATACAAACCATATTTAATGTTGTTAACAGTTATAGTAAACCAATTAAGTTTATTTATGTCTCAAGCTTTAAATGTGATAGATAATGATATACAGATCATGCTTTATGCTAATAATGCTGTTCAGTAAAGGATCTACATAATTTAATCATTACAACATCTTTAGACAAAAATAAATAAGACTTTGACATTAACATTTCCCAAATATAAGCTCATAAAAATTAAATGTCTGAAATAACTGAAAAGTTATATTTTTCAGGAGCAAAATCTATTCTAATCGAGTAGTTAAAGATGCTAATGTTTATAAAATCTGTATTCAATGCTATTTTATGGATATCTCCAGACTAGTTTTTGGCTGTATCCAGATGATATTTAAAAAAAAACAACAACTATATTTTGCAATCAAATGCTATATTTAAATAAATGATGTAAAAAATTAATTAATGAATAAATGTTTTATTTATTGTAAATTTTCCTAAAAATATCAAAATGCAAAAGCTATTGTACTTCATTTAATGATAGTAGGAAACTTAACATTGATAGGGGTAAAGAAAAACCTTTAGCAGTTAAATGGAAAATATTTTGTGGATTAAAATAGAAGGGCAAGAAAAATAAATAAAAGGAGATTAATTATATCATCTAGATTTAACAAATGTGATTGTTTTTTTAAATAATGCTTAGATCATGGAAGATGTTACAAATACTATTAGATGAAAACAAGAAAATAGAACCACAGATATATCCAAAAAGTTTAAATGTTATGGCTTTTAATATAATAAAAACTAAAGATTGATGATAATAAATTAAAAGAAGTTAACATGTATAAATATCTTGATCAGATAAATCTTAACAGATATTAATAATATAATTAAACTTAATATGAGACTTGGATGATACTTCAAGTCACATAACAAACTATAAAGAGAAGCATCTAGGAAAAGATCAAAAAATAAAATATATTAGTGAGAAAGCAACCAAGTATCATTCTCTTCATTTAAAAAATTAAGAATGGAATCAGTCAGATATATTGAAGAAATGACAATAGATAAACAGCTGAAGTCTTAAACTGAACTCCAAAAGATTATAAAATACTAAAAAAAAAAGTTAAATGGATGGCTAAGATAAGAAACTTTCAAAAATGATATAGAAAAAAAAAAACTATGTGTCAGAGAACTGGATTAAACTAGGAAAGATTTTCATCTTGCAGTAAATCATAATATTAAAATGATTATGATTTTCAAAGCCCAACAAATTTACATGCCTATAACAATATTGTTATAGAACCTAAATATTTCATTTATAATGTAGTTCCATGTCTATTAATGACTGCTTATTTTTTTTAAAAAAAAATTCAATACTTTCATTCCTATCAACGTTAATACTAGAACTTTTAGAAGGTAGAAGTGAAAAAAAAAAAATAAAGTGACAAAACTATTTGATGAAAATATAATTAATAATAAATATCTAATTTTTTTCTAAACATTTGCAAATCCCAAATTGATGGTTTAATAGTTTAAGCATATCTTAATAAGATATCAAAACAATGATAACAAGAAGTTTGGAAAAATAAAAGATATTGTGGGCACGAAGAAAATGCTAATTAGACTTAAAACCAATAATGTATGAAAGTTACTAATATATATGTAAATTAATAATTTAATCGGCAATACTTTATGCTAATTGTTGTTACACTATTTTATATTTAAAAAAGGCTAAAATGTGAAAAGTTGATATATTAAAAATAGAAAGAGTACAAAACTAAATGATAAAAAAACTTACGAGTTGTAGCAAATATAAAGCAAAAAACAACAACAATATACTGACGAGATAATATTTAATGTTGTTTAAGATAACACTGTTTTATAAAAAAATATAATATTAAAAAAAATATTGAAGGTTGAATTTAAAAAAAATCCAAATCAATAAATAGGATTAATATATATATAAGGTTAACAATCAATATTTCAAGTATAAAAATATTTAGCAATAAATTTTTTTTAAAATATTTCTTTATGTTTTTGAGATTAAATATATATATATATTTAAAGAAGATACTGACTTATGTGATTGATTGATTAAACGATTGATTAGAAAGCTTTGATATTGATAGTTGTAAAATTTATTGCATAAACAGGTAATTATTTTATTTGTTTATAAGTTACAATATTGTTATTAAGAAATAAATATTTTTATGAAAATAATTGATTTAAATTTCTTCAGTACTCTTTTTTTTATTAAAAGGTATAAAAAAGGTGACTCATTTAAATGTAAAATTATAAATTAGTTTTTTCCTGTTTTTCTTTAAACTAAAAATATAAAGCAATAAAATAAATTACAGTGCAGAAATCTTAATCTTCAAACTACAACATAATACTCTATATAAATAAAGTTTTTCGAAATTTTATACGATTGTTTAGCTTCGGCTGATGAAGAAGAATTATCGTTGAAATCACTGTCTTTAATAATAAAATTAGATGAAACAAATATCTTTTTAACTAGATTATAAAATTACAACCGTATACTAGGTTAGTAAATTGCTGTTCCACAATAAATTAAAATATCGCTTTTACAAATGTCCGAAAATATATTTATCATCTGGAAATAGATCTTATTATAAACATAATTAATTTTACGCTTTAAATTATATTAATAAACACCCAGAATTTTATTATTAAAAAACATTACTTGAACTTGTTAGTAAAAATATATACCAAATAGTTGTATTATATTTTGATTAAAAAACATACAGGTAAATGATTCCGTTGACTACAATTAACAACAACAACAACAACAAAACGTAAAATAGAAAAAGAAAAACAATAATTTGTCATTGCTTTCGATCTAATTCCCAACATAAATTATATTACAGTTCATGATTCTTTACAAACTAAATAGACAACAAGTCATTATCAAACAACCATTAATTCTAAAGTCTTTTCACTTTGAGCACCGTCTCTCAATAAATACATTTAAATTTTTCTTATCATTTCTGACATTACTTTGTAAAGCAAACTTAAATTATTCTTCACTATACGTATATATTTTGTTTAACTAAAATGATCTACATTATGTTAGTAAAATAAATGAATTCTTAAAGAGCATTCAGTTATACTTTATGTATTTTCATTTTCAATAATATTATTGTTTTCGAGCAGCTTGAAAAAATCAAGGATGATAAATCATTCTAGAGAAGTGCTATTCTCACGAAATACCAAAAATCAATGTTTTTAATTGCATATAATAATGATAATATTTTCAATTCATATTTTAATTAATATATAATTTACATGTAGTTCACATAATTGATTATTAATAATACTTGTTTATTAGATAATATGAACTAATTTATTGATAAATGCTTTTAACAATAATATTTTTATCTTTATAAATTTAAATTATATATATATAAATAGTAGATTTGCAAAAAAAAAAAAACCCACACACATTATATATATATATAATTAACATTCATTACTTGATTTAACAGTTAAAAATATATATAGATAATTATAATAAAAACATTTCAGGACCTGATTTGATAATTAATTGTTTATTGCTTTATTTAGGAATCATAAAAAATATTCTAAGATTTTTGTAGCATAAAATAAAATGTTTTTCAAGAATGCTAAAAACATTTATTATGGTCCCATGTATCTATATATATATTGTCAATATATATAGAGAGAGCAAGTAAATTCTAAAAGATTTACAAAAAAATCTATGCTTAAATGGATATATTAGATAAAAAAGTTTAATGGATGGATAAAAAAGTTTGATGAAGTGGGTGGAGAAAGGAAGCTATGGATTCAATTTGAAAAGTCCTTTTTTCCTGCAGTGGATTAATAATGCTTAAAAGTGGTATGTGCAGAGCTAATATAAAAAAAAAAAAAAAGAAAAAGAAAAAACATCTACAGTCATATTAAAATATTTATTTTTAACATCTTGTAACACATAATGAAAATACATATATCACGTTGGTTTTTTTAAAGACATATATCATTAAAAAAATAATTAGTTATATAAATCTTAAGTAATTTCAGATTTATCTAAATTTATAAAATATAAAATTATTGGTATTCAAATAGCTGGAACATCATTATCCAAACCAGGCCAAACTGTTTAATGTTTTAATATTGCATGATTCAAGAATGATGATTGTATTCAGTAAAAATGAAAAAAATGGAATATGACATAATTAACTGTGTGGTCAGTGATAAATCTTCATCAAGACAAATTGACATCATTATTAAAAATTGTATTCAACAAAAACAGCTAAGTTTTTTTCTTTTTAAGCAAGACAATTCATCATAAGTAAACACTTATGATTGCATTCATTTGAAAGCTAATACTTTTTTATGCAAATGCTATGATAAGGGCATAATATTGAAATGAGAATAAGAATTGTATGATGTATGACTAAAAGCATATCACCATCCCATAGATCATAACATACAATCAAATACAAATAAAAATTACATGATGTGATTGCAAAAACAATAGTGATATTATCATCTTTCAACTGTGAAACAAAGTGATAATAATAGCACTTGCAGTCATAGAATGTATTTTTTTGCCATTTGACCATTTTGGGGATACTAAATGTGATTTATGGTATAAAACTATTTTCTGATCAGGTTAATCATATATATATATATATAATGCTTCTATTTATATAGACCAGGTTAATCATATATATATATATATAATGCTTCTATTTATATAGACCAGGCAGTCAAATATTAATTTGGAAAAACATAAATCCAAAATTTAAAATATTTAAATATCAAAGAGCTTCTATTTCTTGAATAACAAGAAAAAAATTGGCAACTCTTTTATTTCACATAAAACAATTCTTCAAACAAATAGTGTTTTTATATCACCTTAATAAAGATGTAACAGTAGTTACTATTATTTGTCTGATGTCTGTATACATATAAATTAGCACATTCATATTGTGCCCTTTTTATTGGTACACCCCATGAAAAAACCAAATTGGGAATAAAATTTATTTTGGTATAATTTTAAATTTTATTAAATAAAAAAGATAGATACTTAGTAAGCTAGAAAAAATAACTGTCATTTTATTTATCATAAGGTTTGAACTTAGGTTTAGTTAATTTAAAATCTTTACAGCCTCCTGGGAATAAGAGCCATGATTTATTTTTGTCTGTCATGATTGTATATATTGAAAAAATATTCTTAAACTCGGAGGTAAAAAGCCAATAAACTCACCACACTGGCTAATGTGTGTTGGTGAGCAGTCCATCCACGTTCCTATACTATATGAATAATCACATTGTAATAACAGTTGCAACAACAAGAACGTATGGAGTGGACATTAGGAATTTGTAAAGTCACCAACCAAGGCAGTGGTTGGTGGCTGAAGGCGAGGGTGCTAAGAATGCCCTGATTGCAGACTCAGGCTGCCATTTGATGACAACTTTTTATTTAGGTACTTACAACTGCAGATCACTTTCAAGTGAAGGAAGATTGCAAGAGTTAGAAGAAGAACTGTCTCATATTAAATGGGACATTATTGGACTTTGTGAAGTTAGAAAAAAAGGTGACGAAACAATTGATTTAAAAAGTGGACATATACTCTACTATAAAGGCACAAATATTGGAAATACAAGTGGAGTAGGATTCATTATAAATAAAAAATGGAAGAATAACATTGTGGAGATTGATGGTGTATCAGACAGAGTGGCAAGATTAGTTTTACAACTTAATAGCAGATACCAAATGCAGATAATTCAGGTTTATGCCCCAATAAGTTCTCACAGTGATGAAGTTATAGAAGATTTTTATATGGATGTACAAAAAACTTTTGATCAGAGTAAACAACATTTTAAAATTGTTATGGGAGACTTTAATGCTAGAATTGTTTAAACAAATGAAAGATGAAAATGTTGTAGGTAATTTTAGTTATGGTAATAAAAATAATAGAGGGCATAGACTTGTGGAGTTTGCAGAAAAAGAAAAACTTTATATTATGAATTTTTTTTTTTTGAGAAAAATGGAAGCATCCAAATGAAAGTATGGCAGAATTGCATTATATTTTGACTAACCAAAAATACATATTTCAAGATTGTAATGTTGTTAATAAATTTAACACAGGAAGTGATCATCGATTAGTAAGATGTAAGATACATGTCAATGCAAAACTAGAGAGACAAAAATTATTAAAAAAAACAATATTTACAGTTGATATTCCTAATCTTCAGAAACATTCTAATGAATTTAAATTAGAACTTACAAATCGGTTTCAAGTATTAGTAGATTTTGAACATGATTCAGATTTGAATGATATTAATAGAAAAATAAGTGATACACTTTTAAAAACTGCAACAAAGATAGCTGGTAGAAAAAAGCAGCAATTGACCAATAAAATTTCTACTGAGACTAGAGAATTTATGAAGAAAAGAAGGAATATGACGATATACAACAATGATGCATTAAAAAGGATTGGATATCTTGAATTTTGTAAAATGGTACGGAAAAGAGTTGAAAATGATATAAGGAAGTATAATTGTGAACTAGCAAGGAAAGCTGTAGAAGAGAATAAAAGTCTAAAGAGTGTAAAACAACATTTTGGTATTGGTAGGAAATTTATATCTGCAATAAGAAAAAAAGATGGCATTATTACTAAAAAGAGAGATGACATCATAAAATGTGTAGAAAACTTCTAACAAGAATTATATAGTAATAAAGAACAAGTGCCTCCTATACATATTATTTCTTCCGAATTGCCCAGAATTTTGAATGAGGAAGTGAGACATGCAACTAAATTTATGAAGAAAGGGAAGGCTCCAGGTAGTGATGAAATTGTAATTGATATATTAAAAGAAGCAGGTGAAGAAATAGAATTTTTTTTAGCAAAGTTATGTACCAAATGTCTAAATGATAAATATGTACCAGATGATTGGAAGAATGCAGTATTAATATTAATATTTAAAAAAGGTGATAAAGAAGATATTAGAAATTACAGACCTATCAGTCTTTTATCAGTTTTATACAAAATTTTTACTAAGATAATTACAACTCATCTACAGAAAACACTGGATTTCCACTAACCAAGAGAACAACCTGGATTTAAAAGTGGTTTTAGTACAGTAGATAATATCCAGGTATTGAGAGAAATTATAGAAAGGACAAATGAATATGAATTGTCATTATGCTTAGGATTTGTAGACTATGAAAATGCATTTGATTCTATAAACATTTCTTCAGTGATTAAAGCAGTGGATCATCAAGGTGTAGATCCAGGATATTGTCACATTTTGAAGAATATTTATAAAAATGCAACAGCAACAATTAGATTACATAATGACAGTAGGAAAAGCAACATTGAAAAGGGTGTAAGAAAGGGTGACTCCATATCTCCAAAACTTTTTACTGCAGTGCTGCAAGAAGTATTTTGTGGATTAAAATGGGAAGCTAAAGGAGTGAAAGTAAATGGAGATTATTTAAGTCATTTAGATTTTGCAGATGATGTAGTTGTTTTTGCAAATAATGCTTTAGAGATACAGGAAATGTTGTAGGAGTTATCAGATGAAAGTAGGAAAGTAGGACTAAAGATAAATGTTAAAAAGACTAAAGTAATGTTTAATAGATTTTCTCAAAATATGAAAATAAAGATTGATTATGATGAGTTAGAAGAAGTTAACAGTTACAAATACCTTGGTCAGATTATTAATACAGATGAAAATATAATGGATAAAATTAATCATAGAATTAGACTTGATTGGAGTGCTTTTGGTAGAAATAACTTGATACTCAAAGGAAATATGCCTATGTGTTTGAAAAGGAAGGTTTTTAATAAATGTGTTTTGCCAGTTCTTACTTATGGATCTGAGAGTTGGACACTTAATAGAAGAGCAATACAGATACTTCAGACCACTCAAAGAAGTATGGAGAGATGCATGTTGGGAATAACAAGAAGGGATCGAAAATGCAATGTATGGGTAAGAGAACAAACAGGTGTTACTGACCTCATTGAAAAAATTAAAAGACTGAAGTGGAGTTGGGCTGGACATATTGTTAGAAGAGATGATAACAGATGGACAATTGAAATTTTAAACTGGACTCCAAGAGATTGTAAAAGACCCAGAAAGAGACCACATATGAGATGGGTGGATGAAATAAGAAAGTGTGCATGGGTGATGTGGAGAAGAGAAGCTAAAGATAGAAAAATATGGATTGAACTTGGAGAGACCTTTATCCTGCAGTGGATTGATAATGGTTGATGATGATGATGAATTTAAAATCTTATAAGAATATAAATGCTGGATAAAATAATTAGTTACAAGTGTACATAAAAGATAAAATAATAAACTATAAATTCATTATATTTGCTAATAAGTAAACAGTTGATGGCATTTAAAATTATAGTAAAGTTCAAATCTAATCTTCTAAACAAAAATATATTATATTGATAGATAATTATTGTCAGTACACATCTAATATTATAAGAGCAATTATTATTTCTGGTTAAATCTTAAGTTATGTTTAAAAACAAAGGATTAATATTTATTTTGTGAAGTTTGCAATTAAAATTTCATGAAAGTAATGTGAATCTAGTTGGTATAAAAATAAAATCAAAATGATTTAAATCAGTGGTAGTTTATTTCTGTTTCTAAAAAGTGTTATTTTTTATTGAGAAATATTTTAAAACTAAAAATATTTGTTTTCAAAATAAATAAAACACAACTGACTAATTATTTTAAAAGCAGAGAAGGAGGGGAGGGGGGAATTAACTAATAAACAGTAGTCAGACAATCATTTTAATAAAAAATGAGGAAAAATTAAATTGAAAAAAAAAAGACTATAGATCGAAGAACAAGTAACTGGTTTTGATTTTTTTTAATCCTAAAATCCTCATGTTTTCATTTCCAGTACTTAAGATTTGCTCATATATAAGCATTTGGGTTGGAAAGAATAAGTGGATTCATTTTATTCTTTCATAAATACTATATCTTGTGTTGGGAGTGAAAGTATTCATTTATTATTAACACTCATAAAAAGCGCATGCACAATAGCTTGAAAGGCTGATCTTTCATGTATTAAATATTATTATTATTTTTAAAAAAGAAAAAAAGATAATGAATTTTACCCATTTAATAATTTAAGGAATATAGGTTACAAAGTTTTGTTAAAATGAAGGGGCAAATCAGCAATTAATGATTCTTGAAAAATTTCTTGAAATCATTATATGGAGAAAGATAATATAAGAATGAAGGAGAATAGTTGTACATGTCTATCAAAGTGTTACCAAGGAATACACCCACCAAAGAAAACCTTGGGAGTACTGTATCAATACTGAATTTAATTGATAAACTAGATGAAGTCTTCATGTGACATATTAGTCAAAATAATTGGACATGATTATGTTATCAGCCAGGGATAAATAAAAAGCAATATATTCCTGACAGAGCTAAATATGCATTTTAAAAATATATATAACTAAATTAGTAATAGATAATAACAAAACTAGATATGAATGAAAAAGCGTACATCATATTCAAAGATAAATCTTAAAGCATTTTGGAATAAAATTTTCCTTGAAGAAATGATTGAAACTGAAGCAATATTAGTTCTACTATCACTTTTATATAGAGTGAAAAATTATACTGAGTGATATATATGTTAAATGAAGATTGTATTTATATGTGTACAGAAGAATAGTGTCTGCTAGCATAAATGAAAGCATTATCTATCATCTGGAATTAAGAAAATATATAAAATAAGTGTAAGGAAGAAAAAAACATCACAGAAAATGTTTAATAAAGAATAAATATGCATGGAGAATAAATTGTTGAAGAAAAGATGGAATAAACATTAGTGCATTGGGAAATATAAAAGGTATGTGGAAGATAATATTATTTTACTTTTAAAAAGAAATGCTTTTCTTAATAATAATAGTAACCAAAAATATTACTAGCACAAGGAGCATTTAAATTGAATGGAGCATTTAAATTGAATGAATAAGGCAATTTGCTGGTTATAATTGTAATAATCTTGGACGAGAACAAATGGAGCAAAAGTGATAATAATATTGATGGGCAATTATGCCAGTAAAAGTTAAATTTTTTTTTTAGAAACTTGTATTTTTTTATTTTTTAAAAAAGCTTGCAACAGAATATTTGTAAATACATTAATTCTATACTTTAACATAGTTGTTATTACAATAGGAGGGAGGAGAATAGATCAATAGATAATAAAATTAATAATTGATTTAATTTGGTTATTTATGTCATTAATTATTTTAAAAGTTAAGTTTTATCAAATATTGTTAGATAATTAAAATCAATAGATAGGATTAATGTGTTAATAAAATATATCATAAAAATAGTTAACAATATGTATATTATGAAGAGGGGATGATGATATTTTAAATTTGATCTTTAGTTTGTAATTTGTATAAGCAAATAGTTATAAGAAAGATATTAAACAAATATAAGTTAGAAATATGAAGATAATAATCAAGTTGTTAGATAAAGCTCAGATAAGTATTGTATTTAAGATACACCAAAGGGTTGTCTATTAACATTTAGCTGAATCTCATAAATTGTAGACAAAAATTATTGCAGGAAGATATAAGAATTCAGATTTAATAGTACACAGCATAAAATTTTTATTGGTTGTATTTTAGTATATAGATTGTGAATAAAACCATACAAAGTTGGAGTTTGAGATTGAAAAATTAATTGATGATTTTATAATTATTATATTTTTTAAAAAATAAATAAATAAATAAATAAAGATCAAAGGAAAAATATCACGGAATCTAAAATAAACAAAAAGTGACATTTCACCATATTATAACAAGATTATTATATTAAAGTAAGAATATATTATTTAATACTTTCCATTTTGACTTTATAATTTAAAGCCTAACTTATAATGGGTTAATAATTGTAAAAGAAGGGAAACAATGATTATCTAATGGAGGCAGCTGATTTGTGATAAAAGGAAAAAAAATCTAAAGGTAAATATCATAACAGCCTCATATTATATGAAAAGGTATTACTTTTTGTTTTATTGTAAATATCAAAACGAAAAAGGGGCATGTAAATTTTTCAATTGTTTATAGTGTTAGTATATTATGTGGGTATCTGACTTTATTACCATTGTTATCTTTAAATTACCTGTTAGTTAAAATGTTTATCATAATATCTTGTAAATAATATGATTAAAGTTGTTGTTTTGAAAGTTAACTTGAGTGTTAAAAGTTGCATTTCTTTTGTGAGAGTCATTGTCACTACATCACATGAACGAACCCAGGGTGTACAGTTTGAGCTTATAACAATATAATCATCATTTAAGCACATACTTCTTAAAAGAGATTTTAATTTAATGTAAACTGCCTTGATCACATAAGTCACTGATAATATTGCAAATTATTAAAGTATGCTTATTTGTAAGGAATTAAATTATGAATTATTTATTGTTAAAAGTATCAAATATAATTACAATTTAGATAAAAATATTGGTTTAATAGTAACTATCAGGGAACCTAAATATAAAATAGTAATACAATCTTAATTATAGATTCAGGTGATAAGTCTTTTTTTAATTGACACACTACCTATAAAGTTCAGTAAAATCCCTCTTGATATTTTATAGGTGGATCAAATAACTAATTGAAAATCAATGATAATCCTGAGATCTATTTAGAATGATATTGTTATTATGGTTATTCTTAATAATAGTGTTATAGAAGTAAAACAATAAAAGATTACCATACAATAAAATAACAACACAACTTATTGATATATATTATATAATTATTGATATATATTATATAATATATAGGGTATATGAGCACAGACTTTCACACAACCCAACACTCTCCAGTCTATCTAATAACACTGATGCACTCAAGCACATATATGCTGAAAAGATAAATAATCACCAATATATGTAATTCATGCTAAATTGGTGATTATTTATCTTTTCAGCATATATGTGCTTGAGTGCATCAATGTTATTAGATAGACTGGAGAGTGTTGGGTTGTGTAAAAGTCTGTGCTCATTTACCCTATATATTACATATATAGATATAATAAGCCTGTGTTTCAGTTATTACAACTTATTGAGTAGATTAATTTAAATGTCATCATTATAAATATTTTATTCTATTAATTTAAGCATTGTCATTAGACATGAGAGTATTTAGATACTGAATAAGGAGGAGTGCCTAAGTATTCTTATGCCATTGGATAAATACTTGAGTATTTATTTAATGTTAAAGAGTATGTAATCTTGTTGATAAGATATATGAGTCTTAATTTTTATGATTGATGAAATATAGTTAAAATGGTAAGACTATTAATTGGTACTTAGATAAAGTCCTAGTATCACCTAATGTAGGGACTTGGCATATCTGCTGGGGGTCATTTTTCTATTGACCAGGGCACAATATATATATATATATATATATATATATATATATATATATATATAATGATGGATATTTATAACCTTTACTACATGGTTAAGTCTTAATAATATTACTCTTTTTTAAAAAGATTTCTAGCTGTGATTAATGAAATAGATATAAAACATTTCTATACAAAAATATTTTGCTAATTTTACAAATTCTATTTAATATAACTTATATTCTAAGTTACTTGATCCTTAAATATTTTCTAACTCATTCAAATGTTTTGCCTGCACTTAAAATCATGCATATTTGAGAACATGGGTTGTTTCTATTATTATTGCAGCTTTTATAGGGTTTAAATTTTCATACCCACAAGGAAAGAATGCAAATTCTGGAAAGCTCTCTTCAAATGTAAGATAGCATATTTTTAACGGGCATCAATTAGACATTTAAAGCCTGAATCCTACTGTATGAATTAACATCTAATATGACCAAGTGATCAATTGCAAGATGTCATAGAGTTATAAATATCTTTAAGAGTAAACTAAAATAGATACAATTATTTATTTTTAAAATATATTAGCTCTGTATTTTTACTAAAGGAGAATGATAAATAACCAATATGGCCTAATACATACTCAATGAGTCTAATAATGAAAATGGTTATATATGAACTATTATAGATGTTGTTGGAGAATTCAGCCAGTTTCTGGCTATGCATTACTCTGTTGTAAAATGTTTGTATAGTTTCATGGTGATTAAATTATATACTTTACTTTTATTCATATTTTATATTTAATACTAAACAATTCCTTAGCAAAATGAATAAGATCTGACCTATATTTCTACTAAACAACAATTTGCTGATGTATATTACAATAATTGAAATAAAAATGAATTAATTATTTTTAAACAAATAGCATAATAATGAAAATTTTAATTATAATTTGAAATAATGGATAAAATGACATATTTTTAATACTGAAATTAATTATTCATTCAATAAAAGATTGGTAAAGCAATCTAAAAATCAAATTTTCGTGTAATCTTTCTATATAAAACTTTTAATATTATCACTGTAAGAAATAATTTTAACAAGTTAATAAATTCAATATAAGCCATGAACTGAGAAACAGTAAAAATATGATATTATTTACACAAGCTAGTGCATTTAACATACTTTACAGCTAGGCGCTTAGTTGTATTGGCTCCAAAACAGAAAAAAAAAAACAAGATTTATCTGATCTTGATTTAAGTTCCAATTCACAGCATGACAACTGAAACACTTACTGTTGCTCCTAATCAAAACTCAAGAAAGAAGAAAAACTCAAGAAATAAGCCTGAAAATGAACAAAATGAAAGAAAAAAATTGAATGACAGATTGTCAGAAAATTACAAAAAAGTAGAATTTTCATTTTGAAATCTTTTAGAAAGTGAATATTTATAAAAATTAATTTGTACAAAATCATTTAAGTCAAATGTATAATTTTTTTGAAAAACAAATAAACTTTTAAAATCGTGGTTATATTTAATTATAAACTATATTTTAAGAACAAGAAGGAATATTTCAGAAATTAAAGAATCTTTTAATAAAACTTCTAAATTGTACCATTAAAACCACAATTTGAACTGCCCTATAAGAGAATTGATCTATTATGGATGAAGACAAAATGAAATAGGTAAAACTCTTCTTTTTATTATTGCTGAGAATAATATTTGTCCACCATTGGATTTATGGTAATAATTCAAAGTAGATAGATGTTACTTAAAATCTAAATGATATTTATATTCACATCTTTATATAAATAAGAGACTATATGAAAAACATCTTATTGTCAACAGAAAGAAAAAAAATATTTATTTACTATTATAATATTTGCACAATTTAAGTAAATTCAAAAACATTTGCTCACATTAAAATATTCTATATATAACATTAAAGTAATATGTTAAAATCTATATCAATATAAAATATATAATACACCGAAATTTTAAAAACAGGATAGACAATATTTAAAAAAATGCTTTGCATTTTCTTATCGTAATAAAAAAAATGTTAATTTCAATTAGAAGATCATTAAATAAGATAAAGTAGTTCTAAACTTGAACTTTTAAAAAAGTGACAGATGATGACAATTACCATTCAACTATTGTTATAGATCCAATGCTCAATTAATCCGAAAATTCAAAAGGTGGTCCCTTGAGGCAAAATTCCTCGATTTCTTCCTCAAAATCAATCTTCACTCCCTTCCCACAAATCAATTTTTGGTCAACCATAGGGGTTTCACCAAGATCTCTCCCATATGCCAGCTCAGTAAAACTGACAATGAAACCTTCCAGCACTTTCTACTTAAATGTCCCTTTTTGCTTGGAGTGAGACATGTCATCAACTTCTGCCTTTCCTCACACAGGAATACTATCTTCAACCTCCAAGAATCCATAGAAACAGGGGCCTTTGCAACTATTAGACTATCAGTTTTCCTCATCTATGCACTCTGGTTGCTCCAATGGGCCACTATTTTTGACCAGAGAGTATACTCAGTGAATCAAAAGCTATTGGATCTAATTCACTCTCTCAAATCCAGAGATACTAAACTAGCCCCACTTCCACTCTTCACAGACACTTGGGCAATCCTCCAACTCCCATCCTCTCAGCCTCGGTCATAGGACTTAATCATTCAAATGTTTGTGAAGCATGCAGTGCTTGCTCAATGAAGACATGCATCTCAGACTGGCCTGGACTACACACCATTTCCCCATTCCTCCTCCCATTCCCTTTTCACATGTATCCTTCCCTCTTACCATATTGCTCCTGAAATTCAATTTATCATATAATCACTCTTTTGTAAATCTTATTCTAACTGTATTTGTATCTGTTTTTTTTTTTTTGATGAATAAACTTTCATCACTGAGAAAAAAAACTATTGTTATAGATAAAGATAGCACTTTATTGCCTAATTATATCAGTCTATTTTAAGCATAACAATTAACATGCATATTCACAATATACAATGTCATAAATTATAAAATTATTGCCACATATTGTCAAATCATTAATTATATTACTAGTTGATAGCAGATAAAAATGACTAAATATTATAACTGATTCTATTCTCTCAAAAATAAATGGCATACAACTCAGAAATATTGCTCCTAAATAAAAATTAAGTCAGAATTATTATAGTCATTATAAATTTTCAATCATCAAAAATGCATACACACCATATAAAGATCTTTAAATACAATGTATTATTTTTATTAACAGGCACCTCTACCATTTATTGACTTGAATAATGTCTTGTAACCATTGAGAATAATTGTAAAGACTACTGAGAACTTAGATTACATGGAGGGTGAAATTTTTGTTTAATGTTCACTACCATTAATATTCTTTAAAACCGATCAAATTGAATTGTTCAGTGATTTATGCAAAAACATCTATAAATCAGTCTATAGTTTTCTGGAACATACCCAATTGGTATTAAAGTTATAGCATTACTGAATTTACTAAACAACCCTAAACTTTCTACTAAGGTGCTCTAGCCTGCCAAAAATATGCAATGATTTTTTTGAATTATTTTGCCTTTATATCTTAGAAATTATTTACAAAAAAAAATAATCCAGTCTAGATTATTTCTTTGAATTCTTTTGCTGTTATATCATAGATTTTATTTATAGTTAGACTAATTTTATGTCATAATGATTTTCACACTTGCCTGGCATTCCCATGTTTGAAGGTCTGAGCAAGAAGAATCTTGTAAATGTTTTCCAGTTCATATATCTAGAGGAACTGAATTCAGAAATTATCTTTCTCTTTATGGCTGATTAATGATTAAATTTCATATAAAATACTATTTTGTATACATATATTAAAATTATAAATTTTAAGTTTGATGTTTCAAATGAGTGCAGTTTTTTTAACTCGTGAAAAGTAACTACTTTTTAAAGCTTTAATAAGATGAAAAGGTAATTCAAACCTATATTTCCCCATCATTTAGTTCTAAATAGCAAATTTTAAAATAATGTTCTTACATATTTCTTTAAAATATTTTAAGCGAAATATAGATCATTAACCTTAGTGATTAGTATTAGGAGCAATTGTGAATTAAAAAAAAAAAAGAAATTTTAGCTTATTTAAATAAATGCAGGTTATGTATATTTATTAAAACAACAGCAACAGTAATTGAACCATATGTTAATATGAATAGAGAAGAAATAAATAAAACAGTTATTTAAAAAAAGTAAGTGTTTCAAAAGAAATTAAGATCAAGACCAAATTAAGAAACTTGTGGGCTTCTCATTTAAAAACCACTGAATTAATCTTTTCATAATAAACAATCTTCAAGAGTTTAAAAATCCTATAAAACTGTTTCAGCAAAATTTGCAATATAAATAAATTTTTATTTAACATTAATGTAATGTTTTAAATAAATATATGCGATCAATACTTACTTAAAGATTTAAGACTCGGAGATTTAATAATAAAAAAAAACAATTCAGAAATTATAGACCACATACTGAAGAATAAAAAGATGTTTATT
This sequence comes from Epiperipatus broadwayi, assembly GCA_028023455.1. NCBI lineage: Eukaryota > Metazoa > Onychophora > Udeonychophora > Euonychophora > Peripatidae > Epiperipatus > Epiperipatus broadwayi. The sequence goes on along the minus strand of JAQFVV010012400.1, from coordinate 7,133,357 downwards.
GCGCTTAACAAAAAGGGATTGAAAATTAAATACATGAATGAGAATATATAATCAATTAAAAGGCTGAAAATGAACAGGACTGTAAGTATTGCTAGAAATCATGACAAAAGATTGTCAACTGAAGTTTTAAACTCAATTTCAATATAGTGTAAGAGATCCACATTTGAAATAGATGGACGAGATAAGAAAAATTAAAAAAATAATGTAGACTGTGGAGAAAAAAAAACTATGGATTAATAAAATTGGATCCAAACATAGAGAGACCTCCTGCAAAAGTCTGATAACGTTTGAGTATGAAAATAATAAGGCAACATTTTTAAGTTTAAAAATCTCAATCTGATAAATATTCAAATTTACTCACCTTTAGGAAAGAAGAATTCAGCAATAAATTCATTGCTTGCCTATACATATGTTATGATCTTAAATCTATATTGATGCCTTTTATTTGATCTGTTATAAGCAGAGGAAATGAAATTCACACTGAAAATTTTTAATAAATTCGTTTTATTTCAATTTTTTTTAATGGCAATATGATATTTGGTAAATAAATTATGCACACATTTACATTATTTTTAATTATTATCAATTTACTATATGGTAAAAGCTTTCAGAATCTTTGTCAAATCATGGCAGAAGACTTTCTTACCCATTTAAAATATCTGTTTGGCTGTCTGTCTGTCTGTCTGTCTATCTATCTATCTATCTATCTATCTATCTATCTATCTATCTATCTATCTATCTATCTATCTATCTATCTATCTATCTATCTATCTATCTATCTATCTATCTATCTATCTATCTATCTATCTATCTATCTATCTATCTATCTATCTATCTATCCATCTGTCCGTCTGTCTGTCCGTCCGTCCATCCATCCATCCATTTATCTATCTATCTATCTGTCTGTCTGTCTGTCCATCTACTACTATATTAATTATATTTATCTAACCATATATCTATCTATCTGCCTTCTTGTCTATGTTTATCTATCTACTTATCTATATATCTGCCTTCCTCTCTATTAAAAACTATCCATCTGTATACTTCTCTCTTTCAATATGTATATACACAAATGTATATCTTCATTTATTCAATTATCTATCTATCTATCTATCTATCTATCTATCTATCTATCTATCTATCTATCTATCTATCTATCTATCTATCTATCTATCTATCTATCTATCCATCCATCCATCCATCCATCCATCCATCCATCATCCATCCATCCATCCATCCATCCATCCATCCATCCATCCATCCATCCATCTATCTATCTATCTATCTATCTATCTATCTATCTATCTATCTATCTATCTATCTATCTATCTATCTATCTATCTATCTATCTATCTATCTATCTATCTATCTATCTATCTATCTATCTATCTATCTATCTATCTATCTATCTATCTATCTTCCTACCTATTATGATTTATCTATCTTTTCAAGTACTTAATTTCTATCTTTTTATCTTATCTATCTATCCACCTAATTATCTAACTCATAAACAACTATCCACCTATCTATCAATCATTTATAACTTTTCTTTTTATCTGTATATCTCTTTACTTATTTATTTGTCGGCTTTTTTATCTATTTATTCATCCATTCATCAGATCTTTACCTACTTATCTATCTATGTAACTATCCATTTTTTGTATTCATTTTTTCATCTATTTATTTATTTACCCATCTATCTTATAATGTTTTCAAGATTTTTAATTCCTTTTGAAATAAAATTTAGGATTTCATGGTCCATCTATTTTCATATCTTCTAGCGACATGTTCAACTCAGTTTAATTTTAACCTTTTAATTAATTAAAAATGTCAATGACATCAGTTTTTTAAAAAAAATTTACATTTACAAGTCTTTATTAATGAAAACAAACCTTTCCCATAGTTCATAGCCCTACCTATAATATTTGATAGCATAGTTTTGAGCAGTGATGAATCTCAGCTCAATTCTGTTATTTCCAGAGCTGGAAATTTTTGTGAATTCCTGAGCAATAAATCAACTAGTGTTAAAATCTCAGATTCATAATTAAGCATTTTTAGAATACATTAAAAATTCTCATTTTTAATTATATAGATATATTCACATTGCTTGTATTAAAAACATTCCATTTAATTTTAATTTTATAATTAAAATTATTCATTATATTTTCACTCGTATTAATAATTTGGCTAATTGTTAACTTAAAATTCTTTAGCTGCAAGTTTAATTTTTATTTTTGAAAAGTATTGAATATTATATATTTTGTTATGCACGGGTTATTGACCATCGTTTAATTAAAAAGTCATCAAATAAGAGCTTTTAAAAATGTAAAGTTTATTGGCAATTTTTGACTGAGAATCTATTTATATATCTACTTATATAAAATAAACATTTTATAAGAATTGTTAATTTATTATTCTATAAAACTCTTTTCAAACATCTGAAGGTTTTCAATTAAAAAAAAAGTTTTCTAGTTTTAGTGTTAAGTTAATATGTAGATGTTTTATTTATTACAAAGTTTAGTTAAGCTTTAGTAAAAGATTTAAACAAATAAGGATACTAAGATGATTATTAATCAATACAAAAATCGTAGAAAACATTTTAAAACACGATTCTATTAATAATTTTATTTTATTTGAATCAAGATGTTATATGTTGTTTATTAGAATGACTATTGCCTGTATCTATCAATATTAGCATTTCATAAAAAAACATAATAGTTTTAAAGTCATATTTTTAAACTATTGATTGACAAAAAATATATATAACATATTTTCTATATGTAAAACAAAAGCATTTTATATAAATACCTCAGATAATTGATAAAGTCGTTTTCCAAATCTTTTACTTCACAGAGTAAAACTTCAAAAGAAATACCATAAAAATATATAAATAGATAAGTTTCTTCACTTAAAAAAAATATGTTTTTCCAAATGCAAACATTTATTAATATATAGAGTATATGAGCACAGACTTTTAGAGGACCCATCACTCTCCACTCTATTTAATAACACCGATACACTCAAGCACTTATATGCTGAAAAGATAAATTGAATCATAAGAGATTGAAAAGATCTTTAAAAAGACCACATATGAGATGAATAAATGAAATTAGGAAATTTGTCATTTGATGTGAAGTTATTGATCTGAGAAACGGATATTTGTAGAGACCATTCTGAAGCTTATCAGTAATAATTAAAAATAATGACGATGATGATGAATATTATTTTAATATTTTTTATTAAGTATTTGTAATGATTATTAAGAATAAGTAATCATGAAATAACTAAGTATTGCCATATAATACATTTTGTTAACAATAGCGATGATTTTTTATTATTATAGAAGAATTGCTTAATGATTATCCTAGTGCACTTATAAGTTGAAAAAAAGAGTTCCATATTTCAAAATCATTTCAGCATATAGGTGCTTGAGTGTATCGGTGTGGAGAGTGACGGGTCGTCTGAAAATCTGTGCTCATATACCCTATATATTACATATATAGACATAGGTATATAACAAGCCTATGTTTCAGTTATAAACATTTATTAATTAAATCAAACCATAGATTTAAATAAAACATTCAATAGCATATTATAAAAAGAAACTTACCTCACTAAGTCAAACAAAACGATGTATCAAATTAATAATAGAATTAAAAACTTGTTTTTTTTTTTTTAAAAAAAATACAACTTTTCATAATTTGTTCAAACTGTTTTTTTGATAAGATTTAAAATTGTTTTTGTATTCATTAATCTAATAAAAATGATTTTGTCTTGCATTGGTGGTCGAGAGGTCAGCGCGACTGCCTTGCACTTGCAGGCAGTTGCCCGGGTTGCGGGTTCGCGTCCCGGCCGATGCTATGACACTTAAAAAAAAAAAAAAAAGATTTTGAAATATGGAACTTTTTTTTCACCTCATAAGTGCACTGGGATAATCATTAAGCAATTCTTCTATAATAATAAAAAATCATCGCTATTGTTAACAAAATGTATTATATGGCAATACTTAGTTATTTCATGATTACTTATTCTTAATAATCATTACAAATATTTAATAAAAAACATTAAAATAATACTCATTAAAAATTATTTAATAAAAAATATTAAAATAATATTCATCATCATCGTCATCATTTTTAACTATTACTGATAAGCTTCAGAATGGTCTCTACAAATGTCAGTTTCTCCGATCAATAACTTTACATCAAACGACAAATTTCCTAATTTCATTTATTCATCTCATATGTGGTCTTTTTAAATATCTTTTCAATCTTTTATGATTCAATTTAATTTCAATTGTCCATCTATTATCATTTGCTTTAAAAATATATTCAACTCAATTCATTTCAGTACGTATATTAATTCTTTCAATAATATCGGTGATACCTATGTATTCTCTCGCCCATACGTATATTAATTCTTTCAATAATATCGGTGATACCTATGTATTCTCTCACCCAAGTATTTCTTTTTATTCTTTTATTGTTACTAGTTCTCTACAATTCATTGAGTGGTTTGAAGTTTGTGTATTGCTGTTTTATTAAGTGCTTAGGTCTCAGATTCATAAGTAAAGACTAATAAAAAACACTTATATTTAAAAAAAAAACTTTTCCTTTTCAAACATATAAGCATATTTTCTTTTAGTACTGAATTATTTCTACCAAAGGTACTCCATTCAAGTTTAATTCTATGAAGAATTTATCCATTAAGTTCCATCTGTATTAATGATCTGATAAACTATTTGTAGTTATTAACTTATTTTAATTTATTAATATTGATCTTTATTTTCTTTTTCAGACAAAATGTTTTGAACATTAACTCTTTTTAATATTTATTTTTAGTCATTTCATGCGATAATTTTTCATTTTTTCCTGAAGTTCTAAAGCATTATTCTCAAAAAGACCATCATTTATAAAATCCAGATGATTTAAATAATCTCTATTTTCTTCTATTTCCTTAACTTCTCATTTTAATTCACAAAATACTTATTGTAAAACTGTTGTAAAAAGCTTTGGAGATATTACATTATTCTGTAGTACACTCTTCTCAATGTTAGTCTTCTAAATATCACAATGTGATCTAATTACTGTTGCTGAATTTTGATAAGTATTCCTCAAAAAGTAACAATATCCCAATCAATATCTTAAAGAACTAAAACTTTAATCACTATGGAAAAGATTATAGAATCAAATGCATATTTATAATCTTCAAATCTAAAGTATAATAGCGTCTTATAATCATTGATCTTTTTAATTACTTTTTTTAATACTTGGATATGATCACATTGCTAAAACCATTTTTAAATATTGTTCTTTTGGTTTGAATCCAAAACAAGCTATATATCTTTGGTAAAGATTTTGTAAAGAAGTGATAGAAGAGTCTCAGATTTATAAATTCTAATATCTTCTTTATTACCTTTTTAGTTATAAATATTACTACTACACTTCTTATCATCTGGTACAATTTTATAATTTAGACATTTGGTATATTTATTTCTTTTAAAATATCAATAAGAATTCCATAATTTTCTGGTGTTTTTCTCTTTTTTATAGATTTAATTGAATATCTCATCTCTATTTAAAACACTTAGCAATTCAGAAGATATAGTATTTTTTTCTTTTAAAATATCCCTTTATTTAATAAATTAATTAAAATGATGATATTTACTATTAAATGCAATGTTATTAAAAACAATTATAACCATAATATACAAACATGTCTATAGTTATATATTTATTGATTTAATAATGCCTAATGTGTTCAATATAATAAATTTAAGCAGATTTTTTTTAAAATCAATAATCTATTAATAACTGACAAACATGCTTTTCATCACAATATAAAATATAATACAAACTTTACAAATTCAATATTTAAATTATATGCATAATAACAATATTTTATAAATGATAATAATAGTAATTGATGTTCTAATATGTAGTTTATATAATTCATAGATATGACTTGTTTTTTAATCTTTCTAGTAATTCTTTCTCTAATGATGACTTTGTTAATAATATAATAATTAGCATTAGATATTGTAAAATATTTCAATTTTTAAAACAACATGTAAATATTGATTTAAAAAGAAAAATAACTATGATTAAAAAATCTTTGATTGAGGTTTTAACAAGATCAAAAATTAAAATTAAATCTACTGTTCTTAAGTATAAAATATTTTTTCTAATATAATTATATAATTATAATTGTAAAAAACTATCAAATTGTTTCAAATATTTTATCAAATGTACATTATTTTAAATTTTCCAATTTAAGGAAAATAAAGAATATGTAAACAATTTTATATTGGCAGATTAAATAAACTAATTAATGGTTTTGGAAATTAAGTAAGTAAAAAATATTCAGAAAAAAACATTTTTTCTTTAGCAGATTAAAATGTGTTTTTTAAGAAAAGGTATAAAAGACAGAACAAATTAAATTTTCTTGTTTTTTAGTTAATGAGGTTTTTGCAGTTAATATCAAATATTATTTTAGAATATTAATTTAGACTCACAGGGCTAGTTAAACCAAGTAATTTTATATTCTCAGTATGATGTTAAACCAAATGTATGCAAATCTGAAAAACCTAGAAGACCTGAATTTGCTATTCATGCCTGAAAGAATAGCTATATCATTATCATGTTTTATTTAAGATTAACCTGCCTGCATTAGAAAAAGAATATTTGAAGCTCAATACATGAATGTCATAGAATGTCAATATTTGTGCTGGAATATTATTGAATTAGCAAATAACTAAACCAACATAAGTATCTCAAATTGATTTCATAAAAAAGATATCCTCCACTATAATAATTAATATATTTTATGATTCTTAATTACTATACAATTCTTTATAGAACTCTTCCATATATTTCATGTTGCCATCCTTCCTTTTAATAACTGTTCATCTTTTCTTTTTATTGTTGAAACAAAGTTTCTTCCAATATTAAGATATTGTTTGATACTTTTGAGACTTTTATTCTTTCTTATAGCTTTTTTCCCCAATTCATAATTATATTTTTATATATCATTATTAACTCTTTTTCTATCATTATAAAAACAAACTTTAGATATTCAATTTTTGATAATGAATTAATTTAAAAAATTTTCATATTCCTTATTTTTCTTATACATTATCTTGTTTCAGTAAAAAAAAATTACTGAAAATTGCAATTTTTTTGTATCAATTATCCTTTTTTAAAACTCTAATTATTTTATTGATTTCAGTCAAGTCTGAACCATCTAAATTTGTTAATATTTTAAAACTACTTGAACATTTTAATTTAAATTCATTGGAGTGTTTCTCAAAGTTAGGAAAATCAATTATTAATAATATTTTTCTTAATAGGTTTCACCTCTCTAGTTTTCCACTTATTATTAGATAATGATCATTTCCTGTGTTGAATGTATTAAAAATATTACAATCTTAAATGACATATTTTCTATTACTCAAAATATAAACCAATTATGCAATATCTTCATGTGACTGCTTCCATATCCATTTCATTTATTATTTTTCCCAAAGAATTTTATAATAGTTTTATTTCAGCAGCTCTATAAGTTTGTGTCCTCTCTATCATTTTTGTCACCATAACCAAATTTACCCATTAACATTTTTACAACTTTAAGCATTTACAAATTCAAATATATTAAAATCTTTTATAACAATTTGTCTAATCAAAATCATTTTTACATCCATATAAAAAATCAATTACTTCATTACTATAATTCAAGCATGAGTGTGTGTGCACAACTGTTCTCAAAAGCTATTAATACAAAATAGCTAACTAAAACTAATAAACTAGCTGAGTGCTTTCAAAGGATCTTGCCTTCATAATCATAGCTTGCTAATACATTTAATGATATGCAAATATGCTAATTCCATAATTTTGATAAAGCATAGCACGTGTCCTTCCTATTTATGGCATCGTTGTCTCGTGGGATGAATAAAGCCTCCTTATTCATCTCACGAGACAACGATGCCATAAATAGGAAGGACACGTGCTATGCTTTATCAAAAAAATGGAATTAGCATATTTTTATATCATTAAATGTATTAGCAAGCTATGATTATGAAGGCAAGATCCTTTGAAAGCACTCAGCTAGTTTATTATTTTTAGTTAGCTATTTTGTATTAATAGCTTTTGGGAACAGTTGCGCCGCACACGCTCTCATGCTTGAATACATATATTTCCCAATAGTAAAAATTAATTCATTACTATAATGTGATGGGACATAAATCTTAATCATATGCAATTAATATTTTTCTTTAAATTGAATAACTAACCTAGTCATACTTTCTGATACACTATCAATTTTCACAATGTTGTTTCTAGTTTTTGTTTATAATGAATGCTGCACTTGAGCTTTCAATATGTGCTATTTTTCTTTATTTAAAAATAATCTGCAGATAACAATCTAGGTCCACAATCATAGGATTTTTTAACATTCTTTACCTTCAACTGCCAAATATTACAATCGCTGAGCATTTTCAGCCACCTTAAAATAAAGATCATCATTTTGTTTTATCTGTCATGATTATGTATATATATAATCATTTACACACTCACTCATCTGATTCAAGAAACAACTGATATTTTAATTAAAACTATGAGGCCAAAGATGTAATTTTTGATCTTAAACTAAGAGATAAAAAAACCAATAAATTCATCACAATAAATAAGTGCTTGGTTGTAAATGAACATTCCATCCTTGTTCTCTTTATTGTATGAATAATTATAAAGTAATAATATCTGCAATGATAAAAATGATAATAACTGTATGGAATTATTATCAGGAATTTCCTCTGCTCTGTTTTCTAAAGCTTCAAAGAGGAATCAAATGATTTCCTTTTAGTTAATAACAAACCTTTTTCTGAACCAAAATAATGTTATGAAATAATATTTGATAATTTGCACATATTCAATTTTTATTAATTATTTGAAAGGATTAATATTTCACAGTAAATTCTATTTAAATGATATCAGTTATCATTTACAGTTGACAAATAAAATTGTTGACAAATTAATTTATGAATTGAATGAATTTATATTAACATATTAATCACAGCTTAGGATTGATTAATAGTTGGGATTAATATTAATGAAACATTAGCATTTGTACTTATTCTTAAAAGTTCAATACTAATAGTATAAATATTATTTATTAAAAATTTGTATATTATTTCAGATATTATATTTGTTGAAAATTAGTTGTAATTATGCAGAAGCTTATCAAGACATTGTTTGAAATACATATGATTGTTATTATTATTATTGGTGTTATTATTCTGTGCCATCACATTATTTCAACTGTTGCTGATTATATAAATAAAAATTTTTCATAATAACATATTTTATTTTATTCTCTATTTATTAATGTAATGTATTAAAACATTATGCAAGCTCTTACACATGCTTAGTAATATACTTTTTATCATATGATCTATTTTGATTATACTTGGCAATTATCTACTTAATTGTACTTCATTATTATTTTCATGGATTTGTATATCATATTTCTTGTTATCTTATTCTTCTTATATTATTATTTTTTCTAGTATTATACTATTTTTAAAATAAATTACACCAACTCATAATATGATCTAATAGAACAAAGTCAATCTGATGATTTGTGTTTACAGTAATATTTTAGTTTAATCTGATTAAGCATCAACTTTTTAATTTTGTTGTTCATGGCATTTTAAAATCCTTGTTAAGATCCTAGTTTAAAGCATCAATATTTTTATATCCTTTAGTTTAAGAATCATATCAATACAACATATCAGGAAATATCATATTTTGAATTGTTCTAATAATCATTTAATGTGCAAAGAATCACTTAATTCCTGGATCTTTCTATATATTAACTTTGCCACATTTTTAACATTATTAAAATTCTGAATATTTATTTATACAATTTTAAGTATTATTAAGTCTACTATGTTTAGTTAAATTTAAATAAATAATTAAAATAATAATATTTACTAGTAAAATATTTGATAAATATATTCAGGTTAATGTAAAATAATAAACATTTTTTTCTTACACAAATATTGGGATAAAATTTATATACAATATATTAAATTTAGAATAAATTATTTTACTCTGTTTTTCTGCAATAATTGTAGTAGTTCAAAAAATGTTAAAACATTTTTAGTAACAAAACAAGTTTGAATTTGTAATAAAGAAAATTTATTTAAAGCTGGGTCCTTTCAGTACTAAGTAATATCATAATCTAATCTGCTCCTAAAACTTCAATTTTATGACAATCTATTATTTAATATTCAAAAGTAACTTTAAATCTAGAACTCAACTTTCTTTTGTCACATAATGCTATGTTTAAGATAGTACTCAGTATCGAAAGCGAAAGCGCTCAGTTTTAAATAAATTTTCCTTATTACAAATTCAAACCTGTTTTGTTATCAAAAATGTTTTAACACTTTTTGAACCATTAGAATATATTTAGCTGCCAAAATAAGTCATTTTTAGTAGTTAGTTAATAAATAAAATGTTTTATAGTTATATACAAACAATAAAGTTATAATTTATCTACCATAAGTAAGTCTAAATAAAGCTTTAGAACATAGACAGAAACAAGTAGATTTTTGAACAAAAAATTTCTAAAACAAAAAAGTATATTTAAATTTATATATTCTTCATTTTCCAAAATTATCTATTATTTTTTATTTATTACAAAAAAAAAAAACAAAAACATTTTTTATTAAACAAAAATAAAAATTTACTTTTTTCTCTCTACATTTTTTTGTTACCAACAAAGATGGTGAAAAAAAGTCCACATTACACTGCCAATATAGCTTCTATAAAGTTTTATAACAAATATTAATTCTAATTTATATTTTTCCTATTTTTTATTTTTATAAAAAAATCTAAAAATTAAAAAAAGAAACTTGCCATGCTTTTATATTGCCTTGACCCTAAAATGTAGCAAATAAATTTTATAAACAACTATGTAAAATCAATAAAGTTAATAATGTATTTAATTTTATATTTTTAACTTAAATTAAATCAATCAATCAATCAATCAATAGTATTCCATCCAATAGTCAGGTCCAGAGAGTAATCACAACATCAATTTATCCATTTTTCCATTTCATTCTCTTCTTGTCCATTTCTTCATAAGTCTTCCCATCTTTATATCATCCAATAATGTCAATCTCTTTGGTTCTTTCTTTTTATTTCCACTCACCATTCCCTTCAAAACATCTTTCATTAATTTTTTCTTAATATATGACCAATCCAGTTTCTCTTTCTCTCTCTGATATTCTCAATCAATCTTCTTGCCTCATTTACTCTTTTCAAAACTTCTTCATTTGTTATTTTATTCATCTAACTGATTTTTTCCATTCTTCTCCATGTCCACATCTCAAAGGCTTCCAATCATTTCTTAATTCTATTACTCAATGTCCATGTCTCACAACCATACATTAATATACTCCACACATAACATTTACTTAGTCTTTTCCTTAATTCTCTTCCCAAAGGTCCACAAAATATCTTCTTCCTCTTCACAAATGATTCTTTTGCCAATGATATTGTTCTTTTAATTTCAACTTCACTTCTTCCATCCTCATTCAACCAACTACCCAAATATCTAAATCCATTCACCTGTTGATCTATGTCATCATGGATTTCAATTTGCAGTCTTTTTGCATATCTCCCTATCTGTAAACACTTAGTCTTTTCAATATTAATCTTCATTCCATATGCCATATATCCTTCCAATTTATTCAATATATTCTGAAGACCCTTTTCCTTCTCAGCAATAAGAGCCATATCATCTGCAAATCTTATACACTTTATTATTCTCCCTCAAATATTTGCTCCTTCAGAGTCCAAATAATTATAATAAAAGAGAGAGAAAAAAAGACCTGAATGTATGAAGTTATAATAAAAGATTAGTCATAAACAAGAAAAAATAATATAGAAGTTTAGATGTTTATATAAATAGAAACAATGATTAAATTTAAAAAAAAAAAATGTTTATATGACCATCGTATTAAAATTAAAACATCTAAGATCTTGTTACATTTTTTTTTATTTTGGAAAATAACTTCAAACAAAAAAATATTACTTAAAAAATGAAAATTGGTGGCAGAATTTATAAGATGATGGCTTGTAAAGTAAAAAATAAATTTCTAAATAAAAAATATTCGAAAAATGAAAAAAAAAAATTCAAATATCACTACTAAAAAAAAAACAATCAAATTGTAAGAAGAAATTGAATTAAATATAATAACACTAGGTAAAAGAAAACAAAATTTACAAAAAAAAAAAAAAAATCCCTTCCTATTTTTTTCCTAAGTATGAAAAACAAAACAAAGCAATAGACTTTTTTTTTATTTTTTAAAAACAGAAAGTGATTAAGAATTAGAAACAGACTGGGAAATATGAAAGATTTGTGTAGAAATAAGAATATAAGGGTGGCGTCATTTGTTAAGAATCACATTTAATTAATAATCTCATACTAGAAAACTTTTATTAAAATGAAATACGTATTTATGCAGATTTTACCCATTTAAATATCTTAATAGGAAAAGTATAATTATTATTATTTTATTAAAATCAAAATAATTTCACTAAACAAGAAATAAAATAAATTAGACTATTTTAATTAACTCGCTATGAAACTTTTTTAAGAAGTTGTAAATATATGACACATTAAAGTAATATTATATAGAATAGCATTATGCTTTAAATTTCACTTTCTCCTAACATTCATGACAATAAATATATAGTTAGGCTATCGACTGATTATTTTTTAAAAAAAGCAAAATAAGGATACAATTATAAGAAAAAGTAAGAAATATAAAGTGCAGTGCACATTTAAGATTTTATTTTGGTATTAATAATAATTAGTTTTAGACAAGTCACTGGAAAAAAAGCATTGTTGCTTTAAAAGTGACTCTATTAAATAAGAATCATTATTATAAAAAAATATCGGGTATAAAGTTATATAGAACCAAAATATTATTTAAAATATAAATAATTAACTTGAAACTTGATCATTTTAGTAAATAATTTTTAATTATTTCTGAGTTAGAATAACAAAGATATGTAAAATTTTATTGATTAAGATGGCAGCTTATATAATTTTCATGTTTACTACAATATGGTATAAGTTTTCTAAAAAAAAAAAATTTCTGGGAGAAATTGTATTAGCAATTTTTGCTTTTGATTAAGTCTTATTATTATTGTTCAACAAATATTATACTATACAAAACATACAATACATACTATAAAAAACATATACCTGAAATGTCAAATGTAAATTGTGTATAACATGAAAATTGTTTCAAGTTCCAAACAGGAAAAGGATTTATTTTTTAAATTACAAATCCAGTCAACTTAGATATTCATTTAATAATACTGGTCAATAAATGTGTATTTAGCTATTCTTAGCTCGAGATAAAACAAAAATAAAAGCTGTTAAATCATTATAATTACTATTAAAAACGTATTTCTTTAAGTGTCTCATCTATAGACTTAAACTGATTTATAGTAATTCTGCATTTATTTTTCTCTTAAATGATTATTACAGACCTTACATCTGCCTAGTTTATCCTATTCATAATGAGCTGCCATCTAGCATAGTTTTTATTTAACTATAACAGAGTATTTGTCTTCTTAAATATTTTTTGCCTCTATAAGGAATTGAACCAGGACTATTTTCTTATTAGTAAGTTATTTTATTATTATTCAACAAAATATTATGAATTATAAAAACATAATGTAATTAATTATTTGTAATTAATTATTTTAGAGAGTTATCCATAAATTTATCATAAAAAGGATTAAAATAGATAAATGGGCTTCATTAAAAAGTTATTATAAATTAAAGTTTTGAGATTTAAATTAACTTTTATGATTTTTTTAGTAAGTTCTTTATTTTATATCTAATACCTTAGGCATGTGGAGAACACTTTAGAATATTTTTTTTTGTATATAATGCAACCAAAATAGATACATTTGACAACTTCTGACGTTAAATTTCTTTGTATATAATGCAACCAAAAACAGATATATTTAACAATTTTTAACTTTGATAAATGATATATAAACTACACAGTTAATTAATCTATTAGTAAATCATTCAAGATGTAATTCGGTAAAAACGATCATCATTATACTATGATATTATTTGTAATATAATAAGCTAATAATAAAAATTCTTAAAAAATATCAAAAACAGATTCTAAAATTCTCTTCATTTTTTTCGTCTTTTTTAAACATATTGAGTCTCAAGCATAATTTGTAATCTTGCGGGTTTAAGTATTCACTGTGATATTTATATAATTTTATTTTTCAACTTTGCTATTTTTATAAAATTAATATTTATATATTCAGACGTGTACTATCTTAACAACCTATTATTATGTATTACATTTTATTACTACTTTTAAAAAAATGCAATTAAAGTTAAAAAAAACCTGCCACAACAAAACTGCTGATTTTAATAAGTAGTAGCATAAAAAAAAAAAAAAAAACATTATCAAAAACTATTTACATAGAGTTCTCAGTATTATAAACTCTATTCATGATTTATATTTTAAATTATATCAAATCTTTTAATTTCTGTTTTTATAGATTAGACAGCTTCCACATTTCTCCATGCTTTTTTATTTCATAATTTCATATAAATAAAGATACAATAAAAGACAAATATTCCCCAAGATGCATTTTGTGCTAAACCAGCACTCATCAGTTGGGTCAGGTCATCATCTCTCATATATATTTTTATTACGTGAAGAGTATTTATGTAGAGCAAATTGTCTCATTTTTATTTTTGTAACACTAAAATTGAGATGCTAAAATAAATTGGGTTGAGATGATAGCTATTAACGTGGACAATGTTAGTCTGACTTCAGAAAAAAAATCAAATAATAACAATAACAATAATAATAATATATTAAATTATATGAAAAAATAATTTTAGTTTGAATCCAATCTACATTAAATAGATTCTTTTGGAAAGACAAATAATTTTAACTTTAAAAATATATTGATAGAGACTTGTACATTGCTTAGTAATTATAATGCAACTCATAATCTAAAGCTTTAGAACTATGTTTAAAGTCTATTTATTAAATATTATATTTTATAAAAAAATTTCTAAAACTGCAAAATTATTTATAAAATTGAAAAACATTTAAAATAATTTTTAAAAGTTTTTCGTTATAAAACTAAGGACTTGAAAGACTCTTATTGCATATTATAAACTTTTGATGATTTACAGGTAATAAAATGCTTTAAATTTATATTAATACTTTTTTTTATGCTACTACCTTCAAAAAGTAATCAAGAAAAACTTTAAATGTTCTTAGAAACCAACAATTAGTAAATGTTTACTTGGAATAAATGAGCGTGTAGGAAGTTATTTAAAGATAAGAAAAGTTCCTAGTTTGAAAAGTTTTGAATTAATATTTTTATTTTAGATTTTATTTTCATAATTAAAAGTTTTATTTTGCAATCAAAAACCTCCAATTCCTCACTAAATGTCTTATTCAAAATTATACAAGCTGAGAATATGTTATATAGTAAAAAAAAGTATTATTTATAATGTATGATATAAAGATATATACTTGTGGATAATGGGATTTATATTATATTAATTATTTTCATAATTATTGTGAAGTGTGTATATAAATAAACTGATTTATATTCAACATTAATAAAACAATTTCTACTATATTATTATGTTATTTCTGTAATTCAATGTTTGCATGTATATGTGTATATTGCAATTAGATAATTACCTTTATATTGTTTTTATGTTGTTTTTTAATAATTACAGTGGCTTGTTATTACTAAGTAATCCTTTTTTAAAAATTATATTAATATTTCATTAGTTCAAAATTCTCTATAAAATGGATTTGTATAAATATTTTCAAATTGGATAACATTTTAAAGACTAGAGAAAAGCATTATTTAAAAAGTATTCCAAATATTACAAATAGGTTTACAGCCAACTGTCTAAAAAAGAATTCTGCCATTGCTTTTATTAAGCATAATTATTTAAGAATAAGGAAAAAAAAATAAAATACAACTATAAAATGTGGGTTTTTAGATAAAGATGAGCTGATATATGATTACTGAAAGGAGGAAATTGGACAGCATATTAACTTAGTAATAAAGATTGGAATGAGGGCGATTTATTGAGAAAGACATTAGAATTTCTGCATGGGGGGGGGGGGACAGAAGAATATTAATCAGGTAATACAAATCAAGGTTATTTTAAAAAACTAGGAACAGAGAACAAAACTATATATTATTAATGATATAATTTGTAAAATATTAATAGTTAAACATTATATGAGTTAATAAAACAATAAAATACAATAAAATAATTATTCATGATTTCATTTGTTTAAAAAATAGAAATGATGGGGGGGGGGTAATTTGAATTCCATTTCAAAAGATAATTTTTTTATATTAATTTTGCATATGAATATATTTTATATTAAATTTCTATTATCTGTAACATACTGAAATCAAAGGATGATATATTACATTTAAAAAAACAATTTGTATGAAGTAAAAAATAGTGTTCTATAATAAAAAAAACTCATAACGTTTAAAAACATATATGATCTATAATATCACTTTATATATCTTCCTGTGCATTAAAAAATAATGGATTTTAGTGCATAGATTATTGGTACAGAGTTTCTAAACATGGTGGATTTTGAAGAATATAATTTTCAAATGATTTTATTAGCAGTGGAGATCCATATGTTCTATTTATGTGTAAATGACATATACTACAATTTGTCTGTATTATGTATAGCTCATTTTCTTTAGAAAGTGTATAATTTTTGACTGTTTATACAGCATCAGATTTTTATTCTTGTCGTGTTCTAAATTATTGCTATTGATCACTTCATTCATTATTTATATTTTTTAAGATTTTCGCAACTAACTGATGGTTGTTATTACATTAAATTAATAAAGCAGTTTCATCCATAAAACACAATTCTTTAAATATTTTTTTTTCAATCATCCATCTATATAAAACAAAATGCTATGCTATATGTAATGTGTTATAAAAGTTTCTTTTTAAAGATAAAATTGGTGTTTTTGTTTAGGCGATTTTCTTATAGATTTTATTAGCCAATTATATATATATTAAAATCATCTGATGGTAATATTTGAAATATTTTTTATATTTTACTCAATATCACTTCTATAAACATTATCAATATTGTAAAATATTGATTAGTAAATTTTTGGAAAGACTTTTAAATAGGTGAACTTTACTCGAGATCACCAAGTGTGTGTGTGTGCGTCCATATGTGTGTATATATATATGACTGGCAATTCTGATTTCAGCAATTTTTTTAGAAAGTTGTATAAGAATGCAAAAATGTATTTTAGTATGTGTTAATTACATTATAAGATACACATCTTTAATCGTATACTTATGAATAATTAGATAATATATTTAATTATTGTCAATACTTTTTTGCATATATTGCCTAAATCTTTAATGACTAATTTATTTAATTTAAGAACATAAATAGTATTAGTGCTAAAGTACTTTGGTTTAAACCTAATTAACTCAAAATATGGAATGTTGAGCTTTTTCATTACTTTTCATATTGCATTGGAGTGAATATTTAAGATATTAATTTTTAAATATTGATTTTGAATTCCGAACAACACCTAATCTTAGTCCAGCTTGAGACATTTTATCAGTATCAACACTACTGATACGATTACTATAGTGTTACTCTATTTTAAACTCTCATACTGATTTTTTTTTAATAATGAATTTAGTTAGAAATTTTACAACTGCTGAAATAATTGTTATATTAGAAATGTTAGAAAGTAATATAGGCTAAATAGATGTAAAGTTTGAACTTTTTACTATTTCCCTAAATCTTACATGTTTGAGAAGTTAATTAATAACAAATCATTTAATTCTAAATTTAGCTTACTCAGCATGTAATCAATAAAAAGTAACTTTTTAGTCTTTTGCCATCTATAATAAAGTTGAGTAATTAATGATAACCAAATAAGTTTAAAACTCCATTCTCACATTGTTTTTTGGTTTTTGCTTTTATTAATGATGATTGAAATTCAAAGTTGAAAGTAACACATTTACCATCCATAATCACTTTTAATTTTATTTTAGTAGTCAATCTAAAAGTTTGAAATTCAAATACTCTAAAGTTTTAAACCCAAGCCCATCTATTCGTAAAGTTATATAGATCTGACCCTAGATGACAAAAGAGTAAGAAACTGCTCATGTTTTATCATATATTAAGAAAGTTAAAAAATAATTGATTTATTATTAACAATATTTCTGGTGAGGAGAAGAGAATCAAAGTTATTGAAATCTCTTTATAATTTTTAATCTAGAATCAGATTCATATAATTATTCAGGCAGGCAGGCTTAGGTTCAAAATGTTGCTTATATTAAATTTCAGAATTTTAGCTTGAATAGTACATTTGAGTTAAAAATGATTTCTGGATGTATAATTGCATTACTTTCGATTTTAAATTCTAAGCATCATTGATAAACCAAAACTCAAAAACCAAAAACCTGGTCTGAGGATAAGAACTTAATCTGGTAATCACTAACTATTCAAGATCACTATAGACACAAAAGAGGAGCTGCTCTTATTTTAATTGAGAAGTTATTTAGTATAAACATAGTTTTTATAATACAGTAGATGTAAGAAATTTAATACAATGTTCAGTATATTTAGATACTAATAGAACATGTAAATGCATTTTGAGTAAAAATCAGATTTTTAACTATACCCATAAAATTAAAATGGGCACTTTATTAAAAGTAGTTCAACCAGATAATGATCATATATTATGACTCATTAATCAATCTATCTATGGACAGAAAACTTAATGCATAAAACATATTTGTATATATAATATTTAAATATATGTATATTGCCTATACTAAACTAATGTAATTATAAGGGACTTGAACTCAAACTTTCATGCTCTCTACATCTAGCCAATCCATCTTATACAACTGATACCCATGACCACATACAAAAAGATAAATAATCTTCAATATAGTATTTTGTGCTGAACCAGCACTTATCAATTGGTTCAGATTATAATTTCCCACACATATATACAATCAGCACTCAGTTTATATTAAGATAGAAAATCTTCAAATTTTAATGGACAATATTCTCCACACTTCAACCATCCATTTTATTGAAAATTTAAGGATGGAGTACAAAGCATCTTTGGATTTTCAATGAAATGGATGGTTGAAGACTTGGAGAGTGGAGAAGATTGAAGCTTGTCCATTAAAGTTTGAAGATTTGCTATATTAATATAAACTGAGCACTCATTGTGGGGGATGGTGACCTGGACCAACTGATGAATGCTGGTTCAATTTGTTTGTCTTTCTGTCTGTCTAACTATATATTTATCTGGTCTGTTTGCCTATCTACCTGCCTGCCTGTCTGCTGGCCAACTGACTGACCTACCTACCTACCGACTGACTGACCGGTCTGACTGTCTGTCTGTCTATCTATCTATCTATCTATCTATCTATCTATCTATCTATCTATCTATCTATCTATCTATCTATCTATCTATCTATCTATCTATCTATCTATCTATCTATCTATCTATCTATCTATCTATCTATCTATCTATCTATCTATCTATCTATCTATCTATCTATCTATCTATCTATCTATCTACTCTATCTATCTATCTATCTATCTATCTATCTATCTATCTATCTATCTATCTATCTATCTATCTATCTATCTATCTATCTATCTATCTATCTATCTATCTATCTATCTATCTATCTATCTATCTATCTATCTATCTATCTATCTATCTGTCTGTCTGTCTGTCTGTCTGTCTGTCTGTCTGTCTTTCTGTCTGTCTGCCTGCCTGCCTGCCTGCCTGCCTACCTGTCTGTCTATCTATCTATTGGAATAAAATATTTCCCTTCAACTTTTAAACATTTCAAATTTATTCTGTCATAGTTATGGTTTTATTTTTCTTTCACCAACATCGTCATTAGTATTATTTAAATCATGAACTTTGAAAAAAAATCTGTGTTTAGAAAATCTGTGGGCGAGAGATTCTTAAAAATAAAATACTAAATATTTGCATCATAAACATATGATATAAAGAAATCTTATTTTTATTACAAGATTAATAACTGAAACACAGGCTTATTATATATACACCTGTGTCTATATATGTAATATAGGGTATATGAGCACAGACTTTCACACAACCCACCACTCTCCAGTCTATCTAATAATACTGATACACTCAAGCACATATATGCTGAAAAGATAAATAATCACCAATATGCGTATTTCATGCTAAACCAGCAATCATCAGTTGGTCCAGATTATCATCTCCCACACATATATACTATAAGCGCTCAGATATATATTAAGATAGACAATCTTCATACTTTAATGGACAGGCTCCAATCTACTACACACTCCAACTCTTCACCCGTCCATCCAATTGAAAATCTGATGATGGAATGCAGTAATTTAAAATCATTTTCTATAACAACAATAAGTACATCAATTGTTATATAATTATTAACGTACATAACTCTTAGTTGATATAGATATTGTATTAGAAGAGCTAAAAATATATATATTTCTATTTAATAATTAATTACGGCATCCAAATAAAAATAAGCATTTTTATTTTAGTCTTACAAACATAGTCCTATTAAATATAAAGTTTAAATTTTCTATTATTTCACTAGTTATTGCCAGATTTGAAAAGTTATTTGACGTAAATAGAAGTTGTGTAATATATGAAAAACAATATAATCTCTAATATATTTAGATACTAATAAAATAATAAAATGCGTTTTAAATAGTAATTAGATTTTAAATATACTCATAAAATGGAATTGAAGTTTTGTTAAAAATTGTTTAATTAACCAAATAAGTCAAATGTTTTTTTGATCTTACAACCCTACAATCTCTTCATTCAACAGATTTATAAACAGAGAATTTAATATACAAAATAATTCTGATTTTTTTTTTCATCGTATAAAACTTTGGCTTTGCTTATTGCTAGATACATTTTACCATTTATTTTAAAACTCTGATGCTAAATACGTTCATCATTTTAAAACATCTAAAATAAATTCTAAGCATGCTTAGTCAGAATAATCACATCTAGAAAAGTTAATCAAGATGGTCTCCGTTTATATTTTATTTAGTTATATAATAGAAATGATGAAATTATAATTATTATATTTAACAGTTTTTTAAATTAAGTATTTTAGAGGCCAAAACTAGTAATGAAAGTAGATATGTAATTAAGCACATAGTAATCAAAGAAGTTACAGTATATGTTCAGTGCACACTATTAGAGATGTTAAATTTCATAGTTAACGGTTCCTGAATTACTTTCTGCTTAATAAAGTAAAAAAAACAAAAACAATTCAGTCTGTTGACTGATACTGTTATATGAAACAAATACAGAATGCTCGAATGTTATATAATTTGACGAGAAATTAGATTATATGATTATATATATATATAAAACATATATCTACAGCTCAATCATCTTTAACACTTTTAGCAAAGTCTATTGTAAACTTTTCCTTCATAGTGATTCATTAACATTTTTGTTTGTATTATTTTTTATGTTAAAATTTTGACTAAAATAGTTTATCTTTTGTAATCTTGTTCTATGGTTAAGCATTTATTTTAATACATATATATATATATAACTATAAAAATAATAAATATAATGGTAATTAACTATTATATACAGTCTTTCAATCGGCAAAATACTTTGGGTTAATTCCCCAGCTGTTGTTAAATTCAAAAAACATAACGGAAGCAAATCTCATCAACTCAAATCCCATGAACCCCACATTAGCAGCTTGTTTATTAATTATATTAATTTTATTTCTATTTATTCAAATTGCCTCCTTAATTTTTCTTTTATTATGGTTTCTCTCTTCATGAAGAATTTTAACACGTTGAATATCAAACTTAAATTTATATTTACATATCTTTTCATGATCCAAGAAAACTGAAGTAGTCATTAAATCATTATTATTTTTCACAATTTGTATAACAATTCATCCTCCTTTAATCTTTTTTCAATACTGCATCTCAATTCACCTATATATGATAACATATATCCACTAAAATTTGTTACATAATATTTATTTTCTGCTTGACAGGTATGACATTTTTAGAATTATTGACTAACTTATTAATGTTATTTGTAACACAAAATAAAACATTAAACACATCCTTATATATCTAACTTTAAAAAATTTTATTTGAGCACTTGAAATATATGGAATAGATATCCACTATTTATTATCAATCTTCAACTTCTTTAAATCATTATAACTCTTTTTAAATTGACATAAAAAATTGTTAACCTGTTCAATCATATAACCAGCTTCAAGCAATTCCTTTGCAAATATCTCAATATTAATTTATCACACTCGTGACAACATATATTTTCATAAGAAATAAAAAAGATCTAAAACTTGCTACCATTTGCATGCATAATTGGCACTTTTGATTTTCATTTTATATATCCCATTTTTTGCAATGGTTTGATTATTAATTTATAACTTAACATACTATTATTTCTTGTAATAATTAAATCCAAATACTTCTGTCTTGTGCCTTTTCAATAGTCTATTTCAAGCCATTCAAATTATTTAACTTCTCTACAAGCAAATTTATAATTGGTATTTCCACATCATCCACATACCTTTTGTAAATTGTAATATCTTTAAAAGTACACATATCTAAAATACTATTATCATATGTAGATAAAACAAAATTTCAAGTTTGTACAACAACAGACAAACCCCTAAGCCAACCTTTAGACATTTTATAATATCATTTTCAAAAGAAGGAACAATGTTATCATCAAATTTTTTTAAAGAATCACATATGAAGATTCATGGGAATTTGAAATTTTGGAATTTAAACAGAAGCTGAAAAATGATATGATTTGTCTAAAAGAAGATAAAGGGTTGCATAGATGTGTTTAATGGATGAAATGTCAGTATAGTGAGAAAGTTAAAGTGCAAATGCATAAACTTTGTTTCTTTTTGATTGAAGAATATAATGTGGATGGATGATCAGAGAATAAAATTTATTAAAAATATTTTTAAAAAAGCTAAGAATAAAGCTTTAAATAATTATGCCTATTTTTGCAAACATAAAGTTACAAAAAGAAGGTAATCCTTTGCAAATTACGATTGATTTTGGTGATTTATTTATATATCAAATTTCTAAATATATTGGTAAGCTATTACAAAAGTTTTTCAGATTTGGAGAAAATAATATTGCTTTATCTTTTGATTTTGTAGATAGGATTAAAAATTTAGTGATTAATGAGAATGATATTATTGTTTCACTAGATGCAACAAAAAATGTATGGTTCTAACAATAGAGTGGATTCCGTAAAAATAATTGAACATGCATTAAAAAGTAAAGATGTTTGTAAATATGTGATAAATTTTGTTATTGATTTTTAAATTTTTTTTTGATGATAAGGTTGTTGCTTCTTTTGAAGGTGGATATTATAAAAAGTATAAAGGTTGGCCTAGGTCTGCCTGTTGTTGCATAAGCTTGTAATTTTGTTTGGTCTACATATGATAGTACTACTTTAGATATATGTACTTTTAAAGATATTAAAATTTACAAAAGGTATGTGGATGATGTGCATATACCAATACTATAAATTTGCTTGTAGAGGGAGTCAAATAATTTGAATGACTTGAAATGGATTATTGAACAAAAGTATGAAGTATTTGGATTTAATTATTATGAGACATCATAATATGTTTAAAATAATAATCAAACCATTGGAAAAATGAGGATATACAAATTGTAAAACAAAAATACTAATTATGCAAGAGATGGCAAGTTTTAGATCTTTTTTGTTTCTTAATGATTACCAGTGTGATAAATTAAAAAATATTAAGATATTTGCCAAGGAATTGCTTGAAGCTGGTTATAAGATTGAACAGTTTAACAATAGTTTAAATTAATTTAAAAAGAGTTATAATGATTTAAAGGAGTTGAAGATTGATAATAAAAAATGGATATCTATTTAATATATTTCAAATACTCAAGTAAAATTTTTTAAGGATATATGTAAGGATGTGTTCAATGTTTCATTTTGTGTTATAAATAATGTTAATAAGTTAATGAATTATTCTAAGAATGCCATGCCTGTCAAGCAGAAAATAATGTTTTTTTTTTTTGTCTTTTTTTTCATGTATCAAAGCATCGGCCTGGAAGCGAACCCAGGACAACTGCTTGTAAGGTATCTGTGCTGACCACTCGGCCACCAACGCTTGACAAAGAAATTAATGTTGTGCATCAAAATTTTTGTAGCAGTATGTTACCACATGTAGGTGAATCGAGGTGCAGTATTGGAAAAAAATTAAAGGAGCATGAATTGCTAGAGAAGGGTATAAAAAGTAAAAAATAATAATGATTTAAAGACTGCTTCCATTTTCTTGGACCATAAAAGGACATATAAATATAAAGTAAAGTTTGATATTGAAAGTGTTAAGATTCTTCAAGAAGAAAGAAACCATAATGAAGAAAAATTAAGGAGGCAATTTAAATAAATAGAAATAAAATGATTACAATTTAATAGAGAAATGGCTAACATTAAAATTCGGAATTCATGGGATTTGACTTGATGACATTTGCTCCCATTATGTATTTTAAATTTAACTGCAGTTGAGGAGGGTTAAGGAATTAGCCAAAAATACTTTTTCAGATTGAAAGACCTTATATTTATTATTTTTATTGTTAATATAATAGTTTTTAATAACAGACATTTTATTTGTAATATATATATATAGTAATAAAATTATGTATGCCACATGACCTACATAGCTTGCATATACGAATATGCAAGCTATATAGGTTATGTGATATACAACATGATTTTATTACTATTATTATTTTGCTGTTAGGGTTTTTAACTAAATTAAATCGCCAAGCCCATTAATATATAGGATATCCGAATTAAGTCCAGACTCATATGATTATTTCAGTTGGAGAGCTGAATTTAAAGACTTATAGGGATCTAAAAATTTCAGATCTTTTTCTTAAGAGTTAACTTTTAAATGCTTATCTTTAATTAGTTTTTTGAAACTGATGTTCTAGCTCTTTACTAAAGAGAGCCATAGCTTGAAATTGCTCTGGGGATGGGTACAATTCTAGATAAATATTTATTTGAATGCTTTCTCTTGTAGCATTTATCATTTAAAAAAAGCTTGTTTTAGAGCTATTGAAATGCTCTTTATATATATATATATATATCCACAGATGGCGTCCTATCAAGCGTATGTTTTGTTTACATAAACGTCAGAGTAGTTAGTATTCACTATCTCTATGTAAACAAAACATACGCTTGATTGGCAGTCTTGGTAGGACGCCATCTGTGGACATAAATACAAGCGTTAGCAAGTTTTTTAACTTGCATTTTTGTTTATCATATATATATATATATATATAATCTTTTCATTAGGTTTGAGGTTTTTTTCTATTTTATTATTTCAATAGATTATTTTTTAACAATTTTGAATTTAAAAAAAAGTTTCACAATTATAAAAATTGTGATAAAATAGTTAAAGGTCTTAAATATGATTTTAAATTCACTCCAATTCAACTTCGTTTATCCTTATGTTCTACTTTTGGCTGATTCGTTCAATTTTCATTTTCTATAAATTTATTATGCAGAATAACATTATTAAATTTATAAATGTATAAATAATTAATATTATTATTTAGAATAAGAATATTTATTTATTAGAATATAAAACATGGAAAAACGCTAAAAACAACCACTGCATAAAAGTTGCAAAATTAATAAATAATGCCTTACCTTTTATTTTTTTATCATTTTTTCAATGCCCAGAGAAACCGTTAGCCAACTTACCTCCCCTTTCCATTCTCCACTCTAAGTTTTTCCCATATACTTCTCTATCCTACTCCAACCCATTTCCACAACATTATTTTTGTCCACTCTCTAGCCTTTATATTGTGACCCCCTTATCTTTTTCCAAACCCAGCATAAAATCCAAGAACCCATTTTCTGTATAATCACTTTCTTTATATTTATTCTCCCACAACTTCGTTATTTGTACCTTTTACATTTAATTAAAAGATGCCTAATATTTTCCATGCCTTCCTTACATAACTTGCAGACTAAATCACCCATATTTATGCTAATGATCCTGTTCAAGCCTTAAATAGTAAACTACTTTCCTTATTATTATCATAAATTAATTCACCCTCAATATTATATTTACTTCTGTCTATATATTTAAACTCTTTTTACTTTCCATACTATTTCTTCATCTTTCCAACTCCCTACTCTTCATCACATTCTTTGCTATTATAACACCTATAATCTTCTTAACACAATCATTCCACCTTTTGTACAACTATACTAACATAAAGTCTTTATCCAAATCTTTTCCATATCTTGTTTCCCGTCCTTTAATGATAATCCAATTAAATACTATTTTGGCTATTCTCTTACTATCCATAAATTGCAATCTATCAAACATTTTCATTTTGCTTTTTGCATATTTAATATAAAAATATGACCATCCCATTTCTTCTTCAATTATTTCCTTTGCTGTCCATTCATCACATCTAATGCATAAGACTGTGTACTTTTTCTAAGTAATCCCACAATTTTTTACTAACACATAATGCATCATTATCATAAGTTAACCATGCTATTGCCACTTTCTTCCATAAAATTCTTGCAACATCATATTTATTATATGAAAACACTGTCAATTTACCAGTCCCTTTATTTTCTTTGCTTCATTTATTAATTTTTTCTCGTCTTCACCTAAGCAATTTATCTGATTACTTAAGATAATTCCAAATAGTTATACCTATTCACCACATTTGACTTTATATTTTCCAATAAAAAATTTCTTCTCTTTCCCCAGCATTTATCATCATTACTTTTGATTTTTCTTCACTAAATTTAATACCCATCTCTTTATCCACCCTTGTTCATGTCTTCAACATAACTTTCATATCTTCACTACTTTCTGTCCATAAGAAGATATCATCAGCAAATAAAAGACTTAATAATATATACACTCTCTTGCCATCTATTAATAGTATCTCTACCCTTCTTCTGAATCTTTCTATTGCTCTCTCCATTTTTCTCAAATATAACAAAAACAAAATAGGAGAAATAGGGCATCCTTGCCTTAGTTCCACCCCACTTTTAATTCTGATTCTATATTTCCTAATTGATATGTATAGTAATTATTTTCATACAATCTCTTAATAAAACCCACTAAAGCTCCATTCATTCCCAAATTTACTAAATTTACCCATAATATGTTTCTATTTACTCTATATCTATAAAAACCATATATAACTTGTCATCCTGTATTCCTAATCATATCTTATAAGTTGTGTGACTACAAATAAACTATCTCCTATATGCCTGATCAATCTAAAACCTCCTTGGATTTCTCCCACTATATTACTTTTTCCATTCATTTTTCCACCTTTCCAGCTACC
This sequence comes from Epiperipatus broadwayi, assembly GCA_028023455.1. Taxonomy (NCBI): domain Eukaryota; kingdom Metazoa; phylum Onychophora; class Udeonychophora; order Euonychophora; family Peripatidae; genus Epiperipatus; species Epiperipatus broadwayi. The sequence goes on along the minus strand of JAQFVV010012400.1, from coordinate 7,105,795 downwards.
ATTATTGGTCTATAACTGTTTAACTTTTTATGGTTGTTACCTTTTCCTTTAAATAATAGTCTTATTCTTATATTATTCCAACTATCTGGAAATTACTTCTGTGCCATCTTATTAAAAACATGATAATAGATTTAATTTTGCTCTATTTCCCAAAATTCATCACAATCTCTGTTGCCCATCCATCTAAATCTTTTGTCTTTTCCCCTTTTCAATTTCTTCTCTGCCTCATTCAATTCATTTTGTGTAAAACTAATATTTCCATTACTATGTGCTTTTATGTATGTTATCACTCTGTCCTTCATACCTAACATCTTTTCTATATCCATTACATAATTACTTAAGATTGTCTCTAATTCTTTTCTAGAGCTACACTCTTTTTCCTCATCATTTACTAATACTATTTCTCTCTCCCCTACATTCTTTTTTTAAAATATATTTCCAAGTTTTTTTACTCCCATTTCTTCTACTTTTATTAATATCCTCCAATTTAATTTCATTTTCTCTCTATAATTATCTATTTTAGCCAATTTTTTTTAAAAATAGTTTTCCAATTTAGTAATAACATCTTTTTTACTTCCCCCTCTCTTTTACACTTTTATTAATTCTCACTTTTCTATTAATTTTATTCTTCTCAATATTTTTATCTAAAACTCTATTTGCCATTTTTTTTCTAGTTCATCAGACCTGTCCTTATATTCACCCCCCAACAAACACTTCCATAGAAGTATATTCTTCTAATTTATTCTTACATTCATTCTCCATCCACATCTTCTTTAATTATTCTTTTTACTTTTATTACTATTTTCCATCATATTACTAACCATTTCTATTATAAAGAAATTATGATCACTATTACATACTTTCTCATCAATTTTCCATACTTTATTCATTCAATCTTTCTCTACTAATACAAAATCTATTGTGTGAAATATATTATTTTTAGAACAGCTGTATTGTCCTCATAAATATTTGATAAATTTTCAATCCTCAGATTCACTCTGTGATAAAAAAAAATTTCAAAAGCTGTTCATTATAGAGACAAGCTCTCTGACAATTCACATCCAGATATTGCAAACTGAACCCAGTGAATCTATCAATCCTAATCATGGCATAATGGCTACAGACACAAAAGGAAAATTGGCATCAACTCTGGAAAAAACCCATCCAGTCTCCATGCTATAACAAAATTCATACTATGCTATCTAGAAGCTTTCACCATTCTGATAATAATCAACATGTTGGACCTTCTATCCACCACGCAATTAAGAGTAGATGGTTTATACCCCATTGGATTAGTTCCTTTCCTAAAAAAGCCCAGCTTACCATCATCACTAGAGAACTTAAGATCAATCTCAATGTCACCTCTGATGATCAAGTTAATAGAATCTATAATTAAAGACAAAATCCAGAACAAAATAATCCCATACATCTCTAAATTTTAATTCATAAAAAAGGGTTCATCCACAGCAGAAGCAGTAACTCTATTTAAATTAATAGTTGATTATACAAGAATAAACAGAAAATCAAAACCAGTTGTGGTCCAACTTGACATCACTGGAGCTTTTGATGCTGTCAGGATACCTCATCTCATCCACCTTCTTGGTGGATTTGAAATTCCCCATGGCATCATTAATATTATAAAGAATCATCTAAATAACAGACAAATCTCCATCTCACTCAATGAAAAAATCTCGGATCCCTTTACACCATCTAAATCATTACCTCAAGGCTCACCACTCAGTGCCTTACTTTTTTCCATATATATATATAAATCCCTTCTTAAAGTCTATAGAACATAATCTTCCAGGATTGTACATTCTATCCATCAACAAAAACATCATCCACATTGTCTACATGGACGACCTAGCTGTTTTTTTTCCATCACCTAAATTCATACCGATACTATACCAAATAATGAAAAAATTCTCACATGAGTTGGGTTTATCATTCAATCTAAATAAATCCATGGCCTGGAGACTATCCTCTGGGCAAATCATAACCTCATCATTCTCAGCACAATCTCAAAAATTCCTCAGTCTTCCTTTATATTTCTCTCCATCAACTATGAGGAATGTAGTCCAAGAACAGATTCTTGAGACAGTCAATAAGACCACCAAATCCTTATCAAAAATTTATACATCATTGTATGCCAAGACTGCACTAATGAATATGCTGGTGTTTCCCAGGATAGCCTACTTTTTGCCTTTAATCAAATTTTCCAACAAATTTATTTCCAAAATAAAATTCCCATAGCACAAGACTTTTGTAGAAGGGAAAGACTGTAGCCATTAGTCTAAAGAAAATGCAAATGCATTCAAGGTGAAATGACCTATCGCTTCACTCAGTTCAAGTATTGTGAATGCAACACATGTTCAATCTATTAGAAAATTTAAGTACATTCATCCCAAAGGTCATCCCTCCCAGTTTGGTTAAATAATCTCTGGATAGAAATAGCAAAAATCATAATGCTTCTCTTTCAGCAGGAGTCAAAAAAGATATCATACTGGAATGCATACCTGCTCATCAACAAAATTCCTTTGACAGAACCAACCCAGCTTGACACCACAAATTTTGGTCTAATTAAAAAAGTTCAAGGGGTGGAACCTAGAACCAAAGTGCTTTGATTTTCTCCTCAAGCTAAATATGGATGCACTTCACACCAACAGTTTTTTAGTAATCCACAGAGGCTTTACCAAAATAGACTCAGTCTACCATATGTGTAAAAGACAGGAAGATATGATAACTCATATCTTTGAACAATGCCTAATTATGCAAGAATGTAGGAACATAATACTAATTAATTACCAATGTAAACAACCATTCATTGCCTTATTAAAACATGCAATAGGGAATGGAGAATATGCTATAGTTAGAAGTGTCACCTTTTGGGCCTTTGATATTTGGTTAACTAGATGTGAATGGTTATTCTATGGGAATGAGAGAACAATGTCACAGATATTTCTAAAAAATCTCAAGAAAACGAAAACCAGAGATCAACTCATAGCACCTCAAATTATCTACAATGAAACATGGGGGCTATTCAATCAAAATATCTGAAGAATGAGAGATAAAACTAAATAGATTACTTTCCTATTACTGGATAACCACACACAATTCCAGGATAATGGCAAAGATTCAAATTCAATAAAGCAAAGACTTTGGGACTATAAAAGACAGTTTGAAAAGATTTGATACAATCATTATAAAAATTTTCTTATACTCTTAGATAAGTTTAATCAAACATTGTTAAGCTGTAATTTTTAGATAATACAACAAAGTTAAGATCTGTTCAATCTAGTTTTAATAAATTCTTGATAAAAAAAAAAGCTGTCCATTCTTATTATCCATGACATCATTTTTTTCAATATGCCTATTCATATCCCTTACAGCTATTATTTTCTTTCTCTCTTTTTTTAAAACTCTGTATATCCTTAACTAGGCATTCATGTATGCTATTATTCCATTCCATTATAGTATGATTATCTTAAGTGGTCATATACACTATAGCTACCATACATTCTTGTCTTCCTAACCTTATCTCAAACCACAAATGTTCTTGACACTTTACAGTATTTTAATATTTTTTTGACATTTGCCATAACTCCCCCCCCCATTTTTTCTTTACTATTTATACCTTGCCATACCAAATCTTGCAATCAGGCTATTGACAGGCTCCACAAGTGGCAGATAGTGGAATGGCCTTCAGATTTGAAAACCAACTATGAATAATAAATAAATAGTGCCTGAACAAAAGTACTTCCTGCTGTCTTGTAGGCTAGGATGATTATTCATTTAATACTAAGTATTACTTCTGGTACAATTTTTTAGTGTATCTCTATTTTCATTAACTTGAATTATTGTAGGACCTAATCATTCTGATCTTGTCATGCAATCCAACTCACTAAATTTTTGTGCAACTACATTTTCATCATTTTGAGATCACTTCTGATTCCAATTCTCTTTTTGGATTTTTTTTAGATCAAGCTCTCTAGGGAATTAAGAAAATAATGATGGGACAAGCTTAGTAGGCTGTCAGTTCTTAGTTGTAATCTTTTCTGGAGACTGCATGACCACTAATGAGTCAGTTTAGAAATAAATTTGAATTGAGAAGGAAATTCATTTTGCAAAAATTGTAAGTTTAGGCACCCTTAATTAGGGATTTTCCCTGCCTACCATAGATATAAAAGAGAGTAAAAAATATTGTTTAAAAATGACTTGTCACACCCAGTCTATGTCTTAGATTATTCATTACAGAAATAGAAATAATAACAATGGTAATAATATCAGTAGTAGTGGTAAAACAGGAAGCAGTGATAGTACTAAAGGTAAATATTATACATCTTTTTAAAAAAATATAGTTACATGCAATGCACAAACTTTACTTGATAAATACATTTTCAAGACCAAAACAAAAAAAGTCTGTACTAGTGGCTAAAGAGATACTCCTAGTAAAACTTCCAGAGAAAGGATAAGAAATTGTGGATTAATATAAAGTTTTTGTAAAGCAGATTAGTCAATAAAAAATACATGGTGTTAGATTTTCTGTAAAAAACTTAGTATCTTCTACTGAGATTTCTTGCTGTACAGTGTTAAAATCTTGCTAATTTTATTGGTGCATATACTCCAATATTAGTTTCAGTAAATTCAGAGAAAAAAAAACTTATATTTCTTGTTGAATAACATTTATTATAGTAATATTATTAAAAGATAATTTTTTTTCTCCTAGAGATTTTAATGCACATATTGGTATAAAATTTAGTTTTTGGCTAAAAGATATTGGGAATAATGATATTGGTGCAGTAAATTCAAAGGCTTTGTCACTATTGAATTTTTAATAGCACATAGATTACTCTGTTTCAGCATAAAAATTGCTATAAAAATGAATGGCCCAAAACAATGGCATATAATAGATTATGTTATAGTTAAAAGTCAGAATACAAGAAAAGTTCATAATACCTGCAATACTTACAAGTACAGATTGTTGGACAGGCCATAGATTAAAATGCTACAAGATCACAATGATAGTGACTTTAAATAATAGATATTATTCTAATCAAATTCATAATAAAATAATCTTTTTCCTTTAGAAAAATCTACTATAATATAATAAATTTCAACAATTATTAAATTCCTAAATTGGGCCTTCAGGACTGTTCTAATACAAAAGTATGGGAGTCTTTTAATGATTATATTATGGATATAAGTAAATCTATTACTGAGATCATTAAAAAGAATTGATTGATTTTCTGATAATGATATTATTAGTGATTTTATTAAAAGAAAACACATGGCATTTTCTGCTTGGCAAAAAAATAAATTAAATGTAAAACTTTATAATAAATATAGAAATCTGAAGGAAAAGTTCTACATTCTTAGTAATGATTAGTACAAAGAAAATTTAAATACACTGAGCAGATTATGGTAATTAGAAATTTTTTTTTGATACTTTTAATTTAACACATGGACGTAAGAAGCAGTATTACAATTCTATTAAATCCAGCAATGGGATGCTGTTATATTATTACAATTATTTTTTAAACAGGTGGAAGGAGTATTTTGTTCACCTTTTGAATAACAATACAATTACTGAGATTGCAACCTTTAATGTCATTTCCATTTTATAGACTCATTTAGATTTGGACAAAGGTGTTCAGCTCAATAAAGGCAAAATAGCAGTTTGTTATCTTAAAAATAGCCTAATAAATAACCTGGAAATTTAAAATATGATGGCGATATGTTAGTCCAAAAATATTAGAATTTTTTTTGGGACTATATAGACCCATAAAGATGTAATGTTCAATCTTAAGGAAGCTTTTTCTCATTATTATTCAATACAGCAAAGATACTTTCAAGGATTTTTTGAATAGATTACTTGCAATCACAGATGAATAGTTACAACAAACATTATGGTTTTAAAGAATCAAAAAGCACTTTAGACATGTTTTTTTTTGTTGTAAGGAAAATGCAAGAAAGTATCGAGAATAAAGAAAGTGATTTTTATATAGCCATTATTGATTTGGGTAAAGCATTTAATTCAGTTAATAGGACAGTCCTATGGATTTCTTTGAAATTAATTGGTTGCCCACCAAAATTTATTCATATGATGGAATGAATATAAAGTGTTATTACTATGTATCAAAAATGTGAGGCATTTGAAATTAAGACTAATGTTAAATAAGGATGTCCATGAGCTCCAATATTGTTTTCAATTTTTTTGACAGTTTTCTTTGGAATTGTTTATACATAGTTTAATGAATATGTGTTAAGATAAATACAGGTTTGATGGTGGAACTTTTAATTTGAATCCAATAAAAACCAAGAATTGCATATTCTTGGATTTGGATTACAATATGCTGATGGCTGCTGTTTTTCCAGTTTACAAGACAATTTACAGGATGTATTTAATGTTTTGAATGCAACATATAAAGACTTTGATTTATTAATTAATTTCCAAAAAATTTGAGTTTTTTAGCAGCAAGTGACAGAAGAACAATTCTTAGTAACTTTTAGCTTAGATGGTTATCAATTTGAGAATGTAAACCAGTTTAAATACCTTGGTAGTTTTATAAGTAGAAAAGCGGACTTAAATATGGAGATATAACACAGACTCCAATGGTTTACTGTTTTTAATAAGTTGAAAATATAGGGTATTTTATCATAGGCAACTAAGTTAGCTGTATATAGAGCTGTTATTTTATGTAATATATTGCATGAAAATGAAACTTGGACACACTATTGCATAATATAAAGGTTTTAGAGAAGTTTCATTTAAGAATGTTCTTCATAAAATTTCAAAAATACAATGACAATATTATACAGCCAATGAATATTTTTTTGAACTTGCTAGAATGTAACAATATAGAGACTACTATTATAAAATCACACCTTGATTGGATTTGATCATTTAATTAAAACGAATGGATAATACAAGATTTTGTAAAAGGAGAGAAATTATATTATAAGGATTATCTCACAAAGTCATTTTAAAAAAGAGCACTGTTATTTGTTTCCATTGGGAAAATAGAGCAGGCAATAGAATACATTGGAGAGTTACATTTAGACATAGAGCTGAAGTATTTCAGAGAGAAAAGTTTTCTGCTAAAGAAATTTTCAATGTAAAATATCAAATAAACAGAAAAATGTACTAGAATATTTTTTTTTGTCTTTCTCCTTCTTTTTTTTTTTGAGTTTGAATTGGTCATACTTATTTACAAGTGGTTATTTATTATTATTATTATTATTATTATTATTATTATTATTATTATTATTATTATTATTATTATTATTATTATTATTATTATTATTATTATTGTTATTATTGTTATTATTATTATTATTATTATTATTATTATTATTATTATTTTATTGTAATACTATTTTGACCAACATTCTACTACATATGTAAAATAAAAGTAATTAGTTTTTTTTTAATATGATGCTAGCCCTATGTGACAATAAGATATTGTATATAATGCCTAAAACCTTAACACAAAGTATAAAATAAAGACGTTGTTAACATTTTCTAAGTATTCTGTAGATGACCAAGTTTGTTTTAGGCAAGGTATGCATGATCAAACTTCAAGAGTGATGGTAATTCATTACTATTGTAGACATTACTTGTTTGTTTGCCAAATATTTCTTTTACCATTTTAATTCATTATCATCAAAGTAGTTTAATGTTTGCCTTTTTGGGTATTTAAATGGTAAAGTTTAAGACTGCCTCATAAAACAGACATGATCATTTTTATGTCTCTTAATTTTTGACAATTATAATTTTTCATCAACCCTGAAGAATACTATATTTTTAATTGGATCAAATTTTATATATTTTAATTCTTTAGTAAAATGTCTCATGTGTAGTTTATTATATTACACTTTGCCAAAAAATTCACTAGAAACTTTGATGGTTTTATTTTATACATTATTTTGAAGCTTTATGCATTCTTTAAAATATCTAAATATTCTAAATAACAATATCTTACGTTCACACAAGCTGAGAAAATACCAAAACCTACAATTTTATCTCATGAGTAACTAATTATTATATTGATCAAAATAATGTTAGAATATAATATTGATTAGAATGTCTAATATTTTTTATACAGAATTTCTAAAAATATTGGACAATATCTTAATTTTATGTACTGGATAATTGATATATTATTTATTTTTTAGAATACTTTAAGTGTTAAATGATTTAAATCAAGCTCTATTGTAGGTTCACAAATTGTTATGTATGCCAATTTTTGAAAGAAAAAAAAACATTTTGTAAAATAACATAATCAACTGTATATATATTTTATGAAAGGAGCCATATCAACTATAATTTATTTAAAAACAATAAGGATTGCCAATTCCTCAATAAGCTTTGTGATAAATGCTTAGCCAGAGCCATCATTTAAAATATTTCTGTCAGGAACCCCCCCTCCAAACCCCTGACCATGGTTTTGTGCTTTGGCACTCCTCAGAGAGATGCCAGGGTAGGTTCAGATACTAGATATAAAAATACCAACCCAAAGCTAAGCACTTATCTAAAAGTTATCTATTGAGTGGAAATCTCTGGCTAAGCATTTATCACAAAGCTTGTTGAGGAATTGGCAATCCTCATTGTTTATAACTTACAAGCTTAAGAGAATAAGGTCATGTGATCTATGACTCTTACTATGACTATTTATAGTCTCCGCCTTAAGTCTTATGCGATGTTATATTGCTAAGACTACTAATATATGGTATGGCTGAAGATCTATCAGCCCCAGCTATTTGAGTTGGATATCTGGGTTTGAAGACATGTATGTATCTAAAAATTTCAGATTTTTCACTCAATAGATAACTTTTAGATAAGTGCTTGGCTTTGGGTTGGTATTTTTAGATCTAGGATCTGAACCTACCCTGGCACCTCTCTGAGGAGTGCCAAAGCATGAAACCATGGTCAGGGGTTGGGGGGGGCCCCTGACAGAGATATTTTAAATGCTGGCTCTGGCTAAGCATTTATCACAAAGCTTGTTGAGGAATTGGCAATCCTCATTGTTTATAACTTACAAACTTAAGAGAATAAGGTCATGTGATCTATGACTCTTACTTGACTATTTATATTTATTTTATATTATATACTAAATACTTAATAACTATTTAAAAGAATGATATTCTATAAAATTATAGTTTAGATATTTACAATAACACTTCACTTATTTTACTTCAAATTATTTTCTAATTATTCTCTTCATTCTCTTAAACATATTTGCCTACACTTGATTTCATATAAATATTTATAATTAACAATGCAATCAGATCAAAATGAGTAGGAACATTTTTTTTTAATATTTTGATTTTCATAAAAACAATTTCTATCATTAAAAAAAGATGAAAATAAAACTATCATACAATATACGTATAACATATAAATTTTCGAATCTTATATAGAATGCTAACGGCTGAAAAATAAATTTTATGAAAAATTAAACGTTAGTAAACAAATCTTTAAAAAAATAAACAAAAGAAAGTTTTAAACTAATAGTTTATAAACTTTAATTGTTAAATTGTTTTAATTATTTCATTCAATAGTATGAAAATTGTTTTATTTTATTTTTTTCAATAAGAAAATAATGGATTACGAAAGCTTAAAATTTTTTGAACATGTAGGCATTTTCTTTTTAAAGCCAACTGACAATGAACTCGATTAAACGTTAATATACGTTTCACATAATTATAATTTTAAGGTTTCTTAAGCACAAAATCTATTAACTTAACTAATTTAGAGATGAAAATGCTTTAAGAATTTTCATTTTTTATCGCGATATTTTAATATCTTATTTAATTTATTTTTGATATATATATAAGCATGTTTTCACACATATTTATATGTAATCACAGATATATCTGTTTGGATTACATTATGTATATATGATTGTGTGATGTTTTCAAATTTCCCAATAAATAAAACGAAAAGTAAATATATTTAATATTAGGAAATAGAAGTATTTAAGCTTATAGTTTATATATTATTCTGTTCTGTAATTGTTTGCTAAAACAAACAAAAAACATAAACTCTTATCTATTAACTATTAATTTATAACAATTTTCCTAAGTACAATCATGAAAATCTTCTTCCCCTCAATAAACAGCAAAATTTACTTTAAATTTTTTATTTTTTTATTAAGAGTTATTTTGAAGAATGATGTTAAACTCCATTAGAGAATGATATCCACGCTTGTGTTTTAACTATGTTACTGAAGAAGTTCTTTGTCTTGAAGAGTTAAATCCATTAAATCCAACGTCTTTATATGGTTGAATAAAGCAAGAATTTTTACTTATAATAATTAAAAATATTACATAATATATTATAAAATTTATAAAAATAAATCATATAAATTTATGTTGATTTAGCAGACACAAAAGGCATTAATCAAGAAGTACAAGCAATTTTGCAATAATAATTCAACCGTTATAATAAAATTTAAAATAAAATATTCTTATGATGACCAAAATAACTTATATAGATATCAATAATGATATTAAAAAAAATAGATTTTAACTTTTAAAATGTAACAGTAATATAAAATTCATTATGAAATATTTTATCAAATAATGTTTACATATATAGTTACCACATATTAAGTTAAATACTGAATTTTTAATATCTTTATAAATATTTTAAAATAAGTGCAAACTTTAAATAAATGTTCATTAACTATCTTAAAGTAATAACAATAAAAAATAATATTAATTATGTTTTAGTCACATAATTTAATATACTTTTTTAACAACGTTTTTCTTCTCACTCTATTTTTAAAGGTTTATTTTTGTAACTACTTTATAAATTGAATGAAAATCAAATTACGACTTTACTTATATATAATTATACACTTACATAAATAAATTTCAATTATTAATAGCTAAAACTGGGTAATTAAAAAAAAAGACATTTAGTAAAAATGGGCTTATAATTAAAGGTCTAATTCTTAATGAAAATTCAGTTTGATTTTAGAACGATATGCTTCTGACATATAAATATATATATAATTAGAATGAAAGCTTTATATTTTATTTATTTGTATGAGTCTCATCTGAATATTAGTATATTTTACATTAGTAACAAACCATTGTAAGTAAAATTAAAAGAATTTGAAATCAATTATTCTTTAAATACAGTACGTTATCAGTGAATTTGCATTTAAAATAAAAATTCGCGAACACCACCAAATAATAATAAAAATGTAGCAATGTATATTAACTTTTAAAAAATTATTTAAGTAAATATAGTTAATAACATATTTTTATTTTCATTTCTAATGCAATATTAAATTTTATAATTTTAAAAAAGTTAAGCAATCAAACGTGCAAAGCTGGCATCGTGTATATACATAGGTTCATAGAAAACAAAAAATTATAAATTCTTAGGGGAGAAGTAGAGGAAGAATGGAACATTTGTTTATCTATTTTCAGATTTGCAGTTTTACTATACTTTTGTTTATATACTGCTTTCTATTTGTCAATCAATGTTATGGTGGTTATTCTACAACTCATTTTATCTTAGCATAGATAAATAGATCATGTAACATGCTTTCTATTTCTCAGCTACATATCTATCAGCTAATTACCACTTTAATATATTTTATATTATTGGGTATTTTGAAATAATTAAATTATTGGAATAAATCTTAATAGTCGTAATTAATTATGCTAAGATTGAAATCAATTATAAACTATTATTGATAATGTAGCTTTTTATTGCATGAACACAATGCTTTTTTATCTAGAAAATCTTAGAAATTAACAAAACTCTCATTCTAAAATATCACTTATTTAAAAGTGAATCTAAATTTATATAATCAATAATTTGTTACGAATACTTTATAATATATATATATGCATATATTATAAATTTATGATCCTTTACAATGAAGTCAAAATGCTTACAGTTATTCTCTCTTTTTCTTTCTTTCAAATTCTAGCTAATAATCAGGAAAACAATTTATATCTAAAATAGTTCTATAAATAACTAAAAATAATAAGACTTGGTTCTATAACATCTACATATATTTAATTAATTAGTACCATTTATCATCTAAATTTAAGCCTTATAGTAACTTCATAATAAACAATTAATTAACAGATTAATCTGAAACAAATATATTAAAAACACTTACATATAGAAGCACTGATTTTAATAATTTCTATATTAATTGGACTATTACATAAAAAAGTTTTAGTATATTTATATAATTGTAATCAAGAATAAAAAAAAATTCATTACACCATTGTCTCTGCTTAGTCCCTGCATTAAGAACAGTGTTTCACTTCATTAATTACTCCAGAGCCATCTATTGCAAACTTAAATAATCATATAACCACAACTCTTAGTCAAGATATTAGGAGCTAGAAATTATTTGGAGGATAGAGACATAGCACTATCTTTTAATGTTGATTGATTACACAAATTTATAATAAATGATTTTGGAATTGAGTAAGTAGAATACATTATTATTCCTAATTCAACAAAATGTACAATAAGTAGCTATATTCATTAACAGGTTTAGATAAAGCATAATGCTATTTTCCAGAAAAACTAATTTGTGCATAATCATTCATGAATATTAAACTAGTAATACATTAGTTCATTTCCAAACTGAAATCAATGGGGAATGAAGCATCTAAAAAATAATACAAATGTTCAAAATGAAATAGTCTTATTTATTTAAGATAATTATACATTAATTACAATTATCAGGAAAGATTAATTAAATAAAATAAAAAACAAACAAACAAGCATATATATATGCTCCAGTATTAAAATTATAAATTAAATATCTGCAGTAATATTGAGGCTTAGTAACATAAAGCTGATCTTAGCAAAACATCTAACTTCAAACCCCTATTTACAGAAACTTAAAAAAATAGATTATTAATACTAAATAATAAATATTACTAAATTATATTTATGATCGTAAATGTGAAAACAAGTGATGGAAAAAATTACAAACACATACAATACAAAAATAGAAAATATACATGCTTACTAAAAAAAAAAAAATACTTTATTGGATATATTATATTAATACCTTGATGACTTGTGAATATTTTTTAAAAAAGTATATGTTAATAAATTAACTATATATGTTTGATAATTTAAATCAACAAATAAATAGAAGATATTCATTTATACATGACATTGTTGGGATATAAGTCTCTCCAACATTCAGTAGATTCCAAGACAATACACAAATTTATCTGCCATTCTCAATTGAAATCTTTTTATTTATACCAATAGTTTTTAATCTATTGAAGCAATAAAAGGCACTCATCCATCTTAACAATGCATATATAAATTTGTGGGTAAAATATAAACTTCAAAAAGTTAGGAATTATAAACGTGATAAGATCTAATAACTGACCATATGAATATGTATTTAATTTACCAGACGGTATACCAAATATATTAGTAAATAAAGCGACACATATATTGATCACACTATTGAAAACGCAAGAACTATCGAGTTTTTCAGAGCAGTGATACTAATGATTATTTGACTTATGTATCTAATCTTTTTTTCATATGTCAAATGCGTTGACCGAGAAGCGAACCCAGACCAGCTGCTTGGAAGGCTGCTATGCTAACCGCTAGACCACCAACGCTTAACATCTAGAATTATTTTTAAAATAAAAATAAAGAAATAGTTAAGTTATTCAGTTAACAGATTTGTCTAATAGTATCTTTCTTTTAATCATTCATTAATTAAACTAAATTCATTGTGGCGGATGTTATATATATTAAGTTTATTTTAATTTCGAAAAATAAAACAAGACAAAGATCTTTGCAATTATAGACTCTAACCTATTCATACATAATTTCACATAGAAGTCACGTAAACTTTAAAAATAATAACGATTTTCTCCTACTTTAATTTAAACAATTTTATCTTGCAATAAATGCCATCTATAGTCTAAAGCGTAAACTAAAATGTGATTTTTTATAATGAAGTTTATTTTTACTATTAATTTCGCAAAAGAGAGAGAGAGAAAATAATAATATTTATAATATTTTAATAAAAATATATTGTAATTTTTCTATTACATAACTATTACTAAATAATATTTTATATTTTTATCATTTAAAACTGGTTGTCGAGATCAGCTTTAATTTGAAATGATTATAGCTTTTAAAAATATTAAATTTAGGTGTGCTTTGAAATTTCAGTTATAAAAATAAAATTAACATTATCATTTTATTAAAGTATCAAATAAAACCTATTCTAAAAATAAATTATTGTTTTTTATAACATAGAAAATAGTGTATATTATATAAAATACTCCTCCATTTCATTATATTTAATATTTTTTTAAAAAAAAAATAGGTTAAGAAAACATTAAAAAAATTAATACTTTATTAAAAATATATAGAAGTACTGTATTTAAAAAAAACCAATTAATTTTACCCTTCTAAAATATATACAAAAAGGGGGGGGGGGACTCATTATATATATAAAGCTATTTCTTAAGTAAACAGATATCTAAATAGAATCTAAGGTGACACAATAAGTGCCCTTATAACACTAACATTTTCATGATGACGATTCTTTGCAATTAATAATGTGGAAATGACACAATGATTGACATGTGGGATGTTTTACCTATCTGTGACTTGCGACGACTTTACTGGTGGGTAAACGGAGCTGCAATAAGTCATTCCGGCAACAGATCTTCTCCCTATCGGATTGGATAAAGTAAGAATCCATAATCTTATTCTTATTCCAAAACTAGTTACCTTTTAGAATTTTCATTAATAATTCTTCGGTTTATTTATAAAATTATGAACTTACTATATTCCATATTTTAGAAATAACACACCGATAATATTACCATTAAAACCTACTTAAAAATTTTATTGTGATAGCCAATAAAATTTAAAGGAGGAGTCAATTTCGTACCATTTCACTCAGTCGGTAGTAATCCGCAACTTTGGCGGAATGATATATTATTTCTAGGCAAGGATATGTGTGTATTTGTATAAATGAACATGCTGTATATATATCTTGATTGTTATAACTCTATAAATTCAAACATGTGATATAATTATAATTTATAACTTTTATTATATTAATATAAAAAATGAAATGTTAATTCTTAATATAAAATTTGAATCTCTTTAATAACAACACTTCCACAAATATTTATAAGATTTTTTTTTTTTTTTAAGGTGTGGAAATGGTTGCAAGGGTTAAAAAATTGAAGTTTAGTCACTTTTGTAATTAGATCATTGTAAATTTTTTTTCTTTGAGAAGCCAATAGTTTGCTTATTAGAAAAAAAAAAAAAAAATCTCATCTTATTAATAATAACTATTTTGTCATCTGAAAGAAAAATGAATTAGGATTAACATTAAATAAAAGAATTAACTATATGATTTTTTTAAAATATATATATAGCAACAGGCTAAAATATGATCTAGCGCCTGTTCAGGAATACATATAAGAATATTTAAAATATCAAAATAATACAGACATACAATTTAAACATTAACACTAATAAACATTAACATGTAATAGAATTAAACAAAAAAAAAAAAAGCATACACGAAATAACAACAAAATTAATAGCAATAATAAAATAGGAATCATAATAAAGGAGCCTGAGAAATTTATTTTCAAATAATATATATAGAAACTTTATACTAACAAAAATAAAAGTTTACTAGGAAAAAAAAAAATTCACTAAGTTCCTATATTATTTTAATTAAAATCAGTTCAAAAATAGTTGACTTTGTAAAGCTTGATAAAAGTAAATTTATTTCAGACATGCGTAGTAAATATCAAGCAATTCACAAGGCGTCTCATTTTACTAATACTTGGAAAAGGAACTTTAAAAAGATGTTTATATGTGTATAATCTCATTTACGCACACATATAAACATATGGCACATTTTAATACCAAAAATTATATACATATATATTTTTAAACATTTACTAAATATTTGTAATTTTTCTATATAAGATCAAAAAAGAATAATAAAAAAAATAAATGAGGAATATTAGTAGAACAATTACATAAGGTTAGACGATTAACGCCTCGGATGACTACAATGGCTCAAGGTTACGTAAAGAGTGATACGAACCTATGAATATGTTAAGTCAAAAAAGTTCAATTCTAAAAAAATAAAATAAAGTTTAAGTAGCTTATAAAACATAATACAGAGGTATCGTACTCACAAACGGCCGTTGATAATAACAGTAATAAATGAAATAAAGACGGCATCACAATCCCGTATATTGGAGACCGACATTGTCGGAAGCACGGCAGTCAGGATGATTTAGAAGTATCACTGCATTTGCTGGCGCTTTCTAGTCGAGCTTGCTCGTTAATTTCCTTCACTGCTCGTAGTTCCTTTTTCAGTTTCATCCTTCGATTTTGAAACCAAATTTTAATTTGTCGTTCAGTCAAACACAAAACGTGTGCTATCTCAATTCGTCGTCTCCGGGTCAAATAATGATTAAAATGAAATTCCTTTTCCAATTCCAGGGTTTGGTAACGTGTATATGTCTGACGACCTCGTCTTCGTGGGCAACCGTTTGTGCCTGAACAGATATAAAATAAAAATATCCTTTATTACCCTTTTTTATTGCTGTAAACTGCGCTACGCAAATGCATATTTTATATTTAAAAAAAACCATTACTATAAATCACTGTAAAGTTAATTACTGAAAAATAAATAAATAAATAAAAACAATTAAAAAATATATATCTATTGAAAAAAATTAATTTATAATATAATAATTTGATTGTTGTATTTTTATATGTATATAAATGAAGAGGAAGAGACAAGTTTAAATATTATTACATAATGGTAGCAAAAATTATTTTAATTAAAAGATGCTTTTTGTCTTCTAAATATAGAAGTATAGAAATATAAGTAATATTTATAATAAAAAAAAGACAATATAATATATACTTATATACATAATAGATATTATATAATAGATGTAAAAGTACATATAAATACAATATATTATTTATATACATAAAAATACACACACATACATATACATGTTTCCAAAAATTATTCAATTTTGTTCTTTTTCTCACACCCACATAAGAATGACTATAAAATAAGATTGTGATTTTATGTGAACCATACGCATAAATACTTATTATGAAATAATTTATTAAAAAAAGGTCTTTCTAAATAAATGTATTAAAAATATTAAATAAATAAAAAAGAAAAGAAAAACGCATATATTTGTGAATACTGGTAAATATAATTACTGATTTTATTAAGTGACTAAAAGTATTATAGAAGCATATATATATCACACATCTTTGGAATCGTTTAAATTATTCATTGTTTAAGCAATATTTTTCAAAAACACATTTTAACTTAAAAACATCCAATAATATTATTCATAGTAGTCATGTTATTATGTTAAGTATATTCATGGTTTTTGCGTTTTAAAATATAAAACTTTGTTGTAAAACTTCATGAATATCACTAATGTAGAATTAAAAAAAAAGTGTAATATTCACATTTTCAAATCGCTGATTACAGGCAATTTGTTACTATAGCTTTTTACTTTTTTAAACCAACGAGAAAAAGTTCATAAAGAAAAAAAAAGAAACTATAAGATGAATATAATATATTATCACTGTGTTAAAAATGATGTTGTCATAATAAAAACCTATATAATTCAACAGATTTATTTGATCTTACTTTTGATATCTTTTAATAATTTTTTAATTTCAAAATATCAGATCACATTGAGTTTGTCATTATGACCGAAACGTTATTAGCAGTATTTAAATTGAATAAGGATATTTTGACATTATTTAGCTAATATGGGGGAATGATTTTATTTGCTATAACTTCTAATATTTGGATTGTGTAAGTTATTTCCAGATTTAATCTCTAGTTACTGAAATTAATATTTTAGGCTTTGTTATCATAGAGTTTTTATACCCAGTTTTTATTATCCAAAGCTATGAATGATCTTTTCTAAAATCTATATTTCATGATGTTATAAATAAATCTTGTTTAGTTATCTGACATTCATTTCAAATGTATCTCTTTTGTGTGTAATATTTATTAGTGATTGACTTTGTAGGCTTTTTATTATATCTAACATTTTCTCTAAAAAAAAAAAACTTCCTTTACTTTCTGACCGTGAAGATGTCATTTCCATTTTTTCTTAAATCTTATTTAAGTTGTAAGTATCCTTACATTACCTGAATATATTCTATATTGTATTGACTTGTTTAAGTAATAAAAACCCATAGAATAATAGAAATTCAAAACATATTTATATTTATAAAATACTTTAAGATATTTTAATAAACATGGATCTATTTCATCTCAAATTTAAAAGCAAATAAATAAAAATAGTAATGCTCTTATTACTATGAACTTAGTAGCACCTTCAAACGTGCAATTAAAAAAAAAAATGTAAAGACAATATAATGCTATATTTTTTTCGCTAGAATGCAAGCAGGGTATAATGACTATAGGATTTATGATTTTGAGTCTCAGATAAGCTAAAAACTTGGCATTATCATCGTATCAAGATATATTATTAAATTCAATTACTGCAAAATACTGAACCCAAACAATTACTATTTTATTTAATACTTAAAAGAAATGTAGAAAAATAGTATTACCTTAACAATTTAATTGTTAATATTGCATGACAACTAATGCATAAAAATAAAAATTGTAATCAGAAAGTTAATGACATTTTTAACCATGAAAATGAAATAGAAATCAATATTGCATATATATATTAGCTAATAATTATATAAAAGAAATCATTTGATTAATATTTGAGACTTTAGAAGAACCAAGTGTGGCAAATTTGTAATGTCTATTCCATATTTTTTTTATTATTACAATTGCTTATATCATAGTATTGTTCATATAGTGTGTGTGTACATATATAGTATACATACCAATAATCATGAGTCTGTATTTGATGAGTTCATTGGATTTTATCATTGAGTTTAAAATACAAAAATATCTTAGTTTTCTTATGAGATACCCGATGATTCATAAGATATCTGTTGTTTCTTTTACAAGCAGAATATATGTATATCTTTGTGTGCATATGCACGTGTTAATATTTTATTTTTATATCTATCAAAAATAAATTATAATTATTAAATCCCTGAAACTAAAAAAGTATCAGCAACCAAAGGCAAAGGACGATTGCTGAGAAGCATCAGGTGACCATTATATTTTGCATTAAATTTATAAAAATTAGGAAGTAAAAGATGAAAAAAGAAAACATCATTCAAGACACAGTAAATTATTCAATTTATTAGAATTTAACAAATGTAAATAACTGAATTGTATGCATTAAGTTTTCATTCGGATGAAAAAGTAGTTAGATATTCAAAATGTTTTTAAATCGGCTAAATAACATTTTAAAATTGTTAGATTCTAGTGCTATGGCAGATTATAGAGTTAGAATTGTAGAATATTTTTTTAAAGTTTGAGAAAATGTGAGTAAATTTAAATGAAAAGAACACATACCAATGAAATTTTATAATATAAAAACTTTTCATTACAAATTCTGTTTTTTTTTAAAATAAAAATTCAAAAAGGAAATAGATATAAAATATCCAAGTGAAGACGCAGCAGAGTTGGATTATATTTTGACTAACAATATATATATTTTAAGAGTGTAATGTATTAATTACACAAAGTGCTTATTAGTGAGAATAAAATACATATTAAGAAAAATATTAATAATTGTTAATACTAATCTTCAAAAATAACTTCAGGAATTTAATATAAATTTAAAAAGTTTTAAATTATTATTTGGAAGATGTAATAGCATTGAAACAAATAATAATAACAATAATGATAATAATAATAATATTATTATTATTATTACTGCTAAATTAGTAAAAATACATGCACAGATTCAAGCAACGAGAAATTACTAATATTTCCCTGATACAAAGCATTCAGAAAATAAAATAATATTGTATAATGATGGCCAACAAATATAACTAAGAAGTGACAAAAGAAAATTTAAAAATTGAATGAATGCTTGACATATTTTGGTGTTATAAAAACCTAATTTAACAAAAAGAAAAACAAGGATGATATCATATGCTGAAGAATTTTAGAAAGAATTATATTGTATTAAAAAATATGACATAATGTAATCCTATATAATTCTGACAATATTATTTGAAATGCCTTATATTTTAAAGAAAATTTAACTAAAGCAGAAATACTTTCAGTTATACTAATCAATAAAGCAAGTCATATATAACGTGACATTGCTATTGGTACGCTCCCTACATTACTTTCAGTTATTTTCATAAATATTTTCATCTAAAAACCTTTTAAATAATATTAAGATTTATAAAGTTCAACTTTAGTCAAGTTAAAAAGGTTTCCAGTTAAAAATAGTTATGAAGATAATAGTTAATTTGTAAAATTTATTATCACTGTTAGAACTTTATTTTTTTATTATTATTACAATAATTAATCTGCGATGGATATTATTATTTGATATATATATATATAATATTAAAAATAAAATTATAGAGAAATAGAAAGCATCTAAAAAAAGATTATGGAAACATCCTAATGATAAGCAACCATTTACAAATTGGATTTGTATATTGTGAAAAGTTTTTTGATTCGATTAGTATTTCAATTATGAATAACATTTTAAAACTGCTGACATTATATGACATTGAGATGAGGACAACTTCTGATGAACATTTATTGTAATGCAACAGTGATTATAGTACATGATAAAACAAGAAAATTAACATTAATGAGTTTATGATAGAATTCAAAACAGGAAATCTTACAGCATCTATTGCAGTGAGCAAACAGAAAAAATAGGGCTATATCTATATATTAAAAAGATTAGAATATCTGTTCTATCAATAATTTCGGATAAATGAAGGATTTAGTTACAAAAAAGTTTATAGACATTACAGACTTCACTAAAAATTATAATAAGAAGGAATCAAAAGTCAAATACATGAGTAAATTAACAAACAAATATTAATGATATCATTAAAGAATTAGTAATCTAAAATATAACTGTATTGGATATATTCTATATAAAATATTTTATTATTTGAACTTATGCTTTTACCAAAATTAGTCTAAACCCTAGTAAAAACTATCATGAACTGTCTTGTAGTAAATTTTGTAAACACTTATGCTTTTTAAAAAATAAATCTACTCTTTATTACATATTTTCATTTTTAAAAATATTCTTAAAATCATACCTTTAAAAAAATGAAAGTAATTATAAAAGTAACATATCAACTTTGCAAATAAAAAAAAGAAGTAATAAATTGAAAAATATAATAACATCAACAGACATCATTTTGGCCACTAGGCTAAAATGTTTTCAATAAATAAAAAATAATTATGAGTCATTTTTTTTATTGATAATGCAAAATACATTCGAATAGTAAATATAATCATTGAAATTTAAAAATTCAATTTATAATTACAAAAAGA
This sequence comes from Epiperipatus broadwayi, assembly GCA_028023455.1. Lineage (NCBI taxonomy): Eukaryota > Metazoa > Onychophora > Udeonychophora > Euonychophora > Peripatidae > Epiperipatus > Epiperipatus broadwayi. The sequence goes on along the minus strand of JAQFVV010012400.1, from coordinate 7,084,319 downwards.
AACAAAAAAAAATGACAAAAAATAACAGTTACAATCTTCATAGAGACATTTTTTTTGCTGATAATGATCCTCTATTTTATGTTATTACATTTTTTAAATTTATTTTCTTAAAATATATATATATATATTCAAATAAAATCTGAACATAAATATCATATACTTATCAAAAACAAATATTTCATTAAATTTTAGAAAAATAACAATAAACAAGTAAATAAACTATTGGTAAATTTATAATTTTTGATTTCTGATTTTAACAAAAAGTTGAAGTCCTACAAAAAATGATTATTTTTGAAGCCAATAAAATATAAACCGCTGGTTTTACTTTACTTTTCTCTGAATTATGCTATTATTTAATTATTTTATATTAAATTAATAGCATACAATACATTTTAGTTTTTTTTTTTTTTTGCTATCAAATGAATGCAAAACTGTCAAATGATTGCTACAAATAGCCATCCATAATCAAGGACTCTAAGTTGATTAAAGAAATGATTAACAGTGCCTCCCTCTAAAAGAAACCTGAACAACGTGCTTTGGTGATTGAAATTGGAGGCATAATCATTCAAATGTGACCCCTGAGGAAAATTTACCATTCTTGAGTGTGCATGATATTGTGAGGCTTTAAATCACATGCTCCTGAAGCTATCTTTAATGTTATAATATTTTTTTAAAACTCATTCTAATGACAAAATTGAGAACTAATGTAATATTAAATACTAAAAAAATTCAGTGATGACAGAAATTTCAATTTATGCAACCTCAATCAAAGCCAAAACTTCTGCTTTTTGCCAGAAATTGGTAGTTGATTTTGAAAGAATACATTTGTTGTTTTTATTTCAAAATAAAAATGTCTATGCCCCATAATTTGGTTTGCAAATTATTGACTTTTTGCACAAAGTATTTCTATAATATTTATTATTTTAGAAGAATGATGTAATCAGGTTCAGGTTCTATTTACTTATAGAAGATATTTCAAGACAAATCAATGATGTTGTAGTTATAATTTTCCATTGGCAGAAAAAAAATACTTTATGCAAACTACCATAAAATTATTTTTATTAAACTACAAATAATTTTGTTAGTGAGTAGTTTGACTAAAAATTCATTATGGTTTAGAAAATGACAAGCCTATTTTTTTAAATTTCAAATATTTATCAATGTTTTGGATAAATGAGCAATAACAATAAAGTGACACTTTTTATCAAGATTTGATTGCCAAAATGTGATTTACTAATTTTTCTAAATTGCTGAACTGAAAAAATATTTTTAAAAATAATTCTCATTAGCTAACATACATTTCTAACAAATAATTTGAAATTTTTAAAATTATAATAAATAATAAATGTAAATTTGATGAAATAATAAATTCAAAGTTTAATAAAACCATCACTAAAGGAGATAGTTAAATATATCATTTATTAAAGAATTAAAAATACAAATTTAGTAAAAATATGTTTTTGTTAATATATTTTTTTAGTCTGTAGAATGAATAAAATTGTGTTTGATCATTTATTTTTGTTTATTACTATCTTTTTATTTGCAAAGTTGATATTTTATTTTTTAGATAACTTTCATTTTCTAAATATATCATTTTAATGAAATTTGTAAAAAAAATTATAAACAAAGAATAAATTTTTTTTTCTTAAAATTACAACTAGAAGAAAAATCTGAAATAAAAAAGATCAATGTACCAATTACCTTTAATCAGAGCATCACACTGTATTTTGTTTTTTATTTTCAGATTGTTTTAGTTGTATTAATTTTAACAAATAAACATATTTTTTATTTCACAATTCTATTTTTTACAGATTTTGTTAAAAAAATAAATTCAATAAATGGAAATTTGTCTAAAAAACAAAATATCAAACTTTCAAAATATGCATAAATAAATAAATAATTAAATCAAAAATCTTAAAAAATTAAAAAATTATTGTTCAAAAAACCAATAAATTTAAAACATATATCAATAATAAAAACTTTTCATAAAATATTAAAATTAAACATAACTAATTATAAAAAAATAAATAAGAATAATATTTGCAAAGAGGTGGTTTTTAGTTAACTTTCTGTTAATATCAATAAATCTTCAGTTGATTATTTTTTTTTGCTGAAAACTAGATTTACTAACTAATTCCTTTTATTTTTTTTAATGATTATACAGTAGGCAATGGAACTGTACATTGCTTAGTTTTAAACTTATTCTCTAACTACTATCTTTAACATTGTTTTGCTGATATTCCATTCACTTTGTATGAAAAATCTTATTGCATAATGTTACCAACTTCAATTTTTTTAGAACAAATAAATCAATATTTAAATTTAATACTGTTTATAAAGATGCAAACATTTACTTTTGAATTATGATGCTTGGTAATTTCTTGTTTTTCTCTGTAGAAGAGCATCTCTCATTGTTTTTGGCAGTTGTATTTCTTTATTTTGATTTTGAAAAATGGAAATATATTTTCTATATATTTTTTTAATGTATTTATCATTTTTTACAGAACATATTTGTGCAATATTTATTATTTTAGAAGAACAATTCAGATTTTATTAGAAAATATTTATTTTTTACAAAAAACAAAATGAGAAAAAAAATCAATGACATAAAGGCCACAATTTTGTAATTTGTAGAAAACAAAAATACATTTACGTTGACCATTCTAGATTATTTTTGTCAATTATAAACAGAATTTTATTTTTAAAGGAATGTTATTTACTTTAATAACTTGATCAATAATTAATTAGTGTTTTAAAAACTAAATTTAAACAAATATAATTTTAAAAAACAAATATATTTTTATTGCCAATTTTGTAATTGACCAATCAGAAGATTGACAATTTAATTTAATCTACCTATAAGGATTTTTAAAATTAAATGAACACAGTAAAGGTTTTGTTATGTTTGCAACATTTTGTTTTTACAGTTAAATCTTTGTTTTATATCATGTTTTAATAAGTTTATAAATAAAAGACATTCTAAAAAATAATAATTGATCTTTGTAAAATAGAAAATAAAGTACTAAGTGAATATGTAAAGATAAGAATGGCTCTTTTTATATTGAATCATAAACTTTGTCTATTTATAAAAAAATATTGAACAAAATAATGTTTTATTTTATTTCCATTTTTAAAATAGAAATAAATTTTAATTAGGTCATCATAAACAAAAAAAATATGTTTTAAAATTTAAAATTGTATTTACTATTATTAAATTTTCATATCATAAAATTCTTTTTAACTTATGAAAACATTTCTTTTCAGCAAATCAACCACAACTTCTTTTTTATGTAATTATGGTTTTAATGACTTGTCTTTTTATAAATAAACCTTTTCAAATAAAATCTAATTGTAATCACATATTTTTTTGATTTAAAATAAATGTTACAAATGTGTTGCATAAATAAGCATAATATTTATATAAATTACTGAAAATTTAATTTTTTCCCTAAAATACCCTCCCCTCCATGTTGTTAAAAGCCTGGCAACAAAATCTACTAATCCATGGTCTTATCAACTTCTTTGTATTATGATAGAACTAATCAGTGATATTTTTGCAACCTTTCCAATTTGAAAATTTGCGTGATATTTGTATAATATCTGTAAAATACTGACATCTTCAGATTTTTTTAATAAGTAATAATTTTAATTCCAATTTATAGCATTAAATAAATGTGAACCATGAAATTAACATTATGGATAATCACAAAATAGTTAAAAAAGTTAAAAGTGATAATAGTGTCAGCAGTATTTCTTTGCTTGTGTTGAAATCATGCTATTAATCAGGATCAATTAAAATCTAAATATAGATGGCATATACTTTTAGAGATAAATATTTAATAATTTTACAAAACATAAGTAATAAAATGATAAAAATTATATATAAATTTATTATTTCTTTTCATAATGTAAACAAAAATCAATGCAACATAAATGCCATAATATACTTTTACCTCAACACAATACAAATAAAACTCCCTCATTTTTTTTAATTGACTACAAACTTTATCTATTTTTAGTACTTTGGATGATTGCTGAAATACTGGTAAAAATTAATGAATTCTTAGTTACATGAACTTCATTTCTAAAACCTGAAGAAATTATTGTTAATTACAAAATTATGAAATTATGTTCTATAAAGTAAAGTTGCATTTATAATTATTATACTACAATGTTTGGAAAACATTACTGATCATGTTCATTTTTACCATTACAATGAATATCTTAATTTGTTTTTTTTTTAAAATAAAATATATTCCAATAAAAATATTCAAATTGCTTTACTTATTACATACAGCAATAAGAGAAGCTTTCAAGTAGTACTTTTTGAAGCTGAGTACAAATAATCTATTAATAATAGTGTTATTTATTCATTTATAATACTTTCTTTGTAGAATACTGACTTCTTCAGATTTCTTTTTAACTAATAAATCACTATACATTTTAGTTCCAGTTCCTGGCATCAAATAAATGAAAACCATTGAACTAGTACTGCAGGAAATGAATGAAAGCCAAATGTAACACTAACTCCAAATTCATATGAATTACTATGTTTATATTAAAATGAAGTTTAAAATTTCTATTGATCATTCAAAATAGTTTTCTGCCATTAAAAGTCTGCATTATACATTACAGCACCAACAGAGAGTGGACATGATAATCAACTAAGAAGTTAAGTTCTAGAAATATGTTCAACAGAAAGAGTTAAAAGGTTAAATATTTGTTTCTTACTATGTATGTATAATTTATCTTTAGTTTTTATTTGACAATATTTATTTTTTTTTAAATTAGTCAGATGAACTGATATTATATAATAAACATCTTTTGTTAATAACTTTCTTATTGTTTTTTTTAATAATTAGAAGTTGAGTTTTAAAAATTTTTTAAAAGAAATAATAAACAAATAAATTATATATATTTTTTTATTATTGTAACATCAACAAATGTAGCATAATCACAGAAGTGTGCTTTTTTCTCTCCAATAGACTAATTATAATGTTTATTTTTATTTTTTTTTATCACTGATAGCCACTGACAACTTACTTAAAAATTAAAATCTTAATCTATTTCATGGTTTTAATCATTAAAATCAGTCAAATCGTTTAATTAAAGTTTTACCATAAAATAATCTCAACGCACTTATGCCATTGAGGTAAATGAAGGCTGGCTGGATTGCAGTATTAATACTGCATTTAAATGAAAACTTGAGAATTTAAATCTAAATAGACTTTCATTGTGCAGCGAATTGCTTTTGCTTAAAAAATTATGGTAATAAAATAATTATTTAATAATAATAATAATAATAATAATAATAATAATAATAATAATAATAATAATAATAATAATAATAATAATAATAATAATAATAATAATAATAATAATAATAATAATAATAATAATAATAATAATAATAATAATAATAATAATAATAATGATGATGATAGTAATAATAGTAATAATAACAACAGTAAATGTTAGTCCTGTCACCATGTTCTTCCAAAAGTTCCTGCTTCATAATCTAAAGATTTGTTCAATACAGTTTTTGTTAAAGGTAAATTTTACACCTTATCTAAGATAGAATAAAACTTGATTACATAGCATACTTTTTAAAAAATTTCCATGTGTGCACATAGAAAAATAATCACATTTATTTTTGACCAACATGAGAAATGAAATAAAGATGACAACCTTGTTTTAAAAATTGTATAATTATAAACCTGCAGCAAATCTTTGTTTTTTTTCTGTATAACAGTTGCAAGTTCTCAAGCTTCAAACCAAAAAATTTGCTCAATATCACCATTATTAAAAATGCAATTCATAATAACTTGTGTTTTTCCATTTCCCAATATGCAAATCATACTGACTGGCATTTTTCCATTTTCCCAAAGAACAATCCATGCTGAACTAGTTGTTTTTTATATTTTCTCCAGATGTAATTTATGCTGCCCAGTGTTTTTCAATTTTTCCAAGATAGAATTTATGCCAACTCATATTTTCCCTGTTCTCAAGATGCAATTCATGCAAACAAGGGTTTTTTCCATTTCCCCCAAATATCCTTTATGCTAAACTGGATTTTTTCATTTCTCCAGGATTCGATGCATGCTAACTGGTGCTTTTTCATGCAGGAATGGTATTTTTCCATATTTCCAGAATGCAGTTGGTGCGGACTAGTGTTTTTCCATATTCCCAAGATGCAATTCATGCATACCAGTGATTTTTTTATTCTTCCAGGATGCAATTCATGCTGAATCAATGTTTTTGTGTTTTTCCAAAATGAAATTCAACCTCACTAGTATTTCTCCATTTGTTTTTCACATGGAACTTATGCAACAAATGAAACAATAAGACATAGCTATAAAAACTATAGTACTCTCACCAAATGAACTCAATTTTTATGAAACCATATGTCAATCTAACATTAACTTCAACCCTTTCTCCATATGTTTTCAATTGTATTATCATGTTTTCCCATATATTTTTCTCAATATCACATTTAAAAAATCTACATTAAACTGATTTGACATATGTACCTTGTTATGTAATAATTATTTTTCATTTAATTAATGTAAATCATGTTTTCTTTCCTATCACAATCAAGATTGTAAAACTTTATTATACATGTAATATTATGAATCAATTTGTATCTAAGACCTCATGTTTTCAAATGTAACTTATGAAATCCTCTTTTTGAGCCTCAATAAAGTTTACCTGTTGAAACATCATCATCATCATTATCATCATCATCATCATAATAATAATAATACAATGTAATTGAATAGGTTAATGATGTAGACTCCTATTCAATACTTCCATAACTATGTAATTAGAAATGAAAATCTCAGTCAAATCAAATCTATAAAAATCATCATGCTACTGTAACCAAGGAAGTATGTAAACATTATGTAACCTTTGTTGACAATAAATTATATATTGAAACAACAACAACAACAACAACAACAACAACAACAATAATAATAATAATAATAATAATAATAATAATAATAATAATAATCATCATCATCTCAAGATCACCATTTTTATGCTTGCTCAAGCTGTTAAAATGACAAAGCTCTTTATACAGTAGTGCCAATCAGTGCAAGCTATAGTAATCAATGGATGCCAGAAAGCTTGTGCATAAAATTCCTATCTAGTGCCTATTCATCCTAAAATCTAGGTGCAGTGCTCTCAAATCCAAGGCTCCTCACTAATGAAAGCCACAAGCTAGAAACTAGTCTAAGGATATTGGATGAGTATGCATTAAATATAGATTTTATGCACAAGCCTTCTGGCATCAATTGATTCTTCTGGCTTGCACTGAGTGGGTTTACTGCACAGAGAGTTTTTCCTGTTTTACTACTGCTACTGCTATTCATATCCCTTCTCCTCTTCATCCTTCTCCTCCTCCTCCTACTACTACTAATAATAATAATTTTATACCTATGGAGTTTGATGATAACCAAGACATTGATAAATGGTCGCAAACATCTACAGAATACACAAAACCATCACAGATATTAAAGCAACATGCAAAACCAACTCAAAGACAATCACACTAATGAAGTTAAAAATAACAGCATTCAATAATAGATGCCTTAACTCAATCACAAAAATAAATCAGCTAAAACAATGGTTAAAGATTACACAACTTTATATACTAGGACTTCTAAAATCTATAGTGGCTTATAAATTAACCCCTAAGTACAACTAATTAAGGAAGGTTACTGTACATGCTCCAGAGACATATCATTTCTCTCAGGGAGCACAGGTCTGCTCATAACTCCAGACTGTTACATTTGAATCATTCAAAATCATATACATAGATGCAAATCTACTAATAGTAACTGTTAGTCATCAAATACACTCTTATATTTGTGTATATACCACCTGGTCCTGCAATTATATCAAACATTATATTAAACATAAATTGGTTACTTGGTTCTAGTTCACCTTTAACAATACTAATTGAGGACTTCAATATGAAATATCAAGATTTTATTTTAAAATGGCTACACCAAATATCAATATAAGATTATGAGTGCTGAGGATTTTCTGACAAGTGATGCAATTACTTTTCACAATGGTCATCATACATCAAGGAGTGATCCATGTTTTTACTCACTTATGCTACATTATCTAATCACCCTAAACAACAACCTAATCACTCTGCACAGACCATGTTGATTAACCTGGAAGAAATTCAGACAGCTTCACTTACACATGGAAAAACAATTAGATACTGCTTCCAACTGCTACTCAGACATTTATTTTTCAGAGACATACATAATGCTCCAGAAAATAAAAAAAATATGCAACTTACCCCCACCCAAAGATATCTAGCATTCATCAACATTTTATCATTCAATATAGATCACATTACATACAAATCATCCCCACCCTCTAGACTACTAGTGCTGGCTGATGAAATACACGGATGAATTACAATGCTAAATCCAAAATATACATCAGAGAACAAAATATAAGCAAGCTTCCTCTATCATACAACAATATCTATAACAATCTCAAGAACTAGCTGGCTATAAAAAAGTAAAATCTGCCTAAGCCAACAACATACACAGACAAGAAAATACATTCACTCGACCTTGAGATACCCATCTACTGTCAGAATGCCAATGACACTTACAGGTGAAGGGGTCACATATGCAGGAAATAACATGTTAAAACCAATCTACCATCATTTCAAACAAAAACTAGAAACATACCACCCACAGTCAAACCTCTTTCTGGTGTTTTTGGAAAACCAGAAACAAACACCTATTCAACATCACAGAAATTGCTTCTAAACTGGCTACAATACCTAATACATGTCACCTAGGAAGATATGGATTCCAAGATTTGACATTGCATATCTCAGCCAGTTCACTTCACAATACTTTTGTGATCTTGCAAATCACATCATAAAAGCTATATGAAATCCAGGGGTTGTACCCAATTGCAATAGTCTCCTTCAACAAAAAATAAACCTCCATAATCAACATGCTCCAACCTTCATTTCATCTTATTTGGTCCACTTACTATAAAGTGCTCAAGGATATCCTAGAGACACACATTATACCACTAATATCAAATAGCCAGTTTGCAAAGAAGCAATCATCTACTGTACAAGCTATGATGATCTTTAAACAGTCTTGAACTCAGTTCAGGACCAAAAAAGTATGCACCAACTGCAGTTAAACTTTATATAGAAGCAGCTTTCATTTAGGAAAAAACCTTATATATTAATCAACATGTGAAATCCATATCACAATCAATGGAAAAAATTGTCCATCATTTACCTTCACACAATCCATATCCCAAGATTGATGATTCAGTTAACTACTATTTACCTTTTATATTGACTAAATCATACTTAAAATGCAACAAAATATCAAAGGCATCCAGATATCAGGCATGTCACAACATATAACCTGCATTACATATATGGATGACATTACAGTCTTCCTTCTAGAAAGCAGATAGCAATGCATCAATGAAACACAAAATACAAACAAGTTAAAAGATGAAGCAGAATGGATTGCAGAATGGATTACTATTTCTCTATCAAAAGCATATCTCTCAATATATGCAAAAGTACAATTGTTCAACCAGCTCACAATCACAAAAATAATTTACTATTCTCTCACAACTCAATTCTCCAAAGCTTTCCCATCAAAATCTCTTCATATTGCAATAAACTTCTATGGAATAGAAAGACAGTGTCAATATCTGCAAAATGCCTTAGTCACCCAACAACAATACACAATAGTTTGGGGCTACAAAGCATATATATTTTTTAAATGTAGAAGACCACAAACCTTATAATAGCCACCCTGAGATATCTCCCAGAATTTCAATGTCTAATTCAAATAATACCTACAGACAAACCTCCACCTTCACATTGCTACCTATCATCAGTTGTCAACCTGTTTAGAAACACACATACTCAAATATCATTGCAAACAAGTACAAAATATTCTTATTTGCAGATCGATGCACCCAGATGCTGCCAAAATTTTTTTGATTAAACAACTAAAAGCTGTTTAAAAAATTTAAAAAATGGTCCATAAAGCCCAAATTTTTTGATTTTTTTCTTAAGACTAAATTTATATGCCTTACCAATATCATATTTCATAAGATACTTGTATACAAAAATAGAGCCCTTCTGCACACTATGCCACTAAGCAGAAGAAACTCAACATCTGTTTTACAACTACTCAGTATTAAACAATGTTCACCATAAAATAGCTAACACATATAGACAAACAAACATCTCCATGCAGGATATTATCAGCACATTCTGCAGAACATTCACCCCTACAGTACATGTAGCAACTTTCCTGCTCTGTGCATTTTGGTGTACATGATGAACATTCACTTTTGGCAATAATACAAGGTAACATACATCAACATTTCATAACAAATTAGCACAATTAAAAAACAGAGACAATAAAATAGCACATCCAGACATTTTCACAGCCACTTGGTTACTCATAAAACAATGATCAAATCTCTCATCAGGGAAGTTCTGTCATTTTTCAAATCACTTTATGCACTTGAAAAGAAAATGCAAAAAATGGATATTACAAAAAAATCCAAGAATTGATATATGATGTCAAAACACACATAATGTTGCTAGTAGAAACATATGCTAGCTTAAAAAAACAGTATCTAAAGACTAACAAAATGTTACAAAGCATATATGCAATATATGTACCACATACATGTGTCTTAATTATCCAAATGTAAATAAGATAACTTTGAGAAACAATTTAAAGAAAAACAATGGAATTAAAAAAACTACCAGAAGCCATATAAATTTAGTATTGCAACCTATAATAGACAATCTATTGCTCATGCAGTTTATATCTGTAAAGACTTGTAAAGAACTTAGATAGATACAATATACATAATCCTCAGGAACATCAATGTAAACACATGTATATGGAAAGTATTAATGTAATATGCTCTTCTAGTGTAAATAAAGTTCCTTTTTGAATCATCATCATCATGTATATGGAAAAGTATTAATGTAATATGCTCTTCTAGTCTAAATAAAGTTCGTTTTTGAATCATCATTATCATCATCATCATCATCATCATTATTATTATTATTATTATTATTATTTTGTAAGTGAAAAAATAAGAAAAAGTTAAACTGGGATGTTATATGTTTAGTATAGTATACTGAGCATATTTCCAATACCTTTAAAAATAACATTACAATCATAGCAATACATCAGCAAAGTAGAAGAAGAAGTGTAATTTAAAGAGTATATAAATGATATCTATATGAGTGAGGTGAAATGATCCAATTTTAGAGAGGGGAAAACAGGATTCCTTTTCTTGCTGATGGCATTTGGATTGTTAAATATGCCAGGCTTTTATCTTGTGTTCTGTATGATTGCATTTCAAGCATATCACATTGGTTGTTGTAGGTTCAAAGGTATGAATTTCATTAATCAGTCCTTTTTAGTATTAAACATAATCGTTATTCTTACTACTGAAGATAGCTAAATAATAGAATTTCCATCTGAAAGTATGTTGTATTTTTATATAAAATTATTTACCATTATTATATCATGCTATAATCAACTACATATTTTATAATTGGCGTGTAATATAGTATTATACGCCTATGCAAACACACACACATATATACACACAATACCTCAAAAAGTATGATAAATATTGACTTAATGAATAAAATGAGAAAAAGAATAAAAAATAGTTAAGAATGATCTTTGAAATGATTATACAAATCAATATAATATATAAATATATTTACACTCAACACAAACTGGTATCTTTATTTGATATCTGATGATACTACCTTCTAAACTTTTTTTGCAATAGTATTTTTTCGATAAAAAAAATACTTGTCAAATTATAGTTTTTATTGCATTTATATTCAGAAATAATCTTTCCATGAATAAAAAATGATATTGCAAACGACATAATCTTATAAATTATACCATTCAACGATATAATCTTTATAAATAAAGTTTGTTCTCCTTCAATGAAATTAAAAAGTTTCAAGTGCCCAATCAATTAAAAAATGCCCCGTAAAGTTTAGAATAAAAGTTGTGGATTCTAAAGTTCAAAATCTCCAGATTACAACTCCACAATGTTCCAGCTTCATGTGTGCATTTTCATATAAATTACCTAGCTTTAAACAATCAAACCATTTATCTATTTATTTATTTAATAGAGAAGTGTCTTTTCACAATAGGCTTAAGTCTTCTCACATCCAAAGTGTGATAGAATATATCTATTATTCATAATATATCCAACTATTTCAATAATCTAATATTAACTATTGAATAATTTTAGAAAAAAGTCAAACTTTATTTAAACTTTTTAAACAAATTCAACTATTAGTAATGGCAAACAAGTTAGTACATGACCTGACATTTTGTGTATTATTATAATACTCTCTTTTTTAGTTGCTGATCTGACCAGCAATAGTATTAGCATTGGAATCAAACCTGGAACTTTAGATTTATGAATAGTGAATTAAAAATTTTCTTTAACCAATTGAGCTATTCTGCCAAAGATAACAGTTAATATAATTTCATATACTTATTTGTAAGGGTTCTGCTGAATTTTCCACCTCTTCTTAAGAGCAAGATTAATTAATGACATCCAGACATTATGCATTATTATGCTAGATGAACCTATTGGGGTTATTTGTAATTGTCATGCAAACAGTTTTTTTGAATTTTTTTCTTTGTATTTTTCCTATTTAACATAAGATCTACACATATAGTCTACTATTTTAGATATGTCTATATACATTTCTTGCACATTTACATGTTTTTTATGGATGAAATTTTTGTTTTTCAACATTTTATGTTAAAATGTTGTAATGTTATGTTGATTGTGGAGCTTCTTTAGTTTATTTATTATTCCTCATAGGTATGGATACATTACAGTACCAATAATTATTTTTTCTTTTGATGTTTCTTTTTGTCTATTTAAGATTTTCTTAATGACAGCTGATGGATACCTATTCTTTAAGCTTGTTTTATATAGATATCTTCAGTTTGGAGTCACTGGTTTCTAAACAATATTTTATTGCTGTATTCCATATTTATATTATGACTCCATATTTTTCACTTTAGTGTAATTTGATGCATATGCTAAGTATTTTCATATAGACGTGGTTTTTTTCTAAACTGAAGTTTTGATTTTGCCATGAGCTTTTTATAAGAATGTCTAAGAATGCCAATTTTTCTTGTTCTGATTCCACTATGAATTGGATGTCACTGATATTTGTCCAGAATGTTTGTAATAGTGCTTCACTAGGGAAACATCTAACAAATGTATTGTCAATATAGCAAAGCCAAATTTTAGGTTGATATGAAATAGTATTTATACCTGTGGTTTCAAGTTCTTCCAAGTATATGTTGCTTATCTGAAATGATAGTGTAAGCCCATAGCCATCCCTTGATTTTGTTGGAAGAATTATGTGATGTATTGAAACTATGTTGTTTTTATGAGAATGTTAATAGTTCCATTATATTATCATTAGGAGGAGCTGTTCTGACTTGTATGCTACATTAAAACAAACCAATATGTCACTTCTTTTGTATATGTTCTTGATTAATTCTACTAAGTGCACAGAATTCCTTACAAAAGACTATGACTTGTATGCCAAAGGATAAGAACTTTGAGAATAAATCTTGACAAGTTTTGACAAGATAAATTTCTACAACTAGCAATAGAGATATGATCTTTATAGTTACTGTATGTCTATATGGGGAAATACTATTACAAACATCTTGTTTCACTATAACAACATATTCTCTTCAATTAAATTTACAGTAGAATCAAAACAACAAAAATTGCCATTTTTAGATGTCATTGTGATAAAGCTCCCTCATGGCAACATAAAAACTAGTTTATAAAAAATGTACTTATGTACACAAATGCTTAACATTTACACCCAATCATATCAGAGACACAAGCCATGGGATTATACTATCACTATAAAACAGATCAAAATAAGTTTGTTCAAAAACCAATGATTTTGGAAAAAAATATTTGCATAGAATAAACCATCATCTAAAAGGAAACGATTAAATAATGACAATAGCTTGCAAACCAGAACAGCTCTTCTTATTTATAATATGAAAAATTTCTTTCATTATACATAACAATATTATTCTTTCAATACAGCAAACAATTCTTTCAATAAAATCAAGAAATGGCTAAAGGCTCACCACTGACAATCTGAACTAGCAACATATATATGAAATAACTTGAAATTATGGCCATTAATACTTTTCCATATCCACTTAAAGTTTGGCTTTGCTGTGTTAATGATATATTTGTTTTATAGCTACGTGGTGAAGCACCATTACAAATATTTTGGAAATACACCACCATCATGTCTCCTTTAATTAAATTCACAATAAAATCAGAGCAAGAACAAAAATTGGCATTATTGATGTAAATTATGACAAATCTTCCTCATAGCAAAATAAAAACTATAGTTTACAGAAAAATCCCACACATAGAAAAATACTTAATATATAAATCCAATGGCATTAATAACACAAAACATGGAATTATATTATCACTAAAGAACAGAGCAAAAAAAAAAAATGGTTCAGAAACCAACGATTTGGAAAAAAAAAGATTTATATAGAACAAACTCTCATGAAAAATGGTTATCCAAAAACTGTCATTAAATTTTTTTTTAAATATTAGCAAATTTTTCACACAAGAAAAGATGATCATGTGATGTTTTAATGATTTAAAACTTTAAATAGATAAAAAAAAAAACCCATAAAAACAATAAACAATTATTGGTACTGTAATGTATCCATATATACCAGGAATGGCAGACAAACTATAGAAAATCTTCAATCAATAAACATCAGAAGTTTTTCAAAGCCATATCATACTAGAAAAAACTGTGTCACCTGCAAATCTAAAAGTTGAAGTGCTGAAATACAAAACTGCATCTATATTATTTCACTTTTGAAAGATAGAACATCTAATTCTTACTTTTATTGACTAGGAGTGCTGCTTATTCATAGCTCTTAGAAGAATAGTTTACTTTCGTTTAATTTACCTATATATTAAGCTATGAAATATTTATATCATAATTAAAATATTTTTCTAAAAGACTTAAGACTTTAGTTTATCATTTAAATTCAAACAATTAATCAAATCCATAAAAAATATTTTCAAAAAATGCATTATAATTACATATAAAATTAAAAAGTGATCAATTTATTAGAAAATAACTTTGCTGGATATCTTTCATTTAAGCAAGGAGATTATATGAGTTTATTTAAAAGCTAAGATTTTTTACCCTAATATTTTAAATATAATCAAATTATTATTGATTATAACATGAATTCTTATTTATATATCTGATAGTAATTACTTATATATATTTATGAACAATGTGCTTTTTTAGTTTAATTGCAGCATTTGCACAAATGTCGCAAACCATTTATCTTGTTATAAATCTAAAATAATTTATTTAACAATTTGGGTATACTACTGAAAGGGAGTGGCGTTAGTAATTAGATAAAAGTAAGATTTGTTTTCTACAAGCTTGATGCTGGAAAATTGTTGCTGTTATCTAGAATTTTCTAAATTAAAAAAATATGTTTGACAAATTAAGTATTAAATTAGCTATTTGTTCTTTTTAGTTCTTAACTCTATATATTTATATAGTGTCATCTTTATAATGCCAAATGTAATATAAACAATAGTCTTTAAAAATAACTGCAATTATATTTTTATATTGTAGTTTTAATTTTAGAAAAGATGGAATAATCTACTTAATTCATTATCAATTTTTATATACCCCTCATTTGACAATATAATGCTAAGAATAATTTCTAATAATTTTATTAGATATGTCTTTTAAATGATTATTATTAAGAATAGCTGCTACATAATGTTTTATTGTATAAGTGATATTAATAAAAAGACATCATTTTCATGCAGTACTATACTAAAACTTATCATTTCTTTTTTTGCATAATTAGAAACTACATTTGTGTTCTCTTCAGACTCTCTTGCAAATATTCTTCTGAGATTATTTAAAAAAAATCTCACTCATAAATTTCAGATTGAATTTTTATTGATATGTGCATATATAATATTTATATCATAAGGATATATAAAATATTCATATCTAGAAAGGGAGAATCATAAAAAATAATCTATAGTTCAGTAATGGAGTTTCTTTTCAATCATATAAATATCACAATGAATATGAATAATATACAAGTACAGGTGACTCTAAATTAGAAATTTATTAAGTGTAACTACTCATGTAAAACATGATTGAAGCTAAACTTTAATAGCAATAATATAAATATGTTGTGAGGTGTGAGTCAGCAATTTATTAAGTGAACAAAAAAAATCAAATTGTTTAGAGAAGTACAAAGTAGAAACTTGAGTCTTGAAATAATTATTCTAATCTAGTGTTGATCAATATGCAGAATAAACTCAGTTTATTGATAATCATTTGTCTTAGGCATGCCATAAGAATACTAATAAAAAGTATGAAGTTTTAATAATAATTTTGTATTCGTAACAATAACATGTGTAAATATAGTAAATAGTAACTCTGTTGAATAAAATTCATTGAACCATCTCAACAATCAAAAGGATCAGAAAAAAAAATACCACATCCACAAGTGTTTATAGAATATAGCGATAATGCCATAAGTTTTTAATTCTTGAAAAATATTTTAAAGAAAAAAATAGATCTTCTACCAGATAGATATGTTTATTGTTATGTTTGCTATCTATTACAATAAACTAACAAGATGAGATCAATAAAAGAGTCCATTGGATTTTATGATTTTATAAAAGAAATTGAAGACGTAAGAAAATAGACAATGTTAGAAAACTATCAAGTGACTAAATATTTTAAGGATATATATGTATATGATATAAACGAACTATATTATTAAAGCTTTATAAAAACAATATGTTCAAACAGTATTTCAAATGTCAGAAAATGCTTAAAATCTAAAGGATTTCATCAATATATTCCATAAATTAAAAGAATCTGTAGGCATGCTACAAGACAAGAACAGTATAAGAACATAATGATGTTTTCTGTTTGATTTTTTAGTTTGTTTAATTGAAATTTTGTAATAAAAACTCTTTTTCAGTAAATAAAATGATTTATAATTTTGCTTAAAGTCTTCTATCAATTGTTTTTTAAATGAATTTAAAGTAAACAATATTGTTTTAATTTTATTAGAAAATATCAAAATATCAATGAATCTATGTTTTTTTTTTTCAAAATAATCTTTATTTGCACAAAAAGTTAAATATACATTGTAATATAGAGTTCATATTTACAATCATGTCTGACACATTAAAAACTAAGTAGTTATTAAATTAGATGATGTTTTAGTTAGATAAATAACATTTCATTTTTAAGATGTGTAAAAATAGAAATTAAATTTATGTCATATTGATTCCTATTTTTGATCGTGAACAAGCACACACTTTGTAATGAAAAATAAAAAATATATATTAGTTGTTGTTTTTTTTAAAAAAAAAAAACAACTCTGCAAAGAAATTTGATTAATAATCAATGGTCTTGATTCATTAAAAACATTTTCTCCTCTGATTAAATTTCTACACAAGCAGCCCCAGTTGTAAGCTTAAGAAATAATGTTGGAAATTTAGGACTACTTGCAACCTCATATGTGCTTCTGAATATCTATTAAAAAAGTTTTTCGTTTCTAATTTGTAATCTTTGATATCAAAAATATTCAGAACATTTACATTAAAATCTTGATTGTTTTTATAAAGAAAACTTTTAATATTAATAGACAAAAATGTTTTTAGTTTACCAAAACCAATAATTTATAGATATTGAGATTTTTTGCTTATATTGAATAGAAAAAAAATCAAATATTTATTTTACAACTATGAAAAGTACACTTTAATCACAAAAGTGTAATAACATAGAGTTGTTATTTACGCTTTATTCTATAATACAAATTTAATCAATTTACAAAGGTTAATTTTATAATGAATTAAAAATTTTTATGGAGGAATTAATTTTCTACAAGAAGACAACAATTAAAGTTTCGAAAATTTTATGGGAAGATCTTATGAAAATGAATAAAAGTAACCTCATTAGATATCGATACACAAAAAAATTGATTTCATGATTCTGCATTGTGTTTTTCTATTGTATCATAGCATGATAATTATTAAAAGTTTAGATATATGCAATGATAGTTATTATATTTCTTCAGGCATTGCTGATTAATTACTTGTTGGTATAAACAGGACTTTGGAAATGGTGATTTAAATACCTAATTGTAGTAAAAATCAAAATTAAAACAAATTTTCATACTTCTAGGAAACATTTCTTAATATAATTTTTTAGATTTAGAGTTAAATTGTCGTTTTCAAAAGAAGACATGAAAAATTTATTTTACAAAATAGTGCAAATTTTTATCAAGTGCATTCAAAATTCAGCTGCAAGACAGAAACTTCAGAAATTTATTATTTCTGGAAAAACATAATTTTTCTGAAATTATGTTGTTATGAGGACTGCAAGCTTTCAAATGTAAATGTTTTAATGCGATTGGTTTTAAAATGTCAAAAGTGTAGTGATAGAAAATGATTGCATAAATTAAAATATTAAAATAAAGCTTGTGAACTTTATAACAGAAGTTGTTGATATTAATTATAAAAATAACTATTTTTATAACACATTGATTTTTTAATCTATGTTAACCCATCTAACTACATAAATTCTACTGTACTTATAATTAACAAATTGTGATCAACATCAAAAAATATTTAGAGAATTTTTGATTTTTAGCTTTGAATCATCCATGTCAATTTAAAAATGCATCACCTTCTCTGAATGATATTGTTAATATTTTTTATTAGGGAATATCCTAAATTTGTAAAATAATTTATTAGTAAATATCAGTTATTTAATATGCTTGAGTTTAGCTCTCACTTTTATTCATAAATGCATTTTATAATAGAAGAAAAATAAACTTATAGTCACGGAAAATTGAATTGGTCTACAAATGAGATGGAATAGAAGTTTTAAATTCCCATTTAATTAATTTATGATATCCCTAGACTAAAACATTTTTTTCTGGAAAAAAAGATTATAACTTAATATTTTATTTCACAGTTTCAATATAATGATTTCAATAGTTCTAAACATAAAACACTTTTTTTTTTGAGAAATTTGCACCTATTTTCCAGTTTACAAATAAAGTTAATAATAGATTTTTTTTCCTAATGGTAATAAATTTTTTTTACCATACTGTAAATAAACAAAAACCATCATTGAGGGGAAGATATGTGATGTAAAAATAGAACAGCATGCATAGAGCAAAAAAGCATGCTTATGATGTAATAAAAAACATGCTTATGATATAATAAAAAAGCATGTCATCAATAAGAATTGTTTGTGATAGAAGATTTTGACAATAGTTATAGATTCAATGTTACTGAAGTTATTTAAAATGGGTAAAAGTGTCAATTTCTAATCATATAATAAAAAATTCAAGATAAAGTTAAATGAATAATTATCACAATTCAATTTGTATGCTACATGTTTGAAACCAACTCATTTTACAATATATTCTTTTAGATTTATTAGGCTAAAGATTATTTATATAATTCTAAATAAGACAAATTTAAATTTTAAAGAATAATATCTGTTATTAAATACAAGCTTAATACTATTATTTTTAACTTCATATTTTTATACTCTTGTCTTGATGACTAGATTTAAGATAAACTTATAATTTCCATTCTTATTTAAAACATATAAATAAACACATTTGATAAAGACAAACATACTCCAGGATGCTTTTATGAATAGTGATAGGTTCATTCAAAATATATCATGAGAATTATTTGCCTTCTTTAAATGTCTTTATCTATATGTTTTAATTGTATGTGGAAATTGAAAATTTTATAGAATATTTAAATTAATGAGGTGATATTATTTTTATTCAGTGACAATGTACAGTATATTATGTCAAATAAAATAATGTACCATGAGAGAGTAATATAGTTTTAAGTAAAAAATAAATGGAAAATTATGATAGGATCAATTAAAAATATAACATTGCCTTCACATTTATTAAAGTATTTCTTTATTTTTAATTAACTTTAATTAAAACTAAAATTTAAATTATTGAAGAAAAATATTAAAATATAAATATACTACAAAAATGAATATTTTACTGGAATATTGAACCATGAAACAAAAAGGAAATGTTCAATATATTTTTAATTTATGACACCCCCACCCCGAATATATAGAAAGTTATGTTTATAAAAAGTAAACCAGTTACAAAACAAAACACAATAGTTTAGATGACTGATTAATTGTTTCAAGGATATTCAAAGATTCTCTCAGTATATGAAAAAAAGTCAAAATAAATTTTAATTCATTTAATAGACAAAACCATAATTTTAATAAATTGCTAAAAAATTTGTAAATAAAGTCACCCTTAAAATATTCGTTATGCTAAATTTAAATATAGATACAAACGCAAAGTGAAGGATAGATTCATAAGACAATTTTGATTAGTGTAAGTACTAAAAATGCTTACAATTTAATTAATAAGCTAGGTGGAATGTAAGTTTTAAATTATATCTAATACATTTATCATATTCATAAAGTAAAATGTTTATAAATACTTGGAAAATGGGAGACATAACAAGTGAAATTAATTTTTTTTTATAGTGAACATTTATCTTCATGTATACTAGAGTATGCCAAGTAACTACTTATTGAAAAAGATAAAATAAATTATTGTGCAATGGAATCACACATACATAGACATAATATTTATTTACATATGCAGCTATTAAAAGCAGAAAATTAAAAAGAATAAATATTTTAAAACGGGGTTTATCTTATTTTTAAGCAAAAAAAAAGAATATTAGATTGAATCAAAAAATATTCTACATTTTAGATATCTAAGCAAAATTTATTACATATTCTCCGATAATAGTATGTTAAAACATAAGAACAACACACAGAATATTTTAAAGAAATAATTAGCCATTGAAAAAAAGAAGATAAATATAAAAATGTGTAAAAAATGAAATTTAATTTTTAGGTTAAAAATCAGTTCACTTATTATAAAAAAATCAATAAAAATAGAATGTTATTGAAATTTATATGTTTATTTATTAAAATTAAAAATAAAGAAAAGAGAAATCAAAAAAACATATATAAACTTATATAAATGCAATTTATCCACTACTTTGAATACTTTTTAGCAAAAACCTTTTATTGTACCTATATGCATACACAATCTTACATTTCAGACTGTCCTGCAATCTTCTTCAGAGCTATGATATAATGAACAACATAAAATAAAATACATAATTATATAACTAAATAAGTGCAGGACAGTTGAAATGTAAGATTGTGTATGTATATAGGTACAATAAAAGGTTTTTTGCTAAAAACTGTTCAAGTTAGTGGATAAATTGTGTTTATATAAGATATTACAGCAAAATAAACAAAGTGATGAATTTGGTGATAAGTAGTATTTGATGATAAAACTACAACAATTAGAACACAGATAAAAAATATGCCAATGTTTATGTTTTAAGATCTAAAGGTGTAGGTAAAAAGTAAAAAAAAAAAATTAATGCTAAAACATTACTATAGGAGTATTACAAATAAATGGACAAAACTTTATGAAATACATACTACTGTTTGATAAAGAAATACAAAACTATGTTAGTAAATGATAGTATAATCAAAATATAATGCTAGTATATGTAATATTTTAAGATTGCAGTTAAAATTTAAAAAATAAATATAAACTGAAATTAAAATTTTAATGAAAAATATATAAAATATTAGACTAAAGAGTGTCAAATATTTTATTCAATTATTATAGTTTAAGTTAAAATCATATAACTAAAGTTATTAATTTCTAGATTATTTGGTTAATTAATAGTTATGTGGTTACATCATAGTGAAATATTTTCTGTACTTTAATACTTAAAAACTACCATTATAACTTCATATGTTTATAAGTTGAATCCAGTGAGAATATTACTATATATATAAAATGTTTTCATGATGTTAGCAAAGCATTTTGGGGGTTAAACTATATATTATTTTGTATTACTTCCCTACATTTCCGAAGAAGTAACATCCACCATTAATCAAGATCAAGTTTTTAAAGTAAAGCCGTTAGATCTTAAGTAGTAAGGAAATTGAGTGTGGGGAAAAGAATGAGATTGATGTTGAAAAATTAGTTGAGTATTCAGAATATGTGAAGTAAGAGACTGTTTATTTTTATCCTATTTCACCATTAATTGATTTTCAAGTTTATATTATAAAAGATAAAATTAGTGGTCTCCACAAGGCTGGAATACTTTTGTGTTTCATGAGCTTTATTTAAATCAGTTGAAAAAGACCAACTAGTTTAAATAAAGTTGATGAATCATAACATAAACTGGTTTAAATGAAGATGATGAAGCACAATCTATTCCAGCTTGTGGAGACTACTTATTTTATCTCTTTCTTCTAATATAAACTTTAAATCAATTAAAGGTGAAACTGAAGAAAATAAACATTCCATTAATCCACTTATTCAGAATACCAAACTACTTCTCATTCAGTCTCATTCTTTACCTCACACTCAATCTTATTATCTACTACTAGAGATATAATGGTTTTTCTTTAAAAACTTATACTTGACAATAGTGGATTTGAAACATTCGGAAATAATATAAAATAATACATAGTTTAAAACCCAAAATACTTGTTTATATATATATTAGAGAGCCAATAACATTTAAATAAATAAACAATGAACTTTTAAAGGTTTTGATAACTTTGATAACCATAAATAGGGCTTATCACTTAAAAGTATATTAAGTTTATTTAAATATTAAATAATATATCCTGTTTTAAAGTCATATATATATATATATTCAATTAAAATAATTCATCAAGCTTTATTGGAGAAGAAAGTGGATAATCAATTAATATGTTTTCTGATTAAGGCTTTAAATTTTATTGAACAAAATATTGTTGCATCCTTTAATGGTAAATTTTATAAGATGAGTAAAGGATGGCCAATGGGATTACCAATGGTGGCACAGTTATGCAGTTTTGTTTTGTCATATTATGAAGAAAAGATTTTAAATAAATTTATATTTATTGGAAATATTAAGATATATATGAGATATGTGGATAATGTTTTTATATGTGCTTCTTCAGAAATGATTGATAAAATTTTTGATGAATATAATAAATTAAAAGGTTTTATCTGGACTATGGAGAAAGAATATAATAACAGTATTAAATATTTAGATTTAATAATTTCAAGGAACAATAATATGATTGACTATAAATTGTTTATTAAACCTACTGAAACCAGAGGGTATTTATCTAAAGTGCCACATAATTATAAAATGACTGGTTTTATGTCTTTTTTACATAGAAATAATATTTTGTGTAAATATGTATGTGATAAAAAGAAAAATATTGAAAATTATGTAAGTGAATTATTAAGTGTAGGTTATAATATAAAAGAAATTTATCAAGTGGTTTGTCAATTTAGTAAGAAAATTAATAGAAATACTTACTGGTGATGAAGAAATTGAGAGTAAGAAGTGGATTTCTTTGCCTTTTTATAATAATAATCAAGTAAAATTTATAAAAAAAGTTTATAATAGTATATATAATGTTTCATTTTATGGATCAGGTAATTTAAATAGAATGGTTAATAATTCAAAAGATAAGTTGGAAAAAAAATAACGTGAGTAATATAATTTATAGAATTTTTTGTGGGTGTAACTTATCATATATAGGGGAATCTAGATGTAATATGGAGAAAAGAATTAAAGAACATAAATTGTTGTATAAAAGAGTGATAATAATAATGAAGTCAAGTTATATACTGAATCTGTTTTTTATGATCATGATAGGAATTGTAATTTTAAATTTAATTTTGATATAAATAAAATAAAAATTTTAGGCCAAGAGAGAGATAATGAAAAAAGAAAAATTAAAGAGGTAGTTTTTATTAGTAGGTATAAAAATACGATAATAAACAGACAGTCAGCAAATGTTAGGATTAATGAATTGTGGGATATTTAAATCGACATGTGTTTCCCGTTGGTAATAGATGATTCCATTTTGAAAGTTGAGTTGAAAATGATTATAAATATAATCGAAAATATTTCTTTATGAGTTTTATCGTTGTTTGGAATACATTTAAGTTTCTTTATATATATATGCACATATAAGTTCACATTAAGCAGTTCCTAAAAATATGTAATAGTTGAGGAATAAACCATCTGGGCTAGTGACATTAATTTAATATAATGCTCCCTAGTATCGCTGTTAATCTACAAAGCAGATAAAAAATGAATCTGTTGCCATTTTCAGACTATGATCTTATATAAATTGCCATTTTACATATTCATAGGTGTGAAGTTCTTTCTTTATAGATATCATTGTCCAGATCTATTAGTCATATAACATAACTTTATTACCTTTATATATTTGATATTCAGTCAGCTGTTTTCAATTTTATTAAAATGGATATAAATTTATTGTCTTATAAATGACACACATACTTAATCGATTATTAATATTAGGTTAGTATTATAAAAGTAGGCTAATATTTTTCTAATACAAAAAATAAATGGTTATATTTTTTTTATGTAAAAAGAAGTTAGTTTCAAAGTTAATTAAATGATAAATAGGTGTAATAAGTATTGTAAAATATATTATTAAGAAAATGCATTTGACAGAAGTTAAGCTTTTAAGCTGAATCACTGTTATAAATAATATTATTAAAAACGTATATGCATAGTTTTTTAAAATGGATAGTCTTGCGTTGTTAGCCGAGAGGTATCGCAGCTGCCATGCAAGCAAGTAGTTGGTTCAGACGGTTGTGGGTTCGCGTCCCGGCCGATGCTATGACATATGGAAAAAAAAAATGGATCAACACATGTTATATTTTGCTGCCAGTATAAGAGTATTACAAATTGAAATAATATTGTTATTCTATTCTTCAATTGGTAAAGAGCTTTATGATATAACTGTTACAAAATACGTGTATTAAGATTACAATCTAAAATTTGATTCTATCAGAGCAAGCCATATACATTTTTTAAGTCACAATCAGACTCAATAATTATTACTGAGGATAAAAATATCAAACTAATCTGCATTGGTCAGATAAATGATCCTGACTGCAAAAACAAATAAGAAAAAAAAAACGTAGCTGTAACACATGAAATCTTTAGCCCTGTTGGAAAATAAGTCATATTTTTATGAGTCGTAGCCCGTGCCTTACGTTTTCTTTATAAAATAATATTTGTACTTTTTTTTGTATGTAAATAGGCTTAATTAAAAATATAAAGCGATTGAAATAAATTATTTGTAAGTTCAAAACAAGAAATATGAAGAAACTTCTTAATTTAAAGAAACATAATAAACTTTTAGAAACCATAAAACTACCCAAGAGATAATGAGATGTAAAAGCATACTGATAGAATAGAATATCTTCAATTATAGAAGTCACAGTTTTAAAAATGAGTAAAATCAATGAGCATTACACTTCTATAACTATTTTCTTGATTGTTGTCTTTATTTTAATAGATAATATCAATTATCATTACTTATGTTGAGAGTAGCTATCTATATTTATCTGTCTAGCAATGTTTTAAATCCAAAGTAATTTATTTGTGAAGCTAAATAGATTTAAAATTAAATCAATATCTATAGATTTTAGTAACTTCAGTTATAAACTAGCTGCAAATATTTTAAATTTTGACAAAAAGATAGTAAAACCAATAATAATAAAAAAAGATAGTAAAACCAAGTATTACTTATAAAAAAGACAACTGTTATATATATAATAAAATAATAAATATAACAGTAATTAACTATTATATATATATAAATGCAAAACCATAAAACAATACAATACTAGATTAAATTTTAAAAATTTTACCAAAATCCTTACACAACCATGGTTTCATCTACTACAAATAGACCTTCTCAAGTGAAAATCAATCTAAAGGAAAACATATATATATATATATATATACAAACAAACCTTCCCATAATTCACTACAAATTCCACCTTCCCTTAATATCAAAAGAAGTCTTCATAAGATTGATAGCCTCAGAATCAAGGAGTTTTATCATGCTAGTATAGTGTTAGACAGTTTTGGTTATATATATATAGTCTTTCAATCCGAAGTACTTCTGCTGATTAAGACTATATGTAAGAGTTAATTACCGCTATATTTATTATTTTGATTGTTATTGCACTAGTTTTTAATTAACGGTCATTTTATTTGTATTAGATAGATAGATAGATAGATAGATAGATAGATAGATAGATAGATAGATAGATAGATAGATAGATAGATAGATAGATAGATAGATAGTAGTGATAGTAGTGATAGTAGTGGTGGGTGGGTGGTGGTGGTGGTGGTGGTGGTGGTGGTGGGGGGGGGGATAGATAGATAGATAGATAGATAGATAGATAGATAGATAGCTAGATAGCTAGATAGCTAGATAGATAGATAGATAGATAGATAGATAGATAGATAGATAGATAGATAGACAATTAACAATGTAATCGCTCCTTTAAGCAAATTCCTAAATTTATTTTACGGCCAGATTTTTAAAACTTAAGTAGATTTTTAATTGTGGGCTAATAAAATAAGCATTTTTATTTAGAATGAAAAAACAATATAGATTAATGATATGAAACAAAATTAAAAAAAAAAAAAAAGAATATTTAATCAAATAAAAACTATGAGAATTATTACAATATGGAATAGAAAATTAAGATAAAATAAAAATTAAAAAAAGAAATAGCAATTATTGATGTAATAAAAAAAAGTGGCAAATAAATAATATTAAAAGTTTGATATATATTTAAAAAGGGTATAAAAATTTAAAATCACAATAAAACATCTAAGCAGGTAGGTATATTCCTACTGAAGACAATCAAATAATTAATTAATATTAATGACAATTTATTTAGCTTGCCATTCTTGAATTCAATAATTTGTTCATTACATAAAATTACATCACAAATATCTCTGTTATTTTTATTTCCTTAGGTTTCCATTTTAATTAATCTACAAAATATTTTTGCAAAACTGAATATACTGTTTTGGAGATATGGAACCCCCTGACAACATTCTTATCAATGTTAATAGTTTTAGTGTCACAATATATTTTAATAACTGCTATGGTATTTTATAAATATTCTTCAAAATGCTTATAGAGTCAAATGCTTTTTTATAGTCTACACATCCAAATCATAACAATAATTCAAAATTATTATTCTTTTCTATAATTTCTCTTAATAAAATATTGTACTAAATTATTTTTGAATCCAGCTTGTATTTTTGGCTGGTTCTAAATTCTTTGCACAGAGTTGTAATAATCTTAGAAAAGGTTTTGTACAAAAATGATAACAGATTGTATCTGTAATTTTTAATATCTTTTTCACTTTTATTAAATATTAATAGCATTACAACATTTTAACAATCTTTTGACAATTTTTTATTATTTAGAAATTTGGTATATAGCTTTAACAAATAACTCTATTTGTTCAGCTGTTTTTTTTTTTTTTAAGAAATGAATGACAATTTCAGTCATTTTCTGGAGCTTTTTCATTATTCAGTAATTTTATTGCATCACCTTTTCATTTAAAATACTTGGCATTTCAAAAGATGCAATGATAATAAAGGATACTTTTTTTTGTCTAATATAATTATCTAATTATTTGCAAAACTCCCTTCATCTCTTCATGATGTCAAATCAGTCTTTATAGTAATAATACCATCTCTTCTTCTTGCTAAAATAATTATTATAAAAGTACTGTATTATATTTTTGATACTTAAGTTTTATTGCCAATTTAGTTATATTTCTTTGTGTCATCATTAATTCTTCTTCAATTATTTTACAGAATTCCATATATTCATTCTTTTAAATGGATTATTCAAAAATATTTTAATATTTGTTATTTTCTTCATACTTTATGGAGTATCAGTTAAAATATATATTAATGATTCAGATATTTGTGTAGCAATTTTTAATAGAATATCATCATCTTCTTATTCATAATAATTCAAGTTCTGATCTATAATTAAAGTCTATTAATTTTTTAAAAAAGATTTCCAAGTTCTAATCTACATTTATTGGAATATTTTCAAAGGTAAGAAATATCAATTGTTATTCCTGTCTTTTAATACTTTTCTGTCTCTAGTTTAGCAATAAACAATATGTACACCTCAGTAATGATGATTACTTCCTATGTTAAATCTATTAAGTGCATTACAGCCACTGAAATGCATATTTTGTAGTGGGTGAAATATAATGCAGTTCTTCTGTACCTGTATTTAATGGGTGCTTTTATCCCCATTTCTGTTTCAAATTTTTCTCAACAAATAATCATAATATATTCATTTCTCTGTTTCTTTTTCCATATCCAAATTCTATTTACAGCATTTTTATTTTTCAATTGTTTTTTTTTTTAAATGTAGTAATCAAGTTTTTCAGGACAATGTTAAAATATTATTTGATCTAATTAAAAACATTTTATGCTCCTTGATACAGATCCCCTATGTTTCAGCAGAATGAGAACCTTTTGAATCAGAAACTTGAATTATCTGTATTTATTATCTACAATTAAGTTGAATAACTAACCCTGCATGTATTTTATATACTAGCAAACTCCATAATGCTATTTTTGCAGTTGGTGAATATATTAAGTGTCCAATCCTCCCATCTTGGTTAGCTGGAACTTAAAAAAAAAAATTAAAATTAATTGAAATTCCTGTTATCTAAGAAATTTTTAAGTTTAATTCAGATTAAGCACTAGATCATGGCTAACAAGTAAAATGAATTATTATATTTTAAATTTCTTATAAAGCTTCTGTTATACATTGTTTTTTGTTTGTTTGATTGATTTATCAATATAAAAAGACTAAGTAAATTTGGTGCTGTATTATAATTATATAATAGAAGAAAATATTGTGGATAAATCAAATACCATGATATTTGAAAAAAAAAAACCACTTTAATAAAGTTTATTACTAAAAGTCACTTAATCAAATAACAACTATCAGCATAAAAATAAGCATGTTAATTTATTTGAATGGATAAAGGTTGCAAACAGTACGAAATATATTAATTAAAAAAATCACTAATGAAATGCGTGTATGGTGTTTCTTACAGGACGAGTGTTATAAATCAATAACAAATATTATTTATAACATAACAAAAAGAAAGTGTGAGGTAGGGGAAAAGAAAAAGGATTAAAAAAAATGCATTCATTTATTACAATTTAATTGCTACGCATAAAGCATTTAAACAGTATTATATAAATTACGAATCCACATTTAATATGACTACGATATTACACTATAAATCAAACTATCGATTTTTTAAAATTCTTTTAAATTATTACTACTATTGCCCAAAAATTTACTTAGTTTTTATTGTGAAGACAGTGAAGGATGATATATATAACTAAAAGAGAAAAAATAAAAATTAAATTTAGATTTATTTATTTTTTACAATATTTCTTAGAATTTTTGTGTTTGCAGGCAGTATAATAATTTTGATTTTTTTTTCTTTTTATAATTAAAAAAATATATGTAAAAAAACATTTTATTGTGTAGTAAGATTTATTTTTTATAATTTATCCTAAAGTTTTATATTAATAAAAAATACTAAATTAATCTTTAAATTTATTAAATGTTTATAAAATTTTCCTTTTCAGTCAAATTCGATAATATTTTTTATATTATTGTATAGAATTTATTATTTTTCTGCATTTATACGTTTATTATTAAAATTCTATTTTTAAAATTAATATCCGTTTCAATGAATCAATATTTATTTTGAAAAATTAATCATTATGCATTTTCATTTTATTTCCATATATAAGAAAATAAAAATATCTGATGTGTTAATATATTTCTTAATATATAGACGAACACTAATAATCTTATGATGATGCTATTGTATTGTTAAAATTGTATGGATTATCCTTGAATGAAATTTTTCTAATGTCGTTGCATTATATCCATTATATCCATCGATTTTAATTAAGTTTCATTTCTATATAATAAATTAGATAAAATAATAATAGCTCTATATAGCAATAATTATTTCATTGCTGCAAAATATCATGTATTTTAATATGTTAAAGAGAGCAGCTTCACATTAGAATCTATGCAGCATCTCAACATCTTATTACACCTTTCTAATTAAAAAAGCTATCAAGCTATTTAAATGGATTATTTTCCTTGTTGATAACCATCCAAGCTAAATGTTGCTGAAGAATTTTTTTTCATCACTGACTGAAAAACAGATTTAGTTTTTTGGACATTAAATATGAATCAAAATTTTTAATAAGTAGCATTCAGCATGAAATATCTCTTTTGAATTGATAAAAATAGCATAATCATATGCATACTATAAATATAAAATACAGAAAAATGAATTCTGTTTTTGCTTTTAATCGATTCATATTAAGACTTCATCATCAAACAAATTTGCATCTCATTCCCTGATTTAATTAAGTCACTTAAAACAATTCTAAAGATCATAATCACAACATTGGAACAGTATCATAGATTATATTACTTGATTTAAAACTTTGACAAATAAGAAGTACATATACCATTACTTTGTTCAGAAAACTTCTTGCATTTTTCTGGCAACAAAAAACTATATTTATAATGCTTCTTGACTCTAAAACCCAGATTAATCTTTTGATCTAACATTAATCTATAACTGAAAGTAATATATTTAACAAAATCTTTACAAGTATTTTTAATATGCTGGTTAATAAATATATTCCTAAAAAATTCCAATATTTTTAAAACTAATAAATCATAATTAGAAAATGATCTGAAAACTTTTCTCATTGCACTAACAGTATAAAAATTAAAATAGAAAACTTATTTTAATTATCTATTAACTTTTTTATAACACAAAATATCAAAACCAAAAAAGATTCTGAGGTTAATGTGAATTCAAATAGAAAAAAATAAATAAAACAGTTTAGTTCACTGGGTTCCAAGGTTTTTTTTTTAATTATTATTTTTTAAAAAGGCAGTGAACAGCTAGAGAACATATTGTAGGGTTTCTTTTAATTAAAGACAATAAATATTCTGGAAATTGTAATATTTTGAGTGAGAAGATTACAGCTTCAGATATATTAAGGCAATTAAATTTTCAAAAGATGCAATAATAAAAATAATATAATAGTTAGGAATTACTAAATAAAAATAAATATTTTAATCTGATTATTAAAAAATTATAACTAAAGTGAATTTGGTTTTAATTAAAATAAATCATATAATTCTGGTATATTTAAATAAAAACAGACCTTTAGATTGAACCTAGTCATTTAGAAGGGTAATGATAAAGCAGTTTTAGAAGAATAAATAGATACAAGAGACATTTGTATTTTATTTATATATAAAAAAAAATCAATTAAAGTTAATCAAAAAAGTAGAATTAGATAAAGTATTAATTGATTAAAACACATAAATAATCTGAATTTCAATTGAAAAGTTTAAATATCTTATTTCAATTAAATTAATTTTCTGACAGTTGTTAAATTACGAAAACAAATAAACAAACATTTGAAAAAATAAAAACAACAAATTCATTTCATTGTTAACATTAAATTTTCAGAATACTGCTAAGTAATGAGTATAATGTTTTAAGTTGATATAAAGATTGAGTTTATACAATTGTTAATTAAAGAGAAAAAAAATTGAAATATAATTTTTTTTTTTGGTAGATAATATTATGCTTATAAAAGATATACAGACTTAGTGATGATTTATAATCTTTTAAATAGATATATTATTATTAGTCCAGATACAGATAGTAAGTTTAAATAAAGGTCAATATATTTGTTATAAATTCCAATCATGCAATGTTAAGCAGCGATATGAACATTTGAGAAGTATTGATGATCTGGATCAATTGATGAAACTAAGCAGTAAAAATACATATGGTATGTTCTTTATTTTTCCTGATATCTTTATTCATTTGTTAAAAATTAGTAATATTTAGCTCAAAATTTTCAACAATAAAAATCATTAAAGTGTCTACATGTTGATATTTGAGAGAAAAAGAGATTATAATAGCTATTATATATATATAATTGACTAGTAGAATTTATACATAAAATAGAAGAGGCGAAATGTTATTAAAAGCTCTTGTACGTCAATTCTAACAATTATATTAGGCAAAACTTGAATTATCAAGTTTTAATTTGCCAGAAGTCAAAAAAAGTTAAAATATAAATTACTGCAAATATGATTTTGATTTTTTAAAAAATATGTTCTCTACCAAATATGAGAATAAAAACAAGTGTTTAAAAATTCTGGTAGTTTTTCTTTTGTTACTTAGATTAATACAGAAATAGGTCTTTTTTATGCTATCAGTGATTAATCATTCTGCACAAGGACTTCATGCCATAACATTTTTATTCTTTGATTACATTTATAACAATTATTTATTTTTATTTTCTATTTCTTTTTATTCTTTGTTTTATTTTTCTCTTATTTTAATTATTATTATTTTTTACTTAGAGTAGAAAATGCTTTTATTTGTTCCTAAATGGCTATCACATATATATGAATTTTCACTGCTTTTTAATTAAAAAACCATTTTGAATTAGGATAGATTTGCTTTCACAATATTTAGAAAGAGAGCCAAAATAAATATATAATATTAATTGGAGACAGGTTTCAGAAATATTGCAAAATTGAGTGAAGACATTCTAGGAAGATGTCATGATCAATACTGTATATCTCTACTTTTGGCTCATCTTGTATTAAAATAGAGCTGATTTTTTTTAAAAAAGGTATCTTTTATATTTTACAGTTTGTTAACATTAATTGATCCATATATTAGGTAATTTAGAATATGAATAATAAGTAATAATGTATTATTATTTTTGGGCCCAATATTTAAAAATAGTAAAAATTTTGATCCCAAAATATAAATTCAGGGATTGAATGTGGATTAAGCAAACCAATGATTATTACTTTAATTCTGGACACAGGATAAAAAGCCTTACAATATATATATATTCTTGTGCACTTTGATTTCTGTCTATCTAATTATTATGTTTTAGTTGAAAGTAATTTTGTTTTTGTAAATGTCCTTATCTCTTTCTTTTTTTCTAAAAAAGACTCGTCTATAGAATATAAACTGATTTTTTAGAGTAAACATTTTAAACTAATTTGATTTAAAAGAAATGAAGCTTTAAATATATAATAATAAAATGATAATTTAATAAAGAAATAGAATTAAAAAAATTTAAATAACTGGATAATAATTATAAAAAATAAAACGAGTTTATGCACCTACTTTATATATAGTCGGTCAGTCTACTCAAGTCAAAGATTATTAAAATCAAACAAGTTATTATCTTATGTGTATATTTTTTTCTATTATTTTATATTTGGAAACTAAATAATTATATTAAAAGTAATTGTAATAATAATTAAGTTAATATATGCATGGTTTTTATTAAATTAATAAAAAATTGAATGTTTAAGAATAAATGTTAGAAATATTAGTAAGGAAAAAATAACTGGATATTTTTTTTCCAAATTTAGTATTTTTTAAATTTAGATTATATTATTAATTTTTTCTACTTGATTTTAATAATAAACTAATTGTCCCAAACATGTAAGAAACTTAAATATATATATATTCTTAGTTTTAAGCGATTAATAGAGTAGTTTATGTAAATTTGTGATTTAACTTTGTATTATATTTCAGAAGAAACAAGCTTTGTCTAGACAATTTGTATCCAAAGTTTGTCGTGAATTTAAAATATCTGTATAATATGTTATAAATTTTGAAAGCTCTGAAACTTTATAAATAAAAAAAAACCCTAGTTTAATCTTTGTCAAAATACCTCATAAATCTCCATAGAAATATACAGACATCAATAAAAAAATAAATTATACTAATGAATATAAATTATTTTTTTTTTTCATTTGTATATTTTCATTTATAAACACAAAAGCTTAATTTTGTTATACTTTTTTACATTCAGTATATAACGAGATGTATATGAAAAGTTCTGTTTAAATTGCAATTTTCCCTGAAAAATAATACTAGGAAAAAAATTAATTATTAATAATAAATAGCATATATAGTTAACGTTAAAAATAAAAGAACAAAAAATACATGATTAATATCTTCAGTTTATTTTAAAAATAAAATTAGTATATTGAAAAACGTTTTAAACCCATAAATGCAATATTTGAATTTGTTAAAGTTTAAATATATTGCCTAATATAATCATTGCTCCCAGCCAATAATTTTTTTTCCCTTTTAACAGGTAGTGAAATTGTAAAATAGTATCATATTTTTCCATTTCTCTTTTTCTGTTAATAAAATCAGATTATTATTATAAATAATATATCTATTTTTTATGATAAAAGACGTTACATAAAAACCTAAACAAACATGCGACAGGTAGATCATAGGTCAGCAACAGTAAAAATGTGACACTTTTTTTTTTACCTGTGATGGTTTTATTATATTATTTTTTTGTTATTTCAAGTTAAGCATTGCAAATTATCCAATCAAATCATATTAAAGAATGACATTTTCCTTCTGAAAATAGTAAGTCAACTATTTACTGACTTATAATTTGCAGGACTATCTGTATTGGATACCGGGAAAAATCTTAGATTTGTTTAGCTTAGAAGTCTTTAGTTACCTAAAATTATTCTCAGTTCGATTATGATTTAAACTTTAAGTCACAAGCATGCGAGGGAGACATATATTATACTATAAGATCTCTTGCTCAAAAAAAAACAACAACACACAACTATCCTGAATTATTATTTTTTAACCAAAAGAAGTCACATTTAAAGTATCAGTAAAACTATTACTACAGTACTTTTGATTTACAAATTTAAGTTATATAATATTTATATTGTAGCGCGAGTTAATCACTAATGTAATTTAGTTCTTATATTTGTTACAAAAACTTTGTTTTTCTTTCCATACTACATAGAGCAATATCTTTTTAATTTAAAACTACTATTAATGATAAATATATTTTTATTTATTTTTTTTGTCTTTTATACATCGTGAAATAATTATATGGTTGTTAATTTTATTTTAAATTGTTTAATACATTTTCAAATCTTGAATCAAATTTCGTGTTATCCACATTTTTATTTTATTAAAAGGCAAATAAATTATAACAATGTATTATTTTATTGTTTGAATAATCTACCTAAGATATAAAATAAAAAAAAAACATAGGGAAAAAATGTTATAATAGTTACAATTAAATAAAAAAAAATTTTTTTTAATAATATGAACGAAATAAACAATATCTAGCGAGAATAGAAGCCTTCAGTGAAAGTTTTTTTCTCTCTCGTTAAATTGTAATAGTTCTGAAGTTACTATATTCTAAAAGTTTAATAACCCGCTTCGGTGTCTTTTTTTTTTTTGTAAGTCATTTGTATAAGAGGATATGTATATATACACGTACATTTGTAAAAAGTGCAATATATATATATTAAATTATAATAACAGACATAAATTTTCATATTCCAAATACTTGTTTATAATACCTGACTATAATAAATTTTCTGCATCAAGGCTCATAAAATTAAAAGTGAGCAAAAAAGACTTTCAACTTGTCTCTATTATTATTTTTTGCATTAATAATGGGATTTGATAATTACCTCTTTTTTAGTATAATAATTAAATGAATACTATTAATAATTCATAAATTTAAGTGGTTTTTTTTTTAAAAGTAGAGCAGTATAATATCAACGCTCCCTCCCCCATTTATATTTGGACACAGTAGTAAAAGGTTACAGCCACACGCTGATCATTCTAAACTTCTAGAAAAAGTTAAGTATATAAACGTAATAATTAGAATTAATTGTAATAACAATAATATAAACATAATTAAAAAAGTGCATTCTACTGAATAACTATATCTTATGACTGTAAATGAAACAATTTAAATTAAAATATGCAATAAAAAATTTAAATTTATCAAATTATAAATACATATTCATTAAGCAAATAATTATTTTTAAAACAAAAAACAAAAACAAAATGTGGTTAAAATGTTAGTGAAATATAAGGTGATATATATATATATTAGTTCATAAAATAAAATAAAGTTTGTGATGAAAAGAACGGTTCGATATAAAAAGAAAAAGATGCGGATTTTTTAAAACTTATTTAATTAAAATAATATAATTAATTAAAAAACACTACTTATTTTTGTATATAAATGTTATAAAGCAGATCGGTAAAATCGATTCCCTATATTTTTATTAAAATTACATGTAAAATTAAAACATTTTTAAAAAAATCACAATTTAGACATAATTTTTTAATTTCTCGATTAAAACATTCTATTAGAGATAAAATAATAATATATAAGCACAAATACTAATATATATATATATATTTTGACACATCTTTCAAATAAAAATATGGACCATTTTATTATTTTTAATCAATTGATATTTATAGTTCACTTAATTAAAATAGGGAATAAATATGTAATATAAACGGAAAGTTAGGGGTAACTTCAATCAAGTTAACAAAATGCGGTGACAGAAATTAACGTTGCAAGTTTATTTTAAATAAAATCAAGTCTTATATTGTTACAATTGTATGAGTTCAATTAAAATAAAAATTGTAGCTTCAATTCCAATATTAATTGCTATATTTTGATGAACGATTGGTTAAAGCTGTCATTAGCTTCCTGATCATAAATATTACACACACATTACTTATTATATATAAAAACTTATTTGATATAAATACCGGTAATTTACTTGAAGTTTATTGCTTTATCTGCATCTTGGTGAAATAAAAGAAATACTTTCAGATACTAGAATACGCTGTATTAATTAAGAGAGTTGAAAGCAATGGCATGCCATCGATGCTGATCAAGTATTGTCATTTAATTTATTGCCTAGTTACTTAAAACCTGTCTGAGGCAAAAGCAGTAATACGTTTACTATATGTAACTTACTTTAAATTTATATTATATCAACTGGTTTTGCTAAAATTTGGAGAGAGTAAATAAAATTTCCTATATTTTTTGAATAGCATCCAACATTAAATTAGCTTAAATCACGTAGCTTAAAAATATAGATTCACATCTACATAGTTAGATAAGCATTTACAACTACGTCCATTTTATTATGTTAGCTTAAAACAAAATACATAGCTCTATTGATAGATAAGCAATAAACATGAACTCAAAATTTAGAGTAAGCGCAGTAGTTTCTTACATTGGTGCATTTTTTCTATCATATTTTATTTTATTAGATAGAAATAATTAGTCAAAAACAAGTTTCATATCTAAAATTCTAATTTTAATGCCATGTGGTAGTCACAAATAATATTTGTATAAGGTTGTTATTAAAGGTAAATGCAATTACTAATTAAAACATATTTTATAATAGCAAAACTTGAAATAATATGTATTATCACTGCAAAAATTATCTGAATATTAAAAAATAATAATAATAAAACAAAGATTAAATATTAAAAATTGCAAAAATACAAAGGTTTTAGATGAGAATAGCAAATAAAACAAAACAATAAAAGTATCTTAAAAAGATTTGGTATTATAATAAAAAGGAATAACCAATTACAGTAAATTAAATAAATATAATCCATGATCTTAATAAGTTGTATAAATTAATAAATGTATTTGTAAACATAATCTGATTCAATTCAGCAACTAGATAGAAGAAAACTAATTATATATATATATATATATATATATAGACTTATATATATATATATATATATATATATATATATATTAAAGTCTATACATTAAAGTCTTTTACAATTCAAGAATATAGACATAATTACAATGTTAATTGCATGGTTTTTATAAATTTTAGTATTTTGGAATGAAATAAAGAAAGCATTCATATATTTGTCTAAAATAATCTGCTCACTCTGACTAACTCTTAATTAAATTAAATCAATTTTTTTTTTACTATAAATAATTTTCATATGAGCATGCTGCAATAATAATATTTCAATATAAAATAAAAACATAGCATCATCAATAGTAGCAGGCACTATCAATCTAATTTGGATTCAAATACATAAAAAGTTAATAATAGGACTCAGAAACATAAAAGGAATAATAATAATGATGATGATAATAATACCTTAAAGATGACTTTTGTTCTATGATTACTCAGATCAATCAGAAACATAAATATGTTATTCAGAGGGGATTTGAACCCAGACTTTTAAGCTCCCATCAGTCAGCTACTTCATCTTATACAACTGACACACACATGATCACATACATGTAAAAAAGATAAATGATTTCTGGAATACCATATTTCATGCTTAACCAGCATTCATCAGTTGGTCTGAATATCATCTCCCACATATATATAATCAAGTTTGGTTTATATTAGGATAGCAAATCACATACATGTGAAAAAAATTAATGATCTCAAAAATACTATATTTCATGCTGAACCAGCACTCATCAGTTGGTCCAGATCATCATCTCCCATGTGTGTATATATATATATATCAGGCTCAGTTTATGTTAATATAGCAAATGATTCAAAATTTGATGGACATGCTTCAATTTTTTTCACTCTCCAACTCTTCAGCCATCCATATCATTGAAAATCTAATGATGCATGTTCAAAGCCCCTGTTTGCCATTTTTGTTTTCATAACCATGTTGACTGTAATTCACTCTGACCTCTCATATGTAGGACCTTAAAACATTTAAAGACACAGAAGAGTGATGGGCAGAATACAGCTGAATCTGTAATATTTAAATACAAGTATAATATATACAATTAAGCTAGATGTAAATAGAGGGAATTTGAATCCAGACTTTCAAACTGTCTTCAGTCATTCACTCCATCTTATAAAACTGACACATGTGAACAGACGTGAAAAAGATAAATGATCTCCAATATATATATTTTGTGCTGAACCAGCACTCATCAATTGGTCCAGATCATCTCCCACACACATATATACTCAGGGCTCAGTTTATATTAAGATAACAAATCTTCAAATTTTAATGGACAGGCTTCAATCTTCT
The DNA here is from genome assembly GCA_028023455.1 of Epiperipatus broadwayi. Classification (NCBI taxonomy): domain Eukaryota; kingdom Metazoa; phylum Onychophora; class Udeonychophora; order Euonychophora; family Peripatidae; genus Epiperipatus; species Epiperipatus broadwayi. The sequence continues at coordinate 7,045,182 of JAQFVV010012400.1, read as the reverse complement.
CCACTCTTCAACCATGCATATCACTGAAAATCTGACATGGCATGGGCAAATCCCTTGTACGCATTTTTTTTTGTCATACCAACAAGGGCTTTGAACATGCCATTATCAGATTTTCAATTATATGGATGGCTGAAGAGTTGGAGAATGGAGAAAACTGAAGCCTGTCTATTAATGTTTGAAGATTTACTGTCTTAATATAAAATGAGCACTGATTATATGTATGTGTGTGAAAGATGATAATCCAGACCAACTGATGAGTGTTGGTTCATCAAGAAATACATATATTAGAGATCATTTATCCTTTGGTCATGTGTGTTGGTTGTATAAGATGGAGTGGATGACTAAAAGGAGCTTAAAAGTTTGGGATCAAATCCCCCATAATAAAATCTAGCTTAAGTATTATACTTTTCTTGTAATTAAATATGTTCATAAATATACTAAGAGATGACTTCCAATCCAGATAGCATGATTCATCACATGAACATGACAAAAGAATGATTTTAGCAATACTTTTTTTTTATTTGAGTTAACTTGTTTTTTGTTTTCTGACATCAGTTGGATAATTGATATGCTAAATACACATTCAGAAAATCGATTAAAGATTCTTATAATTTGTTGATACTAATGTATGCATTCATAATATGTATTTATAAACAGATTAAATGAGTAGGCCATTACATTTCCCCCCTGGATTCATTCAGTTTCATAAACCTAAAGATATTTGGATTTTCATTAGACTGTTGTGCTTTTGATTTTATTTTCAAAGGTATTTTATTGATTGTTCAAGATTACATTTTTTTCTTGGTATACATTCAAAATATATATCGATTATAATCTATTTATAATAGCAAAAAATTATTCTTTTGACTTTTTGAAGATGGTTGTAAGTATTCCATGAGGGATAATCCTTTTGTCTCTCTCTCTAAAAGTGTTTAATTTGTTGAAAAAGGTATTTATTTGTCTTCTTTGGTTATGTTTGTATATAAAAGAGCATCTTATACACCACAATGCATATAATATAAAGATGATTTACCTGATTTCAGAAAATAAATCTTTGAGTATGAGTTAAAACAATGAGTCTATATTAGTATTTAAATTGTTAAATAGCCTAGGAATTTCTGCATGAATGCTATCAAAATAAGCACATTCAGAAAAAAAGGTGAGTTTGATTTTTAATATTTTCAACATTTATACAATGTTTTTTAAATTCAAAGAAATTCAATTTAGGGGGAGAATTCAGGTTTAATTTGATTAGGAAATTCAAGAATTCTGATTCAAGTGACCAACGTCTAAATTTTCTAATAAGTTTCTTATTATTAACTTTAATACTGGTTCCAACATAGTATCTTTTAACTGTTGATGGGTAATTTCATAAACATCATAGGTGGACAAAAGGAAAAGCTTGGAATTGTATGTAAGATATCCAGTAATGGAGAATGGTTTGTTGGTAGATATTATTTTTGACACAATCTTTAAACAGGATTATAATTTTACACAACCGGAAATTAAATTTACAGTTTTTTATATTTTAAATATTTTGAGGTTCTAAGCCATTTTCCATTAATAAAACACCCTGGAGACATAGAATATATACTATTAAAAAGACTTTTGTGAATAGTATGATGGAAGAAAAATATGTGATCTTTGTAATAATGAGAGTATTGATTAGTGATATTTTTGAGATTGAGTTAATGATTTTTTTCCAATTATATCTTTATATTAAATTCAAGTTTATATTCATTTGAATATCCTGCCAAATATTTTTGAAGTATTGGGATTTGTTTTTGTGAAGAAAGAAAAACACACATCATCCATATAAACAATGCAAGCAATATTAGGTTTTACTTTAGAAATGTATATTACAGGTAATAATGAAAGCTTTGAGGTATCAAGCAATAAAGGGCAAAAAGTGAAGAGTATTTACCATTTAATGTAATATAAATTTCTCCATGAAAAGAAGATTACTAAGTACATATAGAAGCAATTTTGTATGTATATTTGCTAGGTCCTTAAAAGGTGGTCAATAGGGACATTGTCAAATGTGGCCAAAATATCTAGCTGAGTTTCTAGAGAGCTATATCCCTTATTCATTTATGATTCAATGACTGTCTTGAAGAGAAATGCTGCTTTACCAGTGGAGACTTCTTTCTTTGCAAAATGCATTTTTGATAATTATGGCAATATATGTGATTCCACATTATCTTTTAATACTGATTCAAGAAATTTGATGCCAAATGTACTGATAGAGATAATTTTAAAATTTTTTAATCATGAAAATATTCTGCTGTTTTTTGAGTGGGACTATTGATATAGGATGTAAACCATGGATATGGTAGTAATCTTTCATTAAAAAATTAGTCATGTTTGAAATTTTTTTGCAGAAAACTGGCTTAAATGGTCATACTCAAAATGAGGAATGCCATGCATACCAAGGTAACTTGTATCTGGTATCAAAGCAATTTTTCTGTATGAATTCATTAGCTGCAAATTCAGTCATTTTCAGGGCAACTCAGAAATTTTTTTCATGGGCTAAATAATTCTCTACTTTGAAACTTGGTTTTTAAAATAAATATATATGGATAATAGAATGTTATTACCAGTAATAATTTCATCTCGAATTTCAAGTAAATTAGGTATTTTAATTGTAAGAAGTTTGATCCAAGGCTCACCAGATGTATTGCCTAGACAAGGTATATGGTCTCACATTGAAATATAGTTTTATATTTATCTCTCAATGTCTTATTCTATTTCAGTCATCACTTGTTGAAGTGTTGAAGTTGTGTTAATAATTCATTTGTACAAATTATCTGCCAGGACAAGTCTCAAAAGTGGTGAATAAGACCTAATAATATAATCAATAGTATGTGATACATTACTGACAAAAGCAATCCAGGCTTGGATTTAATTTAAGGTTTCTTATTTTGAAGAGGGTAATATATATTTCTGAGAACATAAATTCTTTAGTTTGTCTTGGAAGAAGTACTCTTATTGTCCTCCTTGTGGGAATGTGTATTCTATATAATCAGTATTAGTAATACTATTAAAGCTATGTGATCTGAAAATGTGAAATTTTTTTAGGGGTATGCTAATCATGTGATGAAACTTGGGGAGTAAGGAAACCAAATCAATTAATGACAAATAACTGCCATTAAAATAGGATACTGAGTTTTCTGGAAAGAACCCTTCACCACTTCTTAACAAAAATTTCCTCTATGTTAATATTTCAGTCCCCCAATAGAAGAGTTAGAAAAAATGAAGAAGCTAAAATGGAATTATTAGAAAATTGCATTTACTATAATTTGTCTAGGAGAAATATATATAATGACTATATTTAAAGTTAATATTAGATGTGTAACAATCATAATTACTAAATGCTCATCTATAAAAAAAATTTCAAAGATTTTAATGGACATGATTTAGCTATAATCGCACCACTTTCAGCTGATGGTCTAGAAATTTTTAAGATAATTTGATGGGTCACTGTTTGAATTATTACAAATTTTTGTTACTATAAAACCCAGTATGTGAGGCTATACAACATTACATCATTTTGACAATTGTGAAATCTTACTATATATTTAACTCTCTAACATTCAAAGCACCTATTTTTATGATCATTAATTTATTCTAATATTATATCAATATTTATCACCAGTGTCAATATATACAACATTACATCATTTTGACAATTGTGAAATCTTACTATATATTTAACTCTCTAACATTCAAAGCACCTATTTTTATGATCATTAATTTATTTTAATATTATATCAATATTTATCACCAGTGTCAATATACAAACATTGTACAAATAGGATCTTAGCATTTATGCCATTGGTGAAGAAATATTCACAATTCCATTAAATAAAGAACCCCTTATTCTTATGGCAATATGAATCACCATATACTAAATTTACCTACTCAATGGCAGTTGATTCCTCATCAGTTAAGTATTTAGGATCAGTCACTTAGAATGTGCACAATTGATTTAGATTATCCTGATCTACAGTGGGCAATATATCTTTACTCTCATTATCATAAAATTCTGTGCTTTCCTTCCTTTCACATTTTTTACATGGACATCCTGGTTTTTATTTAGTGCTCACATCACTAGTACTCAGCTGTACATTCAGCTCTTTTGCTATTAAACATGTGTCCATAATTTTGTTAGAGGTCCTATTGATTGGAACCACATATATGTTTACAGGTATGATTTCAATTTTATCTTCTTTCCTTAGGTTATTTTGTGAAGATGTAATCTTCTTGTCTAATATATTTTGATCATTATGGCTAATTGAAGTGCTGCCAATCTTAAATGTTGTATATAATATTGTTTTTTTGCATAATTCTTGAATATGTTTTTCTAATCTCTGACATTGATGTATTGAGGTTGCTACCATATTACAGTGCACACCTAACCATTTGATTATGATACTGTTTATAGTGATAACACCGTAGCTTAAGGCTTCAAATCATTAATGTAAGTATTGCTTCATAAGTTATTTGCATTGGTAGATTAGCATTGATATTTTTCTAATATAATATTAAATCATCCATGAACCCTATCACTGTTTCACTATGCTTTAATTACTACCCTCTTTTACAGTTTTGATTGTCCCAGCAATCTTCTTCAAAACTACAACATAATACAAATATATAAATGTAAATACACCTGGGTCTCATTTTATGTGGTAGATAGGTTCCTCAGAAAATGCGCACAAAAGAAATTGCATAAAAATAGCCTTAACTTACCTTGATACATACTCTAATTTTCCAAAAATTGCATAAAAGCAAAGCAATAACTTAAATTACTTTAAAATTTGCATAAAAAAATAAAATAAAATAAAATATGACTAATAAAAAATTTCAAATTTGGAAAATATTGATACAAGACAAACTTTTTTTACTTTTTTTATTAACTACAGTATTTAATTTTATTCAAAACAATATATTTTTATGCATAATTTACATTTTTTTTTTATACATGTGCAGTATTTTAATCATTATCACTATTTAAGACATCAGATTCATCATGATGTGAGGTACTATAGCTTCTCCTTAAATGAAGTTAGGAGGAAATACAACTAAAATGTTTTCCAATCATTGTTCATCCTTCCCATTTCACTAAGTGATCTAAAATTGAAATTTTTGTTTTCAAAGAAATTCATTTTCGTGGGTGTTTTTCCTCTCCATTAGGGTAAACTAAAAGTTTAAAATAAAAATAAGAACTTAGACTTACGATAATAAAAATACACTGACTCTGTTGGGCAAAATTTAATTAAAACTAATAATTAAAAATTAAGTTTTTATTTGTGTCTTTAATTTTTTAATTTTCATTTCCGTTTAAAAATCAAATTTTATCATTTCACATCACATTAATTTCAGATCATATTATGTAATTTTTAAATTGTTAATTATAATTAAAAATCAGATTTTAATTGTCATATTCAATTGTGACCACCGCTGTTACTCATCTTTTAAAAATAAACTCGTAGACACTAAATGATTAATTGATTATGTACTCTTTTTATAAAAAGCAAAAATAGAACATGATTTAAAATACAAAAACAACAACATACATAGTATTTTTTATCTATAACACTTGAACAGATTTACATTATAGTCTTGTAAAAATTATTACTTGTGGACACTAAATGATTAACTGATTACATACTCTTTTTTTAAAAAGCAAAAATAGAACCTGATTTAAAATGCAAAAACAACAACATACATAGTATAGGCATCTATTATAATCTTGTAAAATTTAATGTGCGCATACAAAATAGGGAAATCCTGATTTTAAGTGAATTATAAACTTCTTTATTGCATAAAATCTATTACAGTACTATTATAAAGCACTGAAAATATTGAAATTATTAAATGGAAGTCAAACTCTGATAATGCGCTATTACTTTAAATATCATGTGAGTGCGCAAAATTTATAATATTTAAAGTAATAGTGCATTATCGGAGCTCAACTTCTGATATAATAATTTTTATCGCATAAAAGAAAACCGCATACAAAAATATTAAGAAGAAACATGAATCACATTAAATAAATCCGCATAAAACGAGACCTGGGTATATACACAAACATATAATTTATAGAGATCTATATACATTATATGTATATAATTCATATACATACACATACAATTATATACACATATAATTATATATATTGGAAAAGAATAAATATCTTTATGCTGTTTTTCCATAAAATAATAATCAGAAAATAATAAATTCTTACAACAGCTATATAATATCAAATTTTTTATACACATAAAAAGCCTTTTTCATATTTATATAGCTGTTGTAAGAATTTATATTCTGATTATTAATTACATATTTGTATGGGTCACCATCTAATTTTGTGCTAATCTATTAAAAATTTTAAATTTAAGTATTTTGAATATGTGATGTTAATTTTGCTTATGGTAATATTTCAAAAAGTTTAATTAAAGCAATCTATGAGTATTTGATATGTAAAATTGTGCTGATATTGAGAGAGACATTTTAAATGATGATGATTATAATATATAGTTGGAAAAAATGGCCATAATCAATACTGCATTAATATATTTAATAAGTAGGTATTTAAGACTAAAAGTGTTTAAAAGACAAGTTAAAATTAAATGCATATATTTATTGTTGATAAAATAATGTTATAAAAGAATATAAATATTTTTAATTATTATAATACTTAAATAGAAGATTAATATTTGATTTTAATAATATTGGATAATTATTTTAAAATCTATTATAATATCTTATTTATTTAAAAATATTTATTTTAAAAAAATGCAATTGTTAGTTTATTTTTAGACGATGACAAGCATTTCTTGTGTTATAAAAAAGATGTTAGTTAAATATGCACACACATGCTTGGAAGTTGTTTAGTAAAGTTGCAGAACTATTTTAAAAATCATGTTATAAATTTATAAATAATACGTGAGTTATCACGAGATAAAAATAAAGATAATTCAATGTGAAATATTAAATCTGATTTTAAAATATTGTTTTAAAAATATAACGTATAAAAAAGACTTAGTTTATTTAAAAATAATCTTATAAAAGTGAAAATTAAAATCAAGTAAATAAGAATATTTTTAAAATGTTTAGTGGATTTAAATAACGTAGGTTTTTTAAAATTTTAATAATGTAATAAATATTAAATATTAAATAAGTCTTTTTTTTTTGATTTTGTGTTGTTGGTAAATATGTAAATAAGCCGCAAGTTGTTGTTTAATCTACCAATCAATGGGGTTTCTTCCGGTATAAAAGCTCGTTCCCTTGTTAGGAGAGGCTTCGTGATTGATTTTTCAAGTTAATTGTGTTATTAAAAATAGTTACGTAAATTTATAGCGCTTTTAAAATCAATTTTAAAATTATAAGAGTGTCATTGTAAATAATTTATAAAAGTGTTAAATGATAGACAGCAGTGTTAACTTAATTTTCCCTATCGGTCATCTCTATTGAGCTCAATTTAGAAGCAAAAGTCAGGGAACATCATATAGTGAAAATATATCGGAAACTTTATACTAGAAATATGACAAAGATTAGTTCAGAAAATTACGAGATGGAGAAAAGTAGTATTTTGGACAGTATATAATTTTAAAAGCTAATTACTATTGACTATTAGAAAATAGATATTTAGAGAATAAAATATTCTTTATGAAGAAAGTTTTTGCAAGCTAAAATTTAAATGTATATCTTAAGTAAAGATATTAAAAATGAAAGTAGTTTTTAAAATATTTGCCCTGTTAGTCTTTATATTTAAGAGACTAAATGTTGACAATTTTAAAAGGCAAATAAATTGAAAATATAATTAGCTAAAAGTCTTAATATAATAAAATTATTATATTGAAAGAATTTAAAGTCTTTATAGATAAAGAAGTTATTCTTACCTGGTATTTTGTATGGAAGAAGTATATGTGGACCCCGTTAATTTAAAATAATTAAATGTAATTTTTCATAAACTATAGACTAATTTAATATAATAACTTTGAATAATATTTTGGAAAGAACAAATCAGGTCCTATAAACTATTTTATTTTATTTTGTTTTTATGGAAGAATTAATTTATTTTATTTAAAGCTTTTAATTAAAAGGGACGAAAAAATGTTTGGTGAATGTGTACCTAGGATTTAAGAATTATTATGGTGAAAGAAGACATCGTTGGAGTTACATAATATGAATTCTTTTTATTTATCTAATATAAAATTTAAATATTATTAATCTATTAAAAATAAGATAGGTACTTTCTTAAATAATAACTAAAAATAATATAATAATTAATTGCTAGTTTATTTTATAATTAATATAACACAGAATATTTTAAAGTGTCGGAGTGTAAATGTGAATTATTTTATGAAGCGTAATTCGAAGAATATTGGAAGATGACGTACATTAAATCATTATTGTGGTAAAAATTGTAATAATAATAATTTTTATGTATTTAATATGTTTTCTTTAGATCAACCAAATATTATGTTGTTTTGAATGAATGTATAAATATTTTTAAAATACACACATTATATTGGCAGTGACAGTTTTATTTAAATATGCATAATTTGAATTTATGATATAAATATGATACAACATTACATAAGAAGCTTAGAAATAATTATATGTTCTTTGAAATAATTTTGTTTTTTTTTTTATTATCATTATGTTGGAGTATTAGAATTATATTTATTATTATAAAGTAATTATTTTATTTCAAGTAAGGAAGAGTTCAAGTCTATATTTTATTTTTATTTTATTGGATAAATTAGTTAGTTTTATGTAAAAGTTTATGTTTGAATTAAAGGTTTACTAATATAGATGCTAGTATAAATAGTTTGGATAATTAGTTTTATTTAAAGTTGAAGGTTGTTTTCCCGAATTTTAAATAAGTTTTAGAGGATGTTTTTGTAGATAAAAGTTATTAAGAAGGAGTAGAATAACACATAAAGTAAGGTAATAATTTTACATAGAAAAGAATCATAGAATTTATCTAATATAATACTTTATGAATTTGAAATTGATGAATAATTTAAATATTATTATTTTAACAATACATGTATGTAATGCATATTTGATAAAAATATAGATAAATTGCATTAAGTGAAATATAAAATTATAATAATTCTTTGTTATTACTTATAATGATACATAGTTTCTATATTATGCTATTCAAGTAATGCTAATAGTAAAGTAAATTAGTATATAATGAAATAGTAAATAATATTTAAGTGGTGTAGATTTAATAGTAAAGTTTAATTGTTTAATATGTATATAAATATTGTTTAATAAATTTTTTGTGTAATAATTAAAGTTCACTGATATTTGTTTAAAGTCTAAGTTTTGAAAATACTTATGTTTTAGTAGATTTTAAAGAATGTATAATTACTTATTAGGAGTATGAATAATAAAGTGTAAAATATTGTATTATTATTTTTTATTTTATTTTCTTTGTTTTTAATTTTGAATGTAAATATTGTAAATAAATTCTTAGTTGAATTTAATGTAAATAAATTTGTTTAATTGTTTTAAAAATGCAGTTCATTATTTTAAAATTTGCGAGATAATTTGAATAAACATAATATTTGACATATGAATTTATTATTGATATTAGAATAAACAAATATTTCTTGATATCATTTATAAGAATTGATTGAATTAAATATTATATTAATGGTAAGAGTAATTATAATGATAATATAAGAATAAATATTATTTATTGAAGATTATTAAATTATAAGATTTTGATCTATTCTAAAATTAAGAACTATATGAAAATAAAAGAAGATGTTATTATTATTTAATGTTAATGATATAATAGGATAGATAAGGTTAGTTATATAAGAGTATTATTATTATTATTATTATTATTATTATTAAAATAAGTTAGGTGTATTTAGGTTTGATATAAAATATATCATACTTATTTACATGATTATCATTACTTTAAGATAATTAGAGAAGAGATTATTTAATTATATTTTAAAATTAAAGTTAAGATTTATTTATTTTATTATTATTAAAGATAATTTATTTTATTTAAAAGATAAGAGTGCTATAGAGGTAGTAGTAAGTTAGTAAGGAGGTGATAGTATTTTATGCATTGAGAAATATGTTTGGAGATATTGACAATGTAAATCTATTATTACTTTTAACTTTATTCACAGTCTCATGATTTTAATAAATACTTATTTAATTAGTAATACTATAGAATTATATTGATTTTGATAATTAATAATAAATTTAAGAGAATATGATAAAAAAGTAAATTAAATAAGATAGAAATTTTAATTAAGCATTATAATTAATTGACAGTCGTATTTCAAAATATTAAATTGGAAGGGGTATATATATATATATATATATATATATATATATATATATATATATATATAACCATATGTATACAACTTATATACATTCTATATATATATATATGTTATAATCATTATTTATTTATTACCTTTTAAATATTATTATATATTTTACCCTTTTTACATTCTATATTTATCATTTAAAACCTTCTTTTAACATATATATTATATTTTTATTTTTTATTTTACTCTTATTACTTTTTTAAATATTTAATTCTAATTTAATATTTTTTATACTTTACATTATTATTATTCATTTTATTAACAATCAATATTTATAATTTATTCATTCAATTACTTATAATTTACTTTAATCTATAATATTATTATCTTAAACATATTTTTATTTACTTTACCTTTTTATATCTTCAAAATTCAACTGCAAAATTCAAATTTTAAAAATTACAGTTATATTTTTAATAGCTACCTCTTTAAATTTTACATTTATATTATTAGAAGTTCCTCTTTCTATTTTTTATATAACTAAATCTTTCAATTTCTTATTTTATTTTATATCAAATTTTTTTCAGGCCCAAATCTCTATTTAAAACCAATTTAATATTATTAATGTAAATAGCCTTTTTTATTTTCCTAACCCCTTTTTATTATCTGTAAATTGTATAATCCTTATACAATCATTTTCAAATGCATGCCCTGTTTCTAGTTTATGCAAATTATCGGTGAATTTTTATCATACTTATGTTGCAATAGTCATCTATTTATTGATTTTTTTGTTTCTCCTACAAAATTTACTTTTAAATTATTAATTTGACATTTTTACAATTAATCTCATATATATTTGATTTATTTTATTATCTGAATTTTTATCATAAATACTAATATACTTATTTTCTAAAATACTAATTATATATATATATTTTTATTAACTACTTTAACATTTAATACATTACCAATTTTTTTTATTAATCTTACCTATAACTTTATTTAAATTTTTAAATATATAATTATTTCCTATCTTTACATTTATATAATTAACTTTATTACTACTTCTTTTTTCTTTATTATTATTTATATATTCTATTTTTTTTATTAATCTAATATTATCATTTATATATTTATTTGGATAAACATTATTTATAGATTCTTCTTTAATTAAATCTATGTGTTTAACATAATCTTCTTTACTTGAACAATAATTTACTGCTCTATAAATTCTAGAATACATTGTATTTACTTTATACTTTATATTTATAATTGAATGCCAATTAGTCATATTATTATCTACATTAATTTTCTTATGAATTGATCTTTAATCCTACATTTCCTTTCTTCATATGACTTCATCAATTTTATATCTAAATATGTCAGTAATTATGCTCTTCTCTTTCTACAATAAATTTAATATTCTTATCCATCTTATTAACATCCTCTATAAATAAATATATCTGTCTTTGTTTTATTAAATATTAATAAATAGTCATTTACATATCTCCTAATAAAGATTGGAGCATTATTATTCACTAACATTAACCTCTCCAATTCTTCCATATAAACATTACTCAATACTTCACTTAATGCTCTTCCTACTAATAGACCTTTTTGTTTATAAAACCTATCATTAAATTGAAATGTTACTTTTTTACAACATAATTCTATAATTTCCTTTAATTGTTTTATAGGTATATTTATATCTTTATTATTATCCTTTTTATATCTATTAATTATTATATATATTGCTTTCTCTACATTAATATTTGTATACATTGATGCAAATCTATTTTAATCATTGTAAAATTATAAGTTCTATATTTATTTATTAAATTTTTAATATCTTATTAAAACGTTATTATTTTTTAGTTTTTATACTTCATTGATATTTTTATGTAGTTTTATTTTATATTCACAACTATTCCCATATATTGGAACTGGCATATCTTTTAAGAGCAATAGGTGAAAACTAATTACTACACCAAAGAGTTCTATTAATCTCTTAAAAACCTCTACATTATAGTTAAGTAATCTTCAATATTCCCATTATAAAGTTTTCTTTATGCCATGGTGGGAAATTTATGTAGGGTATTTATTTTATCATCAACATGACTTTTTGCTTTCTCATTTGTGAAATTGTGATATTATGTATCTTGGATTCTATTAATTGAATTCCACATGTTGTGCATATGTAGTTTATTATATAAAAGATCTTTTTAAATTCATTAACGCTGTATATCTTTTTGGAAATTTATATAGAGCAATTAAGGTTGGTTATTGCAAGAATATTTGACCAATCTGTAAAAAATTGCTTAAACAAGTTAAAAAAATTATTTGGCAAGGATATATTAAAATTCTCTGATATTTGGCTAAGGCTTTCTTCCATCCAATTTTTTTTGCACAAAAACATTATTAAAATCTGTCATAGGTGTCAAAATATTCAATTTTTCAATATCATTTACTGTTGAATGATGATACATAGGAATAAAACCTAGACACTATAGTTAGTCTATTTATCATTTTCCCTCACATGGTGATACCTTTTGAATTAATAATCATCTTTTTGTCAATTTTCTGCAAGGATGGTAGTTACTTTATTATGCTCACATAAGTTAAGATTTGACTAATAGATGCAGCCATTTTAATAAATCTAACACAATACTGCAAATATGATATTTGCAGTAAATAGTAAGATATATTTGAATTAAAGATTAATAAGAAAAATAAAAGATTATTATACCTTGCAATCTCAACACAATGTACACAAATTTCTAAATTTCTCACCCTATACTGGGATATTTTATGCTTTTGATTTTATGGTTTCTTTAATATATTAAGTGGCTACTATTGTTTTCACTGCACAGTGAATTACTGACTTGAGGTATTTCTTAAGGGTACTTGTTCATAAATATTTTCTGCTAGAGCTGCAAATATACTTATAGTTAATGTGCTTCACTGTTAGATCTTTTATGAACTCCAAATTATTACCTGCAATTGTATCAACCATCTGATGTTTAAAGCCTATATAGATTATTTCCATTTTTGTTGATCAAATTTTCTGGTATCCATATGCTTTTTTCCTTGATAGCTTTTGAAAAGAACTATTTTACCAAAAATGCTCAGATGCGAAATCCTCTATACAGTAGCAATACTCAGCAAGACACAGTAATCAATGGATGCATGAAGGTTTGCTTAAAATCCCTATCTAGTGCCTACACATTCAATATCTTGACTAGTTTTTTGCATGTGACTTTCATCAGTGAGGAGCTCTCCAGTAGTCACATTTTTATCTTATTAGCTAAGATCTAGGTGCAGTGCTCTTGGATCCAAGGCTTCTCACTGATGAAAGCCACAAGCTAGAAACTAGTTGAGAAATATTGGATGAGTAGGCACTAGATAGACATTTAATTCACAAATCTTCCTGCATCCATTGATTACTCTGGCTTGCACTGAATTGCACTATTGTATGGATAGTTTTGCCTCTGTGTAAGCAGCTTGCGTAAGCATAAAGAATGTGATCATGTGATGTTTATGGGTTTAAGGTTTCATCAATTTTTTTTTCAGCTAGTGATTTATTACTTCCACTGGATATTTACTATGGATAAATATTGGAAATGTGTGTGCTGTTTTAACAGTATATTATTCGAATTACATGATGTGCTAGTAGTATTTTAGATACACAAAATTTCCAATTACCTACTGTTTCTTTTTTGATTTATTAAATTCCATACATTTTGTATAGCTGTTATTTTCAGAATATAATGATTCTAATAAGTAGTAACATCATCTAAAATGAAGTTATAGAGACCATGTATGGTCCATATCTTCCATAATGTGTCAATGGAAAAAAAATGTAAATCACCTATACACACTCAAAAAGACATTAACAATATTTAAAGTTCTTTTTCCTCTTCCAAGTTCATATTCACTCTATGTGATTCAAAACCAATAACTAATTGCAAATGGGATAAAGTAGTTGAAGTCTTAGCAAAAATGTGGCATTTTCTAGGCAGACTGGAAGTGCCAGCATTGATTTGATGTCTGAATTAATATTCAGCCATCAAATAAAAAATATTCATCTTTTTTTTCATGATTAATCACAGTGGAGTCAGTTTAGCACATAACTTTAATCCATCAGATGGTATTACTACTCATTAGCTCTGGGTAATGCAACTATTGCCATTACAATGAGACTGATTTATGAAGTTTCTTGGATATATTATTTGGCTATCCTGAACAAATTTACTTTAAAAGTTGTTGACAATTGGACTTATTTTCAACCATTCTTGCTAATAAGATTTTTGCTATTTTTTCAATCAATCATATTGGTTAATTCATCACTATTTGTCTCAACTGAGCCTCCAGCAGGAAATCAATGAAGGATTTAACTTTTTGTTAGGCATATCTATAAAATGAATCACTGACAAGAAAATTAATTTCTTTATCAATTTGGCAGTAATTTCTTTCTCTTGATTAGATCATGGACATGTTACACCTGTCACACTATTATTGTGATAAAATACTCTGATTTCTACTGGAGAAAAATTATTAATAATGAGCAAATAGACTTACCTATAGACTTACCTATACATTATGAGGCTTGGTTACAGTAATTATAAAAAAAAATTTGAAAAGTTTGAATAAATTACAAATCATTAAATTACTGTTCTTCTTAACAGATATCAATAGGGCAGTTGTATCATTACATTTTTTTTTCAATCACTTCTATTAAATCCACTTAAAATATAACTTTATAGCTTTGGTAATATCTTTAGACTGAAAGAAAATTAGAGTTTTGTCCTTCACAATTGTTTTCCCAGTCATGTTTCTATGTGATTAAAATTTCTGTATCTGAATTGATTTCCAGTATATTGGATATTTTATTTATAAAGAAGTGTGTTTTGAAGGTCATGATTCTTTCTTTTACAGCTTATGGTAACAATTTGTTTTTCAAATAACTATCTCAACATCATTTTTTCTGAAGTAATGACAAACAGTATGTATATGCAAACAATGTTTATATGTATGGTTTTTATTACAAAGTTAACAAATTTCTTCTCTATTCAAATTGTGATTTATTTGGTCAACTCCCAAATTAAGCCTTTGGTTAAAAAGATTCACTGTCCATAATTTTGATTTACTCATTTTTATAATAAAATACTACCTAAAATAATGTTGATCAGTATTTTTTATTAGCAATACCTTAGAAATTTCTAAGTAAAAAGTTGTGTTCAGACATATAAATAATTTTACTCATAGTTTATGGTCCATATATCCCATAAATGAGTTATTTCTAAGATCTTCTAGGAATGCCTTAAAATTTCAGATCATTATTAATTACCTGAATCCAATCAAGTAATCTATAGTAGATTCATTTTCACTCTCAGATTGTAAATTAAATTTTTATTTATAATCATTAATAAGTTTGAAGCAAAAATTATTGTTGAATAGCTCAATAACTTTCTCAAATGTTACTTGTCAAATGTTTATTCTAACAGAATAGCAAGTTTTGTTTGCACATGCAATATTACAAAGGTTGATAATATAATAGCTGGCTTTGCCTATTTTATTAGTATTCAAAAATCCTGAGATTTTGAACATTCTGGATCAAATTTCTTTATAGAATCTATGATAATTACACCTTATATAGATATTTCATTTAAAATTAAAAGGGAGTGGTAATCATTTCCACATTCCTTTTATATCCTATTCTAACGATACTTAATATAATGTACCAATAGCATGGTACAATGTATATTGGTATTGAGTGACAAAGGGGAGATTTTTGAAATAAATAACAATATTCATAATAATTATATTTTAGCTATTAGTAATAAAATATATATGTGTGACTATGGGAGGTGCTATATCTAAAAAAAAAATCGTTCTAATTAAAGATGGCCAATTGGTATTGAGTGAGAAAGGGGAGATTTTTGAAATAAATAACAATATTCATAATAATTATATTTTAGCTATTAGTAATAAAATATATATGTGTGATTACGGGAAGTGTTATATCTAAAAAAAATCGTTCTAATTAAAGATGGCCAATTGGAATACCAAATTGTGGGGCATTAAATTCCCAGAAAAAAGAAGTCAAAAAAGATGTGATGCCATACATGAATGGAAGACAGAATAGAGGTATGAAAGTGACCCAGAAAACATTATTATTATTGTTATCTTTCTACAAGAAGAACAGCAGAATTGTAAATAGCAGTAAAATTTAGCAAGATATATGATTATGTGGAAACTTTTACCTCTGCAGTAGTAAAAGCACACATATTTTGCTAATAACCAGCTATGTTGGCCAGTACCACCTTCTGATCCTGTTGCCAAAATTCAGCCTTGATGACTGGTTTTATGCCTATATCATACTGTAGTTCTCTGCTCACATAGTAAGGAACTACTCCATGACAGACCTCATGGAAAAGATATTAAAATCTTCAAGTCTTTGGCCATGGTAAATATCTAAAAAGTATTTTGATTAAAGAAAAAAGAACATTCATAGTAAGAAGAGCATGAACTTTTATTTAATCTAATTCTTAATTAAATACGATACAATCTTTATAAAATGCTTAAAGTTGAATAAGAACTTTATCCAGTGAACTTTCTTATTAATTTAAATATTTGTATTGCCAGTTATTATAATTTGTGTATAATCTTTGTAAACTTTATATGTATATTCATTGATTATTTATAAGTTATATTTATTAACTTGATTTTAAAATTATATTCATTAACCATTGGGTATCATATATATATATTAGTAGGAGTTTAAGAGTAGCATGTATAAATGAATAGTTTGTTTTACTATAATTTATGTTGTTTATTGATTAAATGTATTTTAGAAATTTAAATCAGCAATCTCCATAGTTTTCATTATCTCATGGAATAAATGCCAATACATTCATATAGTTTATAATGTTAGAAATAAAAAGCTTTTAATAAGTAAATATGAGTTATTAACTTAGATAGTGTGTTCAGTGAACCATCACTGACACTGGCACCTAAAAATAAAATAAAAACTATCAAGAGTTTACAGAAATTAATTTAAATAAAATGTCAAATATTAGTATTCAGGGTTTGGATGACCAGGAAATATAATTGTGGCTTTTAAGTAATGAATTATACAATTAGTTGCAGGAGGATATGATTTGGTCATACCGATATTAAACTATATATATACATGTGTGTGTGTGTTGAAATTCCTTTCGTCTCCGGGTATACAGCTAATAATATATAGAAAAAGACATATATTTTGTACAACAGATATTTCCTTTAAAATTAGAAAGGAGTTATGACAAAAATTAAAAATGTAATCAGTCAATCCTCATTTTAAACATCTCTAAAGGTAGTTAGCTATTCTTCAAATGATAACATTAAAAAGATATATAAAAACTAAAATATTAACGCTTCATTAACAAGTTAGTCATTAATATTAGGTTTAAATATTCACAAAAGTAAGAGTTTTTTTGTTAATTACATAAAAAACAATTAGGTTAAACCACATTACTATTTAAAGAAAGTTCAGAAGGTTACTTATGCTAAATCATGTTGCAATGCAGAAATGTTGAACTTCACTACTATCCTGAGTGATGTTATCCAATCCAGGCAGGTGTCATTTATAAAGCTAACTGAAACACAGAAAAATTTGGACAATTTTTTTTTTATCATTGAGCTGCTTAGGTTGTTGGATAAATATTCTTTTCCGATATTGATTGGATAATTGATTTTTCTAAATTGTTGACATTTCTGGATAGATCATTACCTAAGAAAGGGTTATATGAATGAGTTTTTATGCAAAAATATTAGCGAGAAGTCCACTGTAGCAGTATTATTACAGGATTCAATGCAAAATAATACATTTTTGATATAATAAGGACATCTCTATTGATGAATTACAAAAATACACACACACACACACAATAAAATAATTATTTGAAAATTTATAGTGAAAAAATGACAAAAATATCAAAAACACATGCTAGTAAGTAAATAATAAATCAAAAAAGTGAAATATTTTATAATGAATGATATAAAATACATGACTGGAAATAAATATATTTACTATAGTTGTATTAAACTTTTAAATATCTAAATCAATATTTTAAATGCTTGCATCATTTCTAGATAATGGTAACATCATTTTAATTCATTACATGACAAATTTCTGTGATGAATAAAATCATCAGCAGATATCATGTTATTAATCCACTTAATATTTTGGCTATATTTACTTTATTAAAAGCATAGTATGCCTACATGTTCATTTCAGTGTATGAGGTTAAATTCTTATTAAGAAATAAAGACTTGCAGTGTCACTTATAATACTTTTAGAAGCAAAATTTAAAGGTAAAAAAAAGTCGTAATAGAAAACAGGTTAGTAGAGAATTAATGTTAAGTAATGTTGGATGAAACTTGTAAACAAACTAAACAATAATCAGTCGATAATATAGAAAAAAAGGTATTTTAGTTGCAAAGAAATTAACAGTTATTAAATAAAAAGAGAAAAATCAATAATATGTGCTAAAAATTAGATGCATGGAGTTTATCAATATGACATTAGAGTTAAAAAATACAATGCATTCATTAAAACATCGGTTAGTTAATCTTATTTTTTAGAAGGAAAACCATCAAAGAGCATAGAAAATTGGCTAACTAATTAAAATAAAAGTTTTAACCAAAAAGCTAAGAACAGACAAATAATAATAAAAATAAATAAATGATAATCAAGTTATATGCGCAATAATTTATAATGATAATTATATACAGGTCATAAGTCGCTACAGCTATTTTATTTTTATTATATACTTGTAGTTTAAATATTATAGAGTTTATTCCAGAATAATATATATATATATATTAATTAAAATATTTGCGATTTGGATATATATAAATAAATTAAATATAGAATCACAAAATGACAAACTAATATTCATGCACTGCAACTAAACATAGCCTCATTAGAGGTGCTAAACAAATGAACACATGCCAAAAAATAGTGTGTGTTTATATAGTAGATTTATAGTAAACATATATATTATTGTCGTTAACATCTTTAAGTTTTGAAAACATATAAATTGTTCTAAAATGTTTATGTAAAAAGCTCTAATGCTAATCTACCATAATTATCTAATGAAGCTATATTTTGTTAAAATAAATATATAGCATTAAAAAAAAAATCTCTTACATTCAGTTAGATGTTGAATAGTGATTAGATAATGACTGTATTTTACAGCTTATATATTTGAAATAGAAGGTTCTAAATTCTTTCAAGTGCTTACTAATGTATGAGTAAATATTCTATTAATTTTAATGCTGTAAAAAGGCGTTTGCTGTTAACTAAAAGAAGTATTTTGATTTTTTTTTTGGGGTAATTAAAGCAGGCAATTTCATATGATAGCCATCACTATAGTTTTATTACTATATGATTATTCATATAATAAACCAACATGTATTGGCTGCTCACTAACCTATGTATCAGTTATCATGATGGTTTTTTACTTCTGAATTTAAGATCAAGAAATCTCACAATCTGTCTTCTCACTTGTTTGATAGTTCTTAATTAAAATATCTGTTGAACTTTTTTGAAGTTAGCACAAATGTGTGTGTGAATGAACTTTTTTAAACACATATTTATAATCATTATAGATGAAATTAAATTATGACTTTTATTCCCTAATGGCTGTAAAGTCATCAGCCAAGGTACCAGTTGGTGGGTAAAGGGGAGGATGCTAAGAATCTGATTTGTTATTCAATGATGTCATTTCATTTAGAAACTTACAAATTCAGCTGATTTTCAAGTGAAGGTAATTGCAAATTGGAAAAAGAATTTTCTAATATTAAATGGGGCATTTTGGACTTGGTGAAGTTATAAAAAAAAACAATTGAATTAAATACATGGATATATATAATTTATTACAAAGACACAAATATTGAAAGCACATGTTAAACTGGATTTCTCATTAAAAATAATGTAAAAGGTAGCAACATTGATATTGATGATATATCAGATCAAATGACAAAGATTAGTTATTCAACTTAATGAAAGATATCAAATGCGATATTTCAGGTTTATGCTGACAAATTAACATTGAGGATTTAGAAGATTTTTGATCAGATCAAACAGTTTTAAAATTGTCATGAATATTTTATTGGTAAATGATTGAAAGATAAAAATACTGTAGATAAATTTGGCTATAGTAATAGAAATGAGAGCAAACAAACTTTGGAGATCACAGAAAAAAAAAAACCTTGTATATTATGAATTGTTTCTTTTAGCAAAATACCAAAAGAAAATGAACTTGAAATGATAGAAATAAAGATGCTGCTGAATTGGATTATATTTTGACTAACAAAATTATTTATTTCAATATTGTAATTCTTAATAATGGTCAAACATAAATTTGTCTATAATGGTGCTTTCAATAATTAATAATAGTTCCAACACAAGTGAAATAAAACAACTATATAAGAATAGGTTTTTGTCCTGTATTAGGGCCTTTTCAAAATACACTTTTTCTAATATAATCACATGACCCTTATATCTATCAATACTCCCTCTAACGTTTACTTTACATAATCACTTTATATAATCACATAACCTATATATATATATACACCCCCATTTTTTATATACATATTATTTTTATACAATAAATAAAATTACATTAAATACAATTCAATAATTATATACATATATTATACACCATAAATTATACATTATTTTACATTAACTCTATTAAATTAATTATATACACATGCTTTATACACTAAACTAAATTATATATCATTTCACATATATTTCTACTAACCATATCTTCAAATATAACCTTATTTATTTATAGTTAACTAATTATTTACATATATCATATACATTAATTTAAAACAACAACAACAAAACAAACCAACTATATATTAAATTTTCCAGTTATCCTTCAATGCCTATTTACTATTTAACTTTGCAGTTAAATGTGTTAATTTAGTTAAAGGACCTGCAAAGTTGAGTAATAAATGGGCATTGAAGGATAACTGGAAAATTTAATATATAGTTGATTTGTTTTATTGTTGTTGTTTTTTAAATTAATATATATGATATAAACATGTAAACAATTAGTTAATATAAATCAATTAGTTAACTATAAATAAATAAGATTATATTTGAAGGTATGGTTAGTAGAAATATATGAGAATGGATATATAATTTAGTTTTATATATAAAGTATGTGTATTGTAACAGTCAGAATCGTCTATCTCGCTAACACACTGCAGAATTCAAATCCCAACACGAAACTGAACATTCTAGGAGGGGTTGCCTTCTAGATATACTAAGTTCGAATCTAAAGCCCAAATTTCACAGTGTCATCTATGTGACAATGCATCTGAAGCCACTACTAGTATGACCTTTGACCAGTGCCTGGTGGTCAGGGAGAAACAAAAGACTCTATACTAAAAGAAGCTTGGGTGGCTAATTAATGTCTATGGATTTACAAAAGGAATGCAGAAAAATATATATATATATAGACCGAGACAGTGATAGGAATCAATAAAATAAGAGATCAAATTTAGTTTTAAATAATTTCACAAAATTTATTTATATAAAATATATACATCATGCCACTGTCGGCTTATATGAGACAGGGATGCGTATTAAATAATTGTTGGCATTATATTCCAATAAATGACAAAAAGGTTTTAAAGCAAAGTGATATATTCTATTCCTCAGGCTAATAGCATTACGATAATGTGCTTGATGAGATAGGAGTATGTGAGAGGTGCTTTGAGCAATTATACAAGTCTAAGAAAATATTTGAAAATTAAGTGTTCTAAAATATTTATTGATTTCGAAAATAGCATGGACAAAAGCTTACTAAGCAACAAAGTGGGATAGTGATCAAAGCATTTATTTGAGAATAATAATAATAGAGTTGCATTGGGAAGTCAGTATTACTGATAATGAATTTATTAAAGTTGGAGGGTGTGACACGTTTAAGTCACGGATGCTTTGTAAAATAAATATAAAATAGAACAATATCGAATATCCGGAATGATTATGGAGGGTGTCTTGCCGCTAACCCATAGGAAAGTATTTTGATGAACAGCCGAAACTTAGCGACTGGGTGACGATTGTGTTTAATTCCCAGGTGTGTCACTTGGGGACACACTCTGCCTGGAAACCACAAA
Organism: Epiperipatus broadwayi; assembly: GCA_028023455.1. Lineage (NCBI taxonomy): Eukaryota > Metazoa > Onychophora > Udeonychophora > Euonychophora > Peripatidae > Epiperipatus > Epiperipatus broadwayi. The sequence continues at coordinate 7,022,671 of JAQFVV010012400.1, read as the reverse complement.
TGAAGAGAATGGACATGGCCATTTAAAGAATCCTTGGAAAAATAAAACAAAGCAGTCTCAACAATCAATTCATGTACCAGCAATATGAGACTAGTATATATAAAACATCTAAATGGGTTTTACTTGGATTAAGAGGAATGCCCAAACAAATTCCCAAAAATTCATTTAAAAGGGTCTGCACATTCTCGACATCAATGATGAACTTTGTAATTAAAGTAGAACACGGTAATTAAAATAGGAAACTGCATGCTTGCGGGTTTGAAAAGTAAGTATAGATTTATATGCACAATCATGATTAGGGGACACATTTAATCATTGACCTCGTACATACTCTCATATTAGATTAAAATCAATAACATGTAGATTTTAAACTATGTGATTATATTATATCTTAAAGAAAAGAATCACCCTCGAACGAGTGATTTGCAAGATAATAAAATTGGAAAATTATTTAGAAATTTAAAATATGCCTTCATAGCGGCGTCTTATTTTCATCAAAGGGAATAATTCACTCGGTCAAAGACGATTCTGACATATTATCATAATAAAATAACAGAAAGCTTAATCAATAGAAAATATTAACCCAAGGATAGAGAGCAAAATGTTGAGTATATTTAAACACGTTAAAGAAATACATAATGAAGTTATGTGAAATATAAGAAAAACAATTTTAAATAGCTATAGCATGTTAGTTATCACAAGAGCTCTTGGGTTAATTTAGGGTTACCTCTGGAGAAGCATTTTAGGTAGATTGATGGTCGGCAGGTTTTTATATAATTTAACAGCAAAATCTGGAAATGTTCATATTTTTGGCAGCGGCAGCAGTTCTGGGGTTCCTTATGTGATAGCTTCCGATGGTCTGGAGCAGCGGCCGGCTATTCCGAGGGGACATAGCCATCTTGATGCCTCTACTCTGTCATGTCAAGGTTAGCAAATTATTAGAATAGAACTCAGAATGATTTCTCTTAGAAACATTAGAATGGAGAACAAAAGAAAACCCTCCTTTTTATAGTAGAAATTAACAATAGAACTGCCCTGGAGCATTACAAAAATATATCAGACTTATCAGCTGTAATTAAATCTATCCAAATGTCTAAAGGAATTCAACATTAATTAATTTCTTTTGTTAATTTCCCTGTCGACATTCGAATTACAAACTAGATTTAATTAAAAATTACTTTTATTAATTAAAGAAAACCTTAAGTGGATATCTGCTGTTTTTAGATAAACTTATAGAACATTAACTAATTAAACTATTGTCCCTCATTTATTTTAACAGAAATATTTGGAATGACTTTTATTAAATTAAACGAAAATTATTTTACTTTTAAATTGCAATATTTGAATCTATTTACTAAACGAATATTTACTAAATGAGTTTTATTTTAAATCAAAATATATTACGATGGTAATATATTTGTAAATAGATTCAAACAAAATAACTTTAACAATTTATAATTTTGATATGTTTTAAAATGCATATCATAGTGTGTGTGCAATTACGACTTATATAACCTACTTTTTAATAAATCAAAATTATGTGAACATATACATAATCTATAATCATTTATTTATTTGGGACTGAGTTATATATATAATACGAGCATTGTACTCGTGGTTTAAAATTAGGCAGGATTTTCAGTATATAAGCATATTGCAGACACACTACGATAGATTGGGGTTCAAACTAAGGTATGAGGGTAGGAAGTAGGTGAGAAAAGGTGAAACAAAGATCTGCAAAACAGACCTTACTGTTTCAGTATATAATTAATTTAATGGAGTTAATGTAAAGTAATATATAATTTATGGAGTATAATATATGTATATAATTATTGAATTGTATTTAATGTAATTTTATTTATTGTATAAAAATAATATGTATATAAAAATGGGGGGAGGGGAAGTATATATATAAATAGGTTATGTGATTTATAAAATGATTATGTAAAATGAACGTTACAGACAGTATTGATAGATATAAGAGTCATGTGATTATATTAGAAAAGTGTATTTTGAAAAGGCCCTAATATAGGGTGAAAACCGATTCTTATATTGTTGTTTTATTTCAATTGTGTTGGAACTATTATCAATATTTTAATATTTTTAAAAGATTCAAAGAGGTATAATAATCATTAATGACTGAGGAAATGTACATGGAAGCATCCAAATGAAGGTACAGCAAAATTGGATTATATTTTGACTAACAGAAAATACTTATTTCAAGATTGTAATGTTCTTAATAAATTTAACACAGGAAGTGATCATCGATTAGTAAGATGTAAGATACATGTTAATACAAAACTAGAGAGACAAAAATTATTAAGAATAACAATATTTACAGTTGATATTCCTAATCTTCAGAAACATTCTAATGAATTTAAGTTAGAACTTACAAATCGGTTTCAAGTATTAGTAAATTTTGAATATGATTCAGATTTGAATAAAATTAATATAAAAATAACTATACACTTTTAAAAACTGCAACAATTGACCAATAAAATTTCTACTGAGACTAGAGAATTTATGAAGCAAAGAAGGAATATGAATACATACAAAAATGATGCATTAAAAAGAATTGAATATCAAATTCTGGGACACATACTACGTCCTTAATTTTGATGTTTCTGCAGGATCAACTCTCCTCAGGCTCAACAACCATCTGCTAATCAAGAAATTTAAATGATGTTTCCTTGAACCCAAATATTTTGATTTCCTGATGAAAATGCCTTGCCTACTAAACACTGTCTGGTGCATCACTGAGAATTCTCAAATATAAATTCCACTTGCTCACTATGCCTCAGAGAGGATGAAACTTCTCTTCACCTCCTCTGCCACTGTGTTTCCCTTCACCCCTACAGAGTCCTTATAGCCTCCATGTTAAATAACAATATGCCTGCTCTGTTGACTCTCATTGACAATATACTATGTGGATCCATCCTGGAGATATGATTAACAACATTTGTACTGTTGTGCTGGCTCACCTTTAATCATGCACTGGAACGTCTGCTTTAGCTCTATATTAACAAAATGGAAAAAGTTTGAAAAGGGATCAGAATTTGGCTCCCTCTTACAGCTACGATTCTACATAAAGGTTATTGATTTGGCCCCCAAAAGCTGATCCCTTTCACTCCTGAATAGAAAACTCCTTTCCTGGTGAGTGATTTGAGGCTGAATGGCCTGCATCCCTTTGTGATGACACACCTTGCTCTGCATGATTATTGCCCAGATCCTGAGTTTTATGGAAGTAACCTCCAATATGAAGGGTCAACTTGGTCGTGCAGAGCATGGACAAAAGATTAGATCTATTGTTGAACTGTATGAGACATGCAAGCATGGTCACCTATCAACAAGATACTATTCTGGCTTGTTCCTTGCTGATATGCTTCATCCCCCTGATTATCATGTAATATATTCTATGTTTAACCATTATCATGTATTGTAACCAAATTTCTGAATAAAAATTCTATATTTTATACAAAAAAAAAAGGATTGAATATCTTAAATTTTGTAAAATAGTGCAGAAAAGAGTTGAAAATGATATACGAAAGTATATCTGTGAACTAGCAAAGAAAGCTGTATAAGAAAATAAAAGTCTCAAGAATGTAAAACAACATTTTGGTATTGGTAGGAAATTTATATCAGCAATAAGAAAAAAAAGATGGAATTATTACTAAAAAGAGAGATGACATAATAAAATGGGTAAAAGACTTTTATCAGCAATAAGAAAAAAAAGATGGAATTATTACTAAAAAGAGAGATGACATCATAAAATGGGTAAAAGACTTTTATCAGAATTATATAGTAACAAAGAACAAGTACCTTTTATATCTATTACATCTTCCAAATTGCCCAGAATTTTAAATGAAGAAGTGAGATATGCAATTAAATGTATGAAGAAAGAAAAGGCTTCAGGTAATGATCAAATTATAATTGATATATTAAAAGAAGCAGATGAAGAAATATAATTTTTTTTAGCAAAGTTATATAGCAAATGTCTAAATGATAAAGATGTATCAGATGATTGGAAGAATGCAGTAATAATATTAATATTTTAAAAGGTGATAAAGAAGACATTAGAAATTACAGACTTATCAGCTTTTTATCAGTTTTATACAAAAATTTTAACAAGATAATTACAACTCGTCTACAGAAAACATTGGATTTCCACCAAACAAGAGAACAAGCTGGATTTAAATGTTGTTTTAGTACAATAGATCATATCCAGATATTGAGAGAAGTTATAGAAAGGACAAATGAATATGAGTTGCCATTATGTTTTGGATTTGTAGATTATGAAAAGGCATTTGATTCTATAAACATTTCTTCAGTGATTAAAGCATTGGATCATCAAGGTATAGATCCAGAATATTGTCATATTTTAAAAAATATTTATAAAAATGCAACAGCAACAATTACATTACATAATAATACTGGGAAAGTCAACATTGAGAAGGTGTAAGACAAAGTGACTCCATATCTCCAAATTTTTTACAGCAGTGCTGCAAAAAGTATTTTGTGGATTAAAATGGGAAACTAAAGGAGTGAAAGTAAATGGAGATTATTTAAGTCATTTAAATTTTGCAGATGATGTAGTTGTTTTTGCAAATAATGCTTCAGAGCTGCAGGAAATGTTGCAGAAGTTATCAGATGAAAGTAGGAAAATAGGACTAAAGATAAATGTTAAAAAGACTAAAGTAATGTTTAATGAATTTTCTCAAAATATGAAAATAAAGATTGATTATAATGAATCAGAAGAAGTTAACAGTTACAATTTGGTCAAATTATGAATACATATAGAAACATAATGGATGAAATTAATCATAGAATTAAACTTGGTTGGAGTGCTTTTGGTAGAAATAACTTGCTACTAAAAGGAAATATGCCTATGTGTTTGAAAAGGAAGGTTTTTAACAAATGTGTTTTGCCAATTCTTACTTATGGATGTGAGACTTGGACATTTAATAGAAGAGCAATACACAGACTTTAGACCACTCAAAGAAGTATGGAGAGGTGCATGATAGGAGTAACAAGAAGAGGTTGTAAATGCAATGTATGGTAAGAGAACAAACAGGTGTTACTGACCTCATTGAAAAAATTAAAGATTGAAGTGGAGTTGGGCTGGTCATATTGATAGAAAAGATAACAATAGATAAACAATTCAAGTCTTAAACCAGATACCAAGAGATTGTAAAAGACCCAGAAAGAGACTACATGTGAGATGGATCAATGAGATGAGAAAGTGTGCAGGGGTAATGTAGAGAAGAGAAGCTAAAGATCGGAGAAGATGGATTAAACTTGGAGAGACTCATCCTGCAGTTGATTGATAATGGTTGATGATGATGATAAAGAGATATTAAAGGATGACAGAATGAAATCTCTGTGAGATCAGCCAGTCACTCCTTAGAGTCATTAAAATATAATTACACATCAGACCGCATTATTAATATAAAAATAAAAATCAGTATTAGTAATATTCAAAATAACCATTCCTCATTCATAAATAATCTATAATCAAAATAAAATTAGCAGTCAATCTTGGATTTGGACAATACAAAGTATAAATCATCAGTCAATCTGGTAACTGGATTTGAAATGGGCCTTCTGTAGATCAGGTTAACTACTGAGCCATTGCCAGCTTGCGGCAATTAATTAACTATTAGTTTGAGGCACAAACTAAGTGCTCATGCATCAGAATACATAATAGTAAAAAATCAGAAAAACAATATCGCTGCACATTAAAACATGTTTATCATCATCAATGCTATGGCCACTTATACTGTCCAACTATAAACTTAATTTCTAATAAGATTAAATTAAGGGGTTTTAAAGTGTATTCTCTTTTGTGCCAACCAGGATGAAGATTGATTATTTCTGGATGCTCCAAAGCACTAATATACATCCCCATTTATATATCAGTTGATATACATGTTTATATTTCATTAATTATTCCATTTTGGGTGAAGTTGTTTGTTTGTTGTTTATTCATTTTTATTCATGGATATTTTAACTAGAAATGTTTTTATAAAAATATCCTCAATTTTAAAATAAATATTATAAAAAAATCTGAACAATAATTTAAAATTTAATCACTAAGTAACCTATGAGAATTGTATGTATGAATAAATTAAAATTAGTAAATAAAACATATATTATTTAAAGACCCATTATACAAAATTTCATATAAAATTAAATAATTTACATTTATTAATCTCCAAAAAAAGTTTTAAACACAAACACTAGACGTGAGCAATAGTTATTCCAATTTTACATAAAAGAATAAGAAACATCATAACCTCATATATTCTAAAGATGTATGTTAATAAAATAAGGGATCACTTGCTTGCCACTTGAACTAGCTACTGTAAACATCAGATGTTTATATAAGTATCTTCATTGGTATTCAAACATAAGAATGCATTGCTTAAAAGGTTTAGAAGAAAGGAGTCAAATGTTGGTCCCTTTACTGGTGCCTCTTTGCTGAGATCAAATGTCATATGCATTTAAAAGTTTAGTCAACATCACCTATAAGGATCTTACTTATAAATTGTATTGATAACTTATTTATCAAAGCATTCTTTAAAAAAAAATAGAAGAGAAAAACTTTCAGGAGGAAAGAAAGCTGTTCATTTGAAAATAAGCAGTTATATTATTGTTATTAAACAAGGCAAAACTCTTCATACAGTAGTGTCACCCTGTGCCAACCAGAGTAATCAATGAATGCTAGAAGGCTTGTGCATAAAATTCCTAACTAATACCTACTCATACAATATCCCCAGACTAGTTTCTAGCTTGTGGCCTTCGCAATGCTTTCAGATCCAAGGCTCCTCGTTGACAAAGGCCACAATCCAGAAACTAGTCTGGGAATATTGGATTAATAAGCATTAGATAGGGATTTTATGCACAAGCCTTCTGGCATCCATTGATTACTCTGGTTGGCACAGGATGGCACTACTGTATGGAGAAATGGGATGGTGAAATTTTCATATGAGAGATGCATTAAAATGAAAATGTTTGGTAGATTACAGTTCATGGATAATAAAAGAATAGCCAAAATAGTATTTAATTGGGTTATGAGTAAAGGGCAGGTAACAAGATAGGTGAGAAAGGTAATGTAGTAAGTATGCAAAAGATTTGGATAAAGAATTTATATCAGTATATTTGTACAGAAGATGAGATGATTGTGTTAAGAGGATTGTTGAGTGTTATAGTAGTAAGGAATTAGATAAATGAATAGATTTATTAATAAAGAATAGGGAGTTAGAGAGATGGAGAAATAGTATGGAGAGCAAAAAGAGTTTAAATATATATAGAAATAAACAGAATATTATGTGTAAATTAATATAAGATAATAGTAAGGAAAGTAGTTTATTGTTTAAGGTTCAAATGGGATCTTTAGTAACAAAAGAATATACATGTAAATGGAAAAATATGGGTGATTTATTTTTTAAATTATGTAAGAAAGGAATAGAAAATATTAGGCATTTGTTAATTAAATGTAAATGCTTGAAAATAGAAATGTTATATATAATGAAGTTATGGAAGAATAAATATGAAAACAGTAATTATACAGAAAGTGAATTATTGGTTTTTATTCTGGGTTTGGAAAATGATAAAGGGGATTTAGATATAAAGGTCATAGATTTGACAAAGATTATGTTGTGGAAATGGGATGGAACAAAATATGGAAAAACTTAGTGGGGAATGGAAAATTAAGTAACTAACAGGTTTATCTGGACATAATTGCCCAGATATTCTTGACTTCATTTAAGGAGAAGCCATAGTACATCACATTACATCACATCATACCCTTGTTTAATAACAATTATGTGCTAGTATAAGAGATGGTGATCATGTGATATTATATTATTGTTATGCATTAATTCTGAGGAAAGAGTTGTTTACATTTGTATAAGTTGTTCAAGTATTCTAGAAGATTGCATCATCCTGTTAAAAAGAAAAACAAAGACAATTAACTCAGGTTTAGGAAATAATTGCCTAAATCAAGTTCAATCTTCACTCATGATAAGCTTCTTTGATTATAAATATTTTAAAACAAAGAACTTTCTCACTTGAAGTCTTAGAGGAAGCTTTGAAAAAAAAGCAAATTTAAATAAAGATTTAGTATTTAATGTTAGATATATAAATATTAGACATGTACTTTTCTATTTTTAGAACTTGTAGATTTCTATTACTTGCACAGGTAGTAATGCAATTTATCTTTATAAAATTACATATTTTTGTGCATATACCTTCTCACCATATGATTGAGTGAATGAGTAGATAGTTAAGAGCTATATTATTAATATTATAGTTTGTGGGAATAAATAAAAGAATCAACAACTTTAAGTATGGTTTTAACATTGGGGAAACTTATGCAATGTTTTCATTTGTTTCTGTTATTATAAAAATTTGTTTTATCTTCAGAATATTAAGATAAGCTTTATGTAACATTTACATGAGGGTGTCTGCAGCTGTTATCACATAAGAAATTTTACTAAAAAATTCTTTCATTTCACTTATTTTTTTTTTGTTAACAATGTCAAATAAATATAAATAATTGTTCTTCTAAATAAATTCATATTTGTATGATTTATCAGAACTTAGTTTGATTTGATTTATCATCATTATCCCTGAGATTATTTTCACTAGTTATTTCTATTTGGAGTATATTTCAAGGTTAATAAAATTGCCCATTGATTTTAAATATATGTTAGTATAAAGTCTTGCTTTTATTTTAGTATTTATATGCATAAATAAAATTATATTTAAACAACTAACAAGTTTCATTACTTGTAAAACTTCTAAAATGATAATCGTACTTACTGTGAGGTCATTAAATAAAGTCTTTCACCATTATATACCATTACATATGGTTTCCCAACATGCAGCCCAAGAATAATTGTTAGTATAAATCTGTAGATTTATAAACATGTAACTGGGGTGTAAATTGTCAATGAACATAAAATATTTATCTCATAGCAAAAATATTTTTTTTTTGTATTTCATTTATTCTATATATCTCTCTCATTGGGACAAAAATAAATAATTGTTAATAACAATAATTCATATTACAGGATTAAAAATAAGTAGGATTCTTATGCATATACATGTATGTTATATTTTTTATAGAGGTAACAAAAAAAAAGAAGGTAGATCCTGGACTGCTATTTATGATAATTACATTTATTAAAATAATATTTATTAAATGTTTAACCGTTCATAATTTTAGTTTGCAATTTTACGTGTTTGGTCCAATTCGCCCCCTGGTGAATTTTTCCATAAGTATTATATGTTAAAATGTGTATTTTTTTGTATATTTTATTATATGAAAATTTCATTCAAAAAATTATGATAGATGGCAGGAAATTAAAAAAAAACTGCTTTACAAAAGACATAAGCCCCACCCTGACATGTTCAGCTATTATTCCAAGGCCATCCAGTAAAACATTCAGAGTATTAATAAATTGTTTTAAAAAATAGTCCCAATGACCAAAAATGTATTTATTTGGAATTTAATATGGATTTAGATATTTTTTTGCAATAATTTACACTATATTGATTAGATATCAAGAAATATAAATTATTAATAACTTATTTTGACTGGAAATACTTTATTTTCAAAAACATAATGTTATATTAGCACTAGCATGATTATAGCCTTAAGCTATTTAGAAGTTTATCTTCCATGTAAGCAATCTACTTATACTTCTGAGTATGAAAATATTACAATTTTGCAATAAATATTCAAAAATTTTATTTAAAAATAATTAATTAGATATAAGAGAAATAAATAAATATTCATTTAATTTTTTAAAACTAATCAGAAATAATGAAGATTTTGTTGATTTGGTAAATTGAAAATAATCTTTCTGAAATGTGTGTAATCTTTTTGATTTGATTGTGATGTCATTTTTAAAATATTTATAAAAACAAAATGTGAACATTTAAAATTTATTTCAGTAGTAAACAAAAATATCTACCAAATGAAGTCAAATTTATTATTTTTTGATAAGTAATAATCATTTAATCATATATTTTACAATGATGTGTGAGACAAAGAAAAACATCAGAAAATGCTGAAATGTTTGAGTCTAGCTGCATTAAGAAAGAGTTAATAGTGTTATACTAATGAATTAGTATTATAGATAAGAACTAACCCAAATTTGTTGGTGGATCTAATCTTGATTTTCAGGAAACAAATGTTCAAAGAATCAAAAGAGAAGTTAGAAGAGAATAAAAAGCTATAATTCTAAAGAATGGTAAAAAAATAGAAGATAATTCTAATGATTTGAAAGCAAAGATAAAAAAAATTGGGAGAGAAGTTTGTTTTAAAAGCTCAATTTAAAAAATAACAGTCATGAAAAGTAAATTAGAAGAGTTCAAACTGAAAATGTAATCTTGAGGGAATAATCTAAAAGCAAATCCATAGACCTAAAAGAAAAAATAAAGAAGCCAAAAAATTGAGATTCAGAAGATGAACAAAAAATTACAAGAATCACAAGAAGACTATAAATAATTTCAAAAACAAGTCATCAAAGATAATAGAGATTTGAAAAGAGAGTTTAAAAATTTCAAGATAGAAAAAGAGTGCTCATTCTCATTATTGTACAATAAATGGGAAACAAAAATGGAAAATGTCATTGAGACTTAAAAGAAGAAAATGCATTAAGTCTAATCAAGAATATTACTTGCAAATTACCAATAAAATAAAAGATAAGGAATTAGGAGAAATGCAAGAAAAAATTCAGATAGTATCTAATACAATCATGGGCTGATTTTAGGGGATTGATTATCAACTGAATAAACTTAATACTAGAATCAATGAAGCAAATAAGAATAAGGTCACCAATGATGAACTAAAACAGATCATAGAAAAAGAATATGAAAACATATTGAGGCTATTAGAAATAAATTTGCAGCAAGGCAAGCAAAAAATTAAAGTGAGTGAAATAGTAACTTAATGTCAGAATAAAACTCAAATAAACAAAGAAGCATCAATAATTATTGATAGCATAAAAGAACTAAAGATAACAATGCAGAATAAAGATAAGCAGGTAAACATGCTAATACAGCAGATAGAATGAAGAAATGCAAATTTTATATCTACAAAAGACCAACAGAAAGAAGCAAATGATGATAGTCAAACTCTACCGATGAAGACAAAAATAAGGCTTCTTAAAGTGGATTTGTTGCGAATGATTCTGCATTAAATGTGATTCAAAAAAATGAACAACCTCATCATGTAAACTCATATATATTCTGCTTTGTTAGTGTAAAAATGTTTAAGGGGAATATAATGAAAATCCCATGGAGCTGCCAGAGTTTAGTTGTTGTTGTTATTTGAATCCCTCAAACTTATTCCAATCTCAAAGAGAAGATGATTAACTATTTTTGGAATGAGGACAAAACTCTATATGAGACAAAATATCCCCCCAGAGAAATACAGCTTTAGCAAAGGCATCACAACCCAAATTTTTTAGACAGCAAGGCTTAAAAGCCCTAAGCACTCCATTTATCTGAGACAGATATTGTAAGAATAATGAAACAGAACCTACCCCAATATATTGAAATCATATTAATTGGAAACAAATGTTGTACAGTAGAAAAAGTGTCAGATATTTTAAGAACATTAGAAGCAGGTAGCAACTCATGAAAATGATATGAAATTAAGGAAAGAAATTTCTGAGTATTCAATTTCTAACCTAAACTTAAGTGAAACAGAAAGTAAAAAAAAAACAGCAGAACAAAGTAGAAAATAAAATTACCCATCAAAAAAGATGACACAACCACTATAATGAACCCAACAAATACAGACCTCATAATAAAAAACCCAACTAAAATGTTGAGTTTCAACCAAAAAACTGCCTGGAAAGAAAAGCCAAAGACTGTAGTAAAAACTACTATGGAAAAAAACCAAGAGTAGACAAACAAACTACCAGGACCTCATAAAAATGTTTCTCACTATGAGGTTCACTAATTAACTTTAAGAGAAGCAATTTACATATGATAATAAACTCACTAGAATTAGATGCAGATGAGCTTTTTCAAGAGGACCAAAAAGACAATATATTAGTAAATAACTGTCCTCAAGTTATGAAGGAATTGAAATGAAAGTCCTATTGGACACTACTAAAACAGTCAACTCAAATCACTCTGACAAATAGTTGAAAAGCCAAATTATTTGCCCAACAAATATGGATCAAAATCCATATAAAAACTATGAACTTCAAACATGTAATCTTGATTATAAGTACACTCATATATGGTTTCTTAGACAGATTCAATTTCTTTATTGGCTATAAGAAAAAGCAAGTTATTTATCAGAATTAAACTATAAATTTTATACATTATGTTCTGTTTCCTTCAATAAGCCTCTCCTGTATTCAAACCACAATAAACAATTTATACCAACCCACATCAGTGCAGATCAATATAAGGAAGAAGTGGTTAAACAAATATATTAAATGGTAGAATAGGATATTATAAAAAATGCACCTCACCATACATCAACTATTTGTTAATTGTTATGAAAAAAGATGAATTAGCACTTTTCTGTCTGGATGCTAGGTTTCTAAACCAAAAGACTATACTTGAACATGATGTCCCAGTCATTATAAAAGAATTGCTCACAAAATTCAGGGACATAAAGATATTTACCATGGTCATCTTTATAGACAGTTATTGGCAAATCTCTTTGCCCTCTGATACCAAAAGTATACCAGTTTTAAAAATACAGAGCAAACCTATATCTTCTGTCAGATGCCATTCAGTTTAATAAATTGGAGCCATCTAAATCCATTGCCTAAATCAGATATTGTTAGAAGAAATCAAAGCCATTATTGCCTTGTATGTCAATGACATAATCATTGCTTCTAAGAGCATCACAGAACATCTTTACCATTTAAAAACCTTCTTTAGTGAATGTATAGACAAGAACACCAAAATCAATATTAAAAAAAGCACTATTGCAGCAAGAGAAATAATTTTCTGAGTCATTTGGTAGTGTAAATGAGATAAAACATCACCCCCAAAAAGATAGCTGCTATTCAGAAATTTTCTACACCAGAGAACAAAAAGCAACTTTGCTACTTTTTTGATGTGTATAACTTTTACCATCACTTTTATGAAAACTTCACATATGATGCAGTTCATCTTCCCAAATTACTAAAGAATGAGGAAAAATAGACATGAAAATTCGAACATTCTCAAGAAATAAAATAAATTAAGATGAAGTTTGTAGATAAATGGGTGTTATATTAGTCTAATTTTAAAGCCCGTTTTGTATCCAGACAGACAGCAATGAGTATAGTTTAGGCATAATGATGCTTCAATTGGATAAAGAGCAACATCCAGGTGTATTGTATTTTCTCAATAGACATTTAAAAGGTACTGGATTTCACTACTGCACCATAGAGAAAGATGCATTTGCAGTTGTTTGGACCTTTAATAAATTAAAGCAGTTTTTGTTAGACCCACAAATTATCATAATAACTGACCACAAGGGCCTTGAATTTCTAAGCCAAGTATATTTAAATAATGAAAGACTAATTAGATAGAGTCTCAGGCTTTTTTTACAGTAATTTTACTATAAGATGCAATACTGCCAAAACAAACAAAATATAATTCCGATATACTCATTTAAAATCCCACTAAATTAGAACATAATAATAGTAATATTGACAATTTATATATAACAAGGTCTCATTGTTGGCTAATGGTTCTATCATGATGGAATTAAATTTTTTTAAATAAATGGAGGTACCAAGACCAAAAGATCATTGCATAATTAATAGATAAATTTCCCTAGACGGTTAAGATTCGACTAAGAAATTTCCCTAGAAGGTTAAGATTCGATTATTAAAAATAAGTTCTCCTACTACAAATTAAAAGATTGTTTATTGATGTAACAAGTCAAAGAAAATGATAGTAAGATTTCAAGAGTTATAATTCTTGTTGCTGTCAAGGTAAAATTAATATACTATGCACATTGTATGTATAAACATTATGGCCCAAGGAAAGTAGAACAAATACCATGGAGGTATTCATCCATCTTAAATAGACTAAAATTTTGTGAAATTTGTCTGACTAAATTTAAAAACCAATCATAGATAAGCAGATTCCAATTTATTATACCAGATGGGCCAAATGAAATTCTAGCCATAGATTTTTATGGATCTTTGCCACCATATTGATGTTATAAAGTTATCCTAGTAATGTATGTGTCTTTTCAAAATTTATCTCTGCAAACCCAGTATAAAAGTCCAATGCACATAATGTTATAAAGAATTTAATTAACATTCAATTCATATTTGTAGGGAAAGAAGTCAATTTTGACAGATCATGCTACACTCTTTATGTCACCCAAGTGGAAAGATTGGATAAAAAACATATGATATAAATCATATATTAATTTCCATTCATAATCCCCAGTCTAAGCAGTGGGAAAGAATAATGTGGGAAATTTCCATAAGGTAACAATAAAGGATGGGTCAACAAATTATAACATATATAAAATTCAACTCAAAATGAATCAATTGAATTCATCCCAAGCAGTTTACACTTCAATTATAAAGAGCTGAATTTAATCTAAACCCCAATTCCAATGATTCCTGAATAAGTAAATCATGATGTAGATTGTAAACAGGCTAAAGCTAACCTTATTAAGACTAGCATTGAACATAAGGCAACTGGTCCACAAAAACCAAACCCATTTCTTGTAAGAGATTCTGTACTCTTAAAAACTCAACATGACAGCAATCCACAACAAAATAAATATAAACAATTTTTCAACCTATAAAAGAAACTATATAAAATAATAAAACAGATAGGTAAAAATGTAGTGTATATTGATATAATGTCCAGTTTTATAAATGTTAAATTTCTGTATTCATATTTTTTAAATGTCATTAATAGATCACTAATATATATATATATATATATATATATATATATTAGTGATATATTAATGACATATGTTTTCTTCATATATATATATATATATATATATATATATATGAAGAAAACATGATACAAATTTACATAAAATTCAATAAAAAATGATGTTACATACAGGCAATATTAAAGAAAAAAAATAAAAGAAGCAATACTAATAAGAAATATAAAACTAAGTTTAATAGGAATTCTGGAGTTAGGATGAGATTGGTATAGATATAATTCTTAAATAATATATATAGAGAGAGATAAATACATAAAGAAAAAATTATTTATAAATGAATTATGGGTTGTAAAAAAATAGTTATGTTACATAAGAGTATACACATGGATATATTTAAGAAGAGTGAAATGTTGTTATTATATGTCAGATATTACATATTGGGAAAAACTTAGTAATATTTATATATAAAGCAGTATAATATTTATGAGAGAATTATATAATAATAATATCAAAAGTTAAGGTGTATATATAAAGCGTTGTAGTAATTATAGATATATTTAGTTTAAATAATAGATAATAGAGGAAGCTAGGTTATAAGATAATTAAAAAAAAAAACGAAAAAAATATTTTGAAAAAATTAAAGTAAATTGAATAAGTTAAAGAGTACAATTTATAGGTTATAGATATTATAAAAAAATAATAATAGATATAAAGTATTCTTTTTAATAGAATAATGAATAAGTTAATAATAGATATTATATGATTTAAAAATTAAAAAGAGTATTAATAAATGAAGTACGGTTGAACTGACAGTTATATAAATATAAAATTATTAAGAATATCAAGAATAAAATTTATCTTTATAAGGAATAGAAATAATTAGGAGATTATTAAAAATGAATAATATATTTAGACTAATAGATGTTCTTGAATATGTATGTATTTTTATATTTATTTTCTATTTTGTATTTATATTGTATATTTTATTTTACATTAACCGTATTATTTTATTTGGATTTGATCATATTTATTTCCGTTTAATTATGTATTGTTATATATTTTATGTTGTTTTTAGTTTTTTATTGTTCATATTTTTATAGTATTATTTATATAGTTATGTATTTTATTTTGTTCATTATATCACAGCTCTGAAGAAGATTGCAGGACAGTCAAAATGTCAAATGTATATATATATATGTACAATAAAGGGTTTTGCTAGAAAGTGCTCAACGAGGTTTGGATAAATTGTACTTATAAGATATTACAACAAAATAAAGGAGAGCATGATTCTGGTAAAATGATAAATTATGGGTAACATTAATAAAAATCTGGATAATTGTTACTTAATGTTGAACTACTATTTTTTTATTTTTACAGTAGCATTAGTTTCATTTCATATAGTATATTACTGACTATTTCAAAAGATTTATAAATTATAAGAAGTCTTTGACCAAGAGTAATGTGCAAGGACTAATCATATTTTTAAGGATTTTATTATTATATTGATTCAAGTAAAGAAATATTATATTTTGGTAAAATACTTAGTAACTTAATATAAACAAAGATCAACCCTTTTGTTTTTTGTTAATAAGAATTTAATTAAAAAAAAAACAAACAAACAAGGCATTTGTTAAATTTGAATGTCATTATGATAAAAAAAAAGTTACTAGAGATCGCAAATTAACTTTTTTAGTCCATTCCAAAGAATATGATTTATGTTTTTATACGTTTTAATCAAATGTGTGAAGAGATTAAAATTTTATAGTATATCTAAGATTTTTCTGTTAATATTTATAAAAATCTCTACTCTTTAAATCTCAAAATTTCTATACATTTTTGTTTGTTAATTACAATGGTAGAAATGTAACTAAAAAAAAAAAAAACGAATGAGACTAAAATAAAATATAGAAGTAGATTTGAAATTGAAAAGCAATATTATTAAATATTTCTAGAGGCTAAGAAGTTTATGTCAATATGAAATACGATTAGATAACTTCATTAGTATTTTGTGAACATGAAAAATAAAACTGTATTCAGAATTTTTTTTTTTTTACCATTTCGTGATATATTTACTATTAGTAACTTTTGTTCTTGAAACTTTTTAACAATATCGTTGCAAAATTTTATTCAGGATTGAAGAATAAAATTGCAGTGTGAAATTTTAATTTATTCTTTAAATTTGCTTTCTATATTTGGTTATTAATAAGATAATATTAATTTTGAAAAAATAAAATGAAAATTAAAAGAAAAAAAAATCACTCAACTTGTCTGAACAGAATATTTATAATCTCTGATAGAAAAGTATTTATGAAATTAATATATAAATTATTAAAGAAACTTAAAAAATGGAGATAGAATATGTGCTTATATAATCTTTCAGTTATATAAATGTATAAAAATAAGAGTAGTAATAATTATTTAATAATGGCTTTTACTTACTTTCACTAAATATAAAATGGTTTTTAGTTGAAGAATATTAAGAAATTAACTGAAAGTACTTCTACACTGTTCATTTAGCATTCTTTGAAGATGGGGTTGATCGCTGAAAGAAAATATATATTTTTAGAAAAATAAAAAAATAAATCATGGTTCATTAATAAGCAAGAAAGTTATTTGCTTGACCACCCAGATAAAAACAATGTACTTGGAGATTTAAAAGTGATAAGAAAAAAATATAACCAACATAATTACCTAAAATTGGCGAAGAAGGGAAGGTGTTATATCTCTTCTCTTACTAATTAAAAATGGCCTATTGGAATGTAGATAAGGAACAAATGTAATTAAAAGTGTGATCAGTAAAAATGTAAAAGTACAGTGTAAATAAATTATATGTATTAAAAACATTTTTTTTTTTGTAAAGTTATTAATTTCATCAAGCATTGGTGGTCAAGAGGTCAGCAACAGCTGCTTTACAAGCAGTTGTCTCAGGTTAGCAGGTTTGCTTTTCAGCTGGTGCTATGACACATGAGAAAAAAGTTATTAATTTCATTTGGCTGATAAGAACATATTATTTTTACAGTCAGAAATGAGCATTATATTTAGAACATAAGATAATTATTTATTTAACTGGTAATTAATTTTGAAAATAAATTACAAAAAATAAAGTTGGTGGGGAATTAAATTCCTGAAGAAAATGAAAGAAAATGTGTGACAAGGTAGATGCGTGAGAGATGGCTATAGGGTATAAAATGCAATTCTGGGAACTGTGTGGTTGCCTTTACCTCCAGAGAATCCACCAACCAAATGCATTGCTAAGCTTCAAGGAATGGTCATTATGTTTTTTTTTGTCCTGCCATTGAGATGACACATTGATTCAAGATGTCTTGCCTATATTACACCAAGAATCCTAACAAGTCCAATAAAGATATTGCACTCTGAAATCAGGGATCAAAATATTGTGTAAGGATTTAAAATCCATAATCATGACCTGTATATGTCTCATGTACCTATATTAAGAGAAATATTACCACTAAGATGAATGACAGCTCTTTATAACCATTTAACTTTTGATTGAAATATATAAACTCTTGATGGACTGACTAAGTTGCTTAATAATTATGAGTAAAAAGAACTTTATTATAACTATTAATATTGAAGATTAATTTTGTAAGTTTGTACCCTTTTTTCATATTTATTCTTAATAATGTATATGTTAGTAATGTTTAGTAGAGATGTGTATGAATAATTTGTATTTTGATTATTGTTATTTCTTGTTTATTAAATACTGTTTTACAACTAAAATACAATAATCTCCATCGTTTCATTTCCTCAATGAATAAATGCTAATACACTTAATTATTTAAATATATAAGCATAATGAAGGATTTCCTAAGAAGAAGAAATCTTGAATTAATTAACTTTGTGACAATGTATTCAGTTATACAGTCCACTAAACACTGGTGCCTCTAAAAAAAAAAGCTGTTGCAAGTTGGGTTTTTTAGATCTACAATTTCTACTGTAGAAAAATAGAATATAAAATATTATCCAGGGTTTAGCTGGCCAGGAAATATAATAATATTTTGTGGATACTTGGGTGCTGATTCATTTGTAAAAGAGATGCAATTTGTTCATACAAAAAAAATCATTAACCAGTTCTATCTATATGTAACATTCAATATATAGCATAAAACTATATGATGAGCATGCATCATATATGGAGTATTATGGTAGATTGTATTAATTAAAACTCCATAATAACTGGCTATTGTAGAAACAATAACAAAAAAGTATGATCTGGTACAATGGTGGCCAAAGTGAGGCTACAAAATGGATAACTCATAACCTGAGATAAGAATCAATATGATCAGAAAGTCATAATTATTTGAAAAGAAAAAAAAAGTGATCAAATTTTTTGTTAGTTTTTGGTGAATGTTTTATTGATTTTTCTTGGTACTTTCTGAGGGTATAGATGTAAATAGGCAGAGGTAGTGGCAAGGCAGGGGTCAATGATTGTAGTACTATTTGATAAATTTTAATTAAAAAGAAAAAAGAGAACATTGTTAATTTTTTTTTTTTTAAAATAAAGCAATCATAAATATAGTTAAAAATTCATGCAATAGTAAATATAATTAAAAATCAAATGTATTATTGCCAGTTAGTGGAATTAAAAAAATAAAAGAAACATAGATTATATATGAAATTGCAAAGTAGGAAAATAATTCAGGACAGTATGCCAGAGGTTAGCAAAATGGAAACAAAAGAGCAGAAGTTGACATTAAGGAACAAGAGAAATCAGAAAGTGTGCTAATTATCAAACAATGATAAAACATGACTAGGTAATTTAGAAGAAAATAGATGCATAATGAATAAATGTAGCATGAACATCATGATCTTAGTGGATATAAAATGGTGTTTATGTTACATATGAACATTTAGGTGGAAAAAACAGCACTGAAACCCATGAGTGGAATATTGATGGAAAAAATAGTGATAAGAAAAAAATGGAATGAACACATTACAAATGCCAGTGCTAATCTAATAGTTATATAAAATTATAGTAATGGTGGCAAAGTTATGAAAATGATTTTTTTACAAAATAAATTTTGTCACAAAAATTTTAAAAGTAAAAAAGTATGGTATAAAACCAAAGGGAATTCCTATTGTGAACTTCCCAAGGAAAAAATAAATTTAAAATTAGAACTGGACATGATACAACAGATTCAATTCCAGAAGAAAAAAGTCACATATTTTTCAGGTCATCCCAAATGACCATTCTGTTGGTAAACAAATACATGTAAAGGGGTAAAAATTAAAATTCAAGTAATAAAGGACAGTTATATTCCCTGAATACTTTTGATCTGTATAATGGAAAATGAAAAGAAAAAAGAATAATGATAATAATGGTAGAATAATGATAATAACAGTTTTTGTAATAGAAGGAAAATAAATTTATATGAAAAAAGGTCAAATAACCAAATTTGAATGAATTCATTAAAAATATTTTTCATAAGTGCTGATATATGTTGCTGTGCTTCAGTGATGATGATGGATGGGTGGGGATGTTATTAGCATCATAGTGCAGTGTGTTCATGATACTTTTGGAAGTTAAATATCTCTGCACTGCACATACCCAAAGTTATAGATTTGATTTTTTGCCCCTAAGTCTCAAAGAAGGGTGTATGCAAAATATTTGTGATCATTACTAAGAGCCAGAAATCATGAGCATCTTAAACTCATAAAATCAAATGACCAGGCTACAGGTGATAAACCAAACCAGGTTTTATTAATTTCATCTGGGTTGTAAGGTGCATTATAGTGCTTATAATGAGATCAGTTTTCCTGTATTCATGCTGCAGAGTATGCTCATGACTGTTTTATTCACCATGGTTTGAAACCAGCAGTCATATTTGTCAGTAAATCATGACACAATAAACATATAAAAAAAAAATAATGATGACAGATTTAGTTTGACTAGAGGCTCTGTAGTTAAATGCAATATTGCAAAACCAGCCTAAAATTATTCCAGCTTGTAAGTCCATAAAACATGGTGAGTGCTAACCAATCATTATATATAAAAGAATTTATTCTAAAAAGTTTTATGCAAAGTAATTAACAATAAAATCAGTTAAAATTATGCCAATTGCATCACCCAATCAAAGAGGTATTGTACTATTAACTCGGTATAAAGCATATTAAACATTTTGGTTTCTGTGAAGAGGGAATAGATGGTTAAAAGAAAAAAAAATTTTTTAGAAAAATAAAAAAATAAATTGTGTTTCATTAATAAGCAAGTAAGTTATTTGTTTGATCACATAGATAAAAGAAAATGTACATGACGATTTAAAAGTGATAAGAAAAAAATTCTAATCAATATAATTATCTATAATTGGAAAAGAATGGGCAGTGTTATATCTCTTCTCTTACTAATTAAAGATAATTAAAGATGGTTGATAGAATGCAGATCAACAACAAATATAATTAGAAGTTTTATTAGTAAAAATGAAAAATATGGTATAAGTAAATTGTATGTATTAAACATAGTCTTTTTTGTAAAGTATTCATTTGGCTGAAAAGAATATATTATTTTTACAACTGGAAATGAATACTATATTTAGAACATAAGAAAATTATGTATTTCACTAGTAATTTAATTTTGAAATAATTATAAGAAAATAAACTTGGCAGAGAATTTTAAAGAAAAAAAGAATGAAAAGGTGTGACAAGATAGATGCATGGGAGATAGGCAGTAGAATATAAAAGGTGACCATGAGAACTTTTATAAAAAGATTTCTAGTAGTTCTTTTGTAGCTAATGTTTGCATTTTTTATCAAATGGAAAATCACATAAGAAAAGACACAGAGTGCTTTAGAATAATTTATTGCATAGTTGCCTTTACCTTCAGAGAAACCACCAACCAAATGCATTGCTAAGCCTCCAGATATGGTCATTGATGCCTTTTTCTTTTTCTGCTGTCAAGATGACATTTTGATTTAATCACCTTACCTATATCACACTAGAAACCCCAATAAGGTGAGTATGAGATGACTCCCCTGCCCCCAAATCATGAATCAACATATTGCATAAAAATCTAAAATTTAGAGCTAAGTTTATATTTGCCACATGTACCTATATTAAGAGAAATATTATCAGTAAGATGAATGAGAGCTCTTTATAACCATTTAACTTTTGATTGAAATATACAAACTATTAATGGTTGGCTAGGTTGCTTAATAATTATGAGTAACAAGAACTTTACTATAACTATTAATGTCCAAGATTACTTTTGTAAGCTTGTATCTTTTTTTTAAATATTTGTATTTAATAATGTATATGTTAGTAAAGTTTAACAAGAATGTATATGAATGAATAATTAGTATTTTGATTATTGTTATTTCTTGCTTATTAAATAGTATTTTCAAACTAAAATTCAGCAATCTTCATTATTTAATTTTCTTGGTGAAAGAATGCTAATACACTTAATTATTTAGATATATAAGCATAATGAAGAATTTTCTAAAAAAAAGAAAAATAATCTTGAATTAATTAACTTTGTGACAGTCTGTAAAAAAAGCTGTTGCAAGTTGGTTTTTTTAGATCTACAATTACTGTTGTAGAAAAGTAGAATATAAAATATTATCTGGAGCTTGGATGCCAGGAAATATAATTGTATTTTCCAAATACATCACTGTTGATTTATTTGTAAAGGAGATGCAATTTGGTCATACAGAAAAATCATTAACCATAATATTATGAAATCACTACAACAGAGATTAAATATGTTAAATAAAATTAAGTAAACTGAGTATATTTTTGAACTTAAAAGAACAATCATGATTATAACATACCGAGTCATCAAAGTATACTTGCTTTACTAAATTTTATTAAACATATTTAATCTCTGTTGTAATATATATAAAATACATATTTTGCAGGTTCATCCGTGTTAAAGACTTTTAATATTAATCTACTGACGTTTCGACTTGGTCACACAAGCCATCCACAGAGTTATAGAAGGTAGCGCCTCTACAACCATCTTTCTACCTTCTATAACTCTGTGGATGGCTTGAGTGACCAAGTCGAAACGTCAGTATATTAATATTAAAAGTTTTTAACATGGATGAACCCACAAAATATGTATTTTATATATTTAACCCATGCAAATCTTCGTTTTAATATATATATATAAAATCATAAATGCTAACATGTGATATGTAGATGACATAATCATAACCCTCATTTTTAAATAAATAAATAAAATGCCAGCAATTTGTCAAAACAACACTAATAATAAAATTCACTTTTTATTTAAAACCCACTTATACTTCAAAAGACAGAGATGTGATGTGATGTATTATGGCTTCTCCTTAAACGAAGTCAAGAATATCTCAGCAATTATGCCCAGATAAACCTGTTAGCCACTTTATTTTCCATTCCCCACTCTAAATTTTTCCATATTCTGCTCCATCCCATTTCAACAACATAATCTTTGTCAACTCTATAACTTTTATATCTAAATCCCCCTTATCTTTTCCCAAACCCGACATAAAAACCAATAATTCACTTTTTGTATAATCACTTTTTTCATATTTATTCTTCCATAACTTCATTATATGTACCCTTTCTGTTTTCAGGCATTTGCATTCAATTAACAAATGCCTAATATTTTCTATTCATTCCTTACATAATTTACAAAATAAATCACCCATATTTTTCACCCTCTGGTAAATTTTTCCATAAGTATTAATTGTGAAAATGTGTGTAAAATGGTATATTTTATTATAATAATTTTTTTTATCCAAAATTTCTGCAAAAAATCTGTGAAATTCAAAATTCCCACTCTAACAATAGACATAAGCCCTGCCCTGACATGATCAGTCATTACGTGTTGCCAAGGCTGTAAAACATTTGGCATTTTACAACATTGAAACTTCCAATGATGCAAAAGCATGTTTATTTGGGAATTTATTACGGTTTTAGATATTTTTTTAAAAATAATTTACACTATATTTATTAGATATCAACAAATATAAATTATTAATAACTTATTTTGACTTGAAATACTTTATTTTCAAAAATATAACATTATATTAGCAGCTAATGTAAATATGGCCTGAAGCAAATTTGGAGACTTGCTATAACATAAACAATCTACTTATATTTATGAGGAAAAAATAATTGCAATTTTGCAAAAAAATATTTAAAAAATTTAAACTTTTAAAACATAATTCATTAGATATTAGAGAAATAAATAATTGTTCATTCAAGTTTTTTAAAATATTCAGAAACAAAGAGGATTTTATTGATTTTATAAACTAAAAATAATCTTTCTAGAAACAATGATGTATAAGGTTTTTGTTTTGATTAGTCTCATTTTTTTAATATTTACAGAAACAAAATATGAACATTTAAAATTTATTTCAGTAGTAAACAAAAATATCTATTAAAGGAAGTAAAATTTGTTATTTTTTAATAAGTAATAATCATTTTATCATATATTTTACTTTGATGTGCAGTATGAAAAGGTTAATTGGATTTTCTATTTGCTTATTTAAGCATGAAGGTTGTGATGGTGTGATTTATACATATATAACTGAAAAATTAATATGCACATTTTGGTATTGATTTAGAGTGTGCTCACAGCCATTTTAAAATCTAAAGTCTGCCCAAAACCATTGCTGACACATCATAGTGCAAATTTTGTACAACTATGGTTGATCAAATCACTTGACTAAACTATACAAAATATAAATAATTGGGAGTAAGGAATAAATTTAGAAATATTAAAAGCTTATACTTTCTAAAATAGGAATTTAAAATACTTAAACCGAAAAAGTGAAAGAAAAAATTAATGGACTTTTATATTAATTAAAAAACCACATGTTCAATAACTGTAAAAATGATCAAACCAGGCTTATAATTTCAAAATACTAAAGGCTTTTAAAATTATAAGCTTGGTTTGATCAATTTTACATTATTTCAACATGTGCTTATGAGCATATATTGTACTATAATTTGTATTTTAGAAGTTATAAGCTTTTAGTATTTTGAAATTATAAGCTTGGTTTCATCAGACTTGTGAAATTTTTGGACAATATTTCATATCAAAAACATCCTTCCCCTTTCCTGCATCTTTGTGCCATCATTACTGTAATAACATTCATATTTTAGAAATATAAACTTTTAATATTTAAATTGCACTCATTGCCATTTTGAATTCGAAGGGCCATCCAAAACTATTCTGACACATCCAAGTGATCCCATGTGGATTATTCGATGTCATTTATTGATGCAATGTGTCAGCAGTGATTTTGGGTCATCCTTAGAAATCAAAATGGTAGTGAGCACACTCTAATTCAACATTATACATTTTTTATTTTAGTGAATAAAAATATGGTTGTAATAACTAGAAATTAATTTCTGCACTATATTACAATTTTTTATTTACATTCAATACATCTATACTCACTTTACAAGCCAGTAGTAGTGTCATATATTTAATTTTAAAGTTTAATAGTTAACTAATTATTTACCAATTAATAACTGAGTGACAAATTAGATTGACTATTAGGTGGCTGTCTGGAAAAAAAATAAGTTGTTTGGAATATGAGAAAATTTTCAATTATTTTCAGACACGAAGCCTACCTGTATATCGCGGAAGGGTAGTGAATATGCTAAACACTACGTCATAATTGTTCTTTTAAATTATTTTAAATATATATATATATGTTAGTTACGATCATTTTCTATACTTTGTTTTTAAATTGATTTAATTTGCTTAAGCATTTAATAATATATATATAAATTTACATTACAATTTAGAAATGCACACACACAAATAAAGTTGATTTATGCAATTGTGACTTTAAAATTTATGTTACCAATATTGTAATTACTGTTAAAGTACTTTTTAATCTATTATAATTATAAATCAAAACAATAATTTAAAATACTTAAATATAAAAAAAAACTAATTAAGATTAAAACAATTAAATAAAATCATTACAAAAACAATATAAATATTAATGGGTTTTATAATTAACATAGTTATCTAATTGTTTCTAATTTCTAAACAATTAATTTTAAAGTTTGTTTGTTTGTTTGATATTTTTAATTTTTAATTATAATTTATAACTGTAACAGATTCAGTAACTCAGTGGTTTTTAAATGATAAATACAATACCGACTTTCATGCTACACAATCTAATTTTCAATTCTTTTTTATTATATTTTTAAATAGGCAGAAATATTTTTTTCTGTAGCTTTATGTACATAGAACATATATTTTGATTTATCATAGATTTTTAATCATTTTAAAATTAACTTTACTATCACATGAATATTAGAAATTTGTTATTATTTTTTTTACAACAAATAATATAAATAAACATTCCAAATTATTAGTGATTAATAAAGATCAAGAAACACCATGGTCTTCTCAGTTGTCTGATAAAGCAAAAAGAATGTATATAAATGATAAATATTTTTCTAATAGATATATACATTCAAGACAGAGAAAAATAAATCATGGTCCTTATTTCCTGGAGGCTGTAAAGTCACCAAACAAGGTAGCGATTGGTGGCCGAAGGTGGAGCATGCTAAGAATGCTCTGATTGTGGACCCAGCCTGCTATTTGACGATGACATTTTATTTAGGTACTTACAACTGCAGATCACTTTTAAGTGATGGAAGATTGCAAGAATTAAAAGAACTGTCTTATATTAAATGGGACATTATTGGACTTTGTGAAGGTGGACATGCACTCTACTATAAAGACACAAATAATGGAAATACAAGTGGAGTAGGATTCATTATAAATAAAAAGTAGAAGAACAACATTATGAAGATTGATGGGACAGAGTGGTAAGATTAGTTATACAACTTAATAGCAGATACCAAATGCAGATAAATCAGGTTTATGACCCAACAAGTCATCATAGTGATGAAGTAGTAGAAGATTTTTATATGGATGTACAAATGACTTTTGATCAGAGTAAACAACATTTGAAAATTGTTATGGAAGACTTTAATGCTAGCATTGGTAAACAAATAAAAGATGAAAGAGCTGTAGGTAATTTTGGTTATGGTAATGGAAATGAGAAAGAACATAAACTTGTAGAGTTTGCAGAAAAAAAAAACTTTATTATGAATTCTTTTTTTGAGAAAAATGTTAAAAGGAAATTAACATGGAAGCATCCAAATGAAGGTACAGCAGAATTGGATTATACATTGACTAACAGAAAATACATATTTCAACATTGTAATGTTCTTAATAAATTTAATACAGGAAGTGATTATCAATTAGTAAGTTTAAGATACATGTTACTGCAAAACTAGAGAGACAAAAATTATTGAGGAAAACAATATTTACAGATTCTAATGAATTTAAATTAGAACTTACAAATCAGTTTCAAGTATTAGTAGATTTGAATGAAATTAATATGAAAACAACTGATACATTTTAAAAAACTGCAACAAAGATAGCTGGAAGAAAATAGCAGCAATTGACCAATAAAATTTTCACTGAGACTAGAGAATTTATGAAGAAAAGAAGGAATATGAAGATATCAAAAATGATGAATTAAAAAAAAATTGAATACCTCGAATTTTGTAAAATGGTGTGAAAAAGAGTTGAAAATGGTATAAGAAAATATAACTGTGAATTAGAAAAGAATAAAAGTCTCAAGAGTGTAAAACAACATTTTGGTATTGGTAGGAAATTTATATCTGCAATAAGAAAAAAAGATGGAATTATTACTAAAAAGAGAGATGACATCATGAAATAGATAGAAGGCTTCTATCAAGAATTATATAGTAATAAAGAACAATTACCTCCTATATTTATTATATCTTCCAAATTGCCCAGAATTTTAAATGAAGTGAGGCATGCAATTAAATTTATGAAGAAAGGAAAGGCTCCAGATAATGATGGAATTATAATTGATATATTAAAAGAAGCAGGTGAAGAAATATAATTTTTTTTAGCAAAGTTATATACTAAATGTCTAAATGATAAACATGTTTCAGATGATTGGATGAATGCAGTATTAATATTAATGTTTAAAAAATGTAATAAAAAAGATATTAGAAATTACAGGCCTATCAGCCATTTATCAGTTTTATGCAAAATTTTTACCAAGATAATTACAACTCGTACAGATAACATTTAATTTCCACTAACCAAGAGAACAAGCTGGATTTAAAAGTGGCTTTAGTACAGTAGATCATATCCAGGTATTGAGAAAAATTATAGAAAGGACAAATGGATATGAGTTGTCATTATGCTTTGGATTTATAGATTATGAAAAGGCATTTGATTCTGTAAATATTTCTTCAGTGATTAAAGCATTTGATCATCAAGGTATAGATCCAGGATATTGTCATATTTTTAAAAAATATTTATAAAAATGCAACAGCAACAATTAGATTACATAATGATACTAGGAAAGTCAACATTGAGAAGGGTGTAAGACAGGGTGACTCTATATTTCTAAAACGTTTTATAGCTATGCTGCAATAAATATTTTGTGGATTAAAATGGGAAGCTAAATGAATGAAAGTAAATGGAAATTATTTAAATCATTTAGATTTTGCAGATGAAGTAGTTGTATTTGCAAATAATGCAAATGAAAATAAAACAGTGTGGATATTGATGGAATAACAGATAGAGGGCAAAATTATTATTCAGCATAAAGATAAATGCTACATGAATATGAATCATTTTAATGATCTAACAAATTGGCATAGATGAAATAGATTTTTAATAATTACATAAAATATTTTTGATCAGATCAAATATTTTAAAATTTATCATGAAAAATTTTAATGTTAGAATTAATAAAAGATTAAAAGATAGAGGTATTGAAGATAAATTTAGGTCTGATGACATTACTGAAAAAATATATATTTTATAAAATGTATTGAAAAAAAGTATGAATATAATATTTTATATTTTTAAAAAAATTCAAAGAAATGGATATGGAAACATCCAAATAAAGTTATAGCAGATATTGCATTGAAGGTTTCAACTATAGAAAATGTAAGAATAAGAAAAATGTAGACTTCCCAATTAAACAAGTAATGCATCTAAATGTGCTTAAACACAGAAAATGGTGAAGCTAAGTACAAATTGTAATATTAATTGTCCTTTCTAGAAATTTTATCTTCTCATAATCATAGCAAGAGCCTTATATTTTGATGAATCCCGCATATTTCTCTCCACTTGTGTCTCTCAGCACTGTTATTATACAAAAGAGCTCTGAATAAATCTGAATATTATTTTTTAGAACATCACAGGTCCCCAAGCCATATATTTGAACTATCTTCTGCTGCTATTATATGCATAGAATGCCATGACACTAAATGTAAAATCAAAAAAGCTTGGCTTATAGCTAAAAATACCTATGTTATTATCCAGAAGAATGCATGTTTCTTTCCAAAAAGAGAACTCTCTAATCCACTTTGCATATATTTAAATATTTGATATATACATTTTTATAATGCTCACATAACCCACTTCCTATGATTATGATTATGAGATAAAACCTCTCTAAAGTGTGTAATCAATGAATATTACAATTTGTACTTAGCTTCACTATTGTCAGCATTTTAGTGCATTTAGACAAATTATTTATAATGTTCATAATCTTAATACAAGAGATTAAAAATAAATATAATTGAATTGTTTGTTGCTGGAAGATCAAATGAAGTTACAAAAGTAACAGATTTGAATTAAGATGCAAGGATCTTCAGTTCCAGGGTCTTCCACTTTAGCACTGCTTTAAATCATATTGGCTATATAATACTAAATCATCCACGCACTTTACTACTGTTACACAATGCTTTCTTTACCACCCTCTTTTACAGTTTACAGTTTCAATTGTTCCAGCAATCTTCTTCAGAACTTTTATATCTCCTAACTTCAACTGTAAAAGAGGATGGTAAATAAAGCATTGTGTAACAGTAGTAAAGTGCATGGATGATTTAGTATTATATGGGATATATTTGGCAATGCAATAAGAAAGAATAGTTATTAACTATATATAAAATAAATTTATGCAAAGCTAAAAAAACGAGATATTAAAAAAGACAGAATTAAGAATTTATAACCTCAATCTTCAAAAATATTTCAACAAATTTAAACTCGAATGAGTAGATCATTTTAAAATATTAGCAGGTTTTTGCAATTACTAAGATTTGAAAATTATTTATAAAAAAAGTAACTCTTTTAAGGATATCTATGGAAATAGTTCTTTCAAAAAAGCACTATTTCATCAGTAAATTTTCAACTGAGACAAATCAATGCATAAAAAAAAAAAGTAGTATGAAAGGTTT
The DNA here is from genome assembly GCA_028023455.1 of Epiperipatus broadwayi. Classification (NCBI taxonomy): domain Eukaryota; kingdom Metazoa; phylum Onychophora; class Udeonychophora; order Euonychophora; family Peripatidae; genus Epiperipatus; species Epiperipatus broadwayi. The sequence goes on along the minus strand of JAQFVV010012400.1, from coordinate 6,992,505 downwards.
TTAAATATAACCCATGTTAAAAAATGAATATTTGAAATTTTTTCATGTAATAAAAAACAAATTAATGGTTATATAATAAATTATAATTATCAATTAGTTTGGAAAGTTTTAAAGGAAAACAAAAGTCTCAAAAATATAAACATCTTAGTAATGGAGAAAAACTTGATTCACAATAAGAAATAAAGATGGCATTGTTACTAAAAATGAGCTGACATCATGGAATGCTTGAAAAAGAAGTATAGAGAAATTTAAAAAAACAAAAACAAAGTAGCCCCTAAAATTATATCTTTTATAAATACTATATATTTTAAACAAAGAAGTGGATCATGCAAATGAATGTATGGAAATTAAAAAAGCTCCAGAAAATAATAGAATTATTACTGATCTTTAAAGTGGAATCTGTAGAAATAGAGAAATTGTTGGAAAAGTATATACTAAAATTTAAATGATAAAATAGTAAAATAAGAGTGGAATGATGATATAAACTATAAGAAAAAACATGGCAAAAAATTAAAATATTTTGATATTAAAAACAAATGCAATAATATTATATTTGGGAAATGTAAAAAAATAGATTAGAAATTACAGATGTATCAGTCTTCCATCTGTTTATACAAGATATTTGCTAAAATTATTGCAACTTGTCTTTAGAGAACTCTATTTTTAAACAAATCAAATGAATAACTTGTGTTTAAATTTTTAAATGATGTTTTGTTCTACACACTTTTATTCAGTATATAATCTTTTATTTTTAGATTAATTTTTAATTGTATTTATTTAAGGAAAAATAGAACTTTTTATCATTTTTATCTTTTAATTTTTTTTTTTTTTACAAATATTGTTCAAAATATAAATTCAAAATTGAAATATTAAATTTGAAAATTAAAAAAACAACAACTAATAAACAGAAGTAAATAATCAATACAAAAAAAAAATTGTTTCAGCAAAAAAAAAAAAATTAAAAAAAATTATATATTTAACTTGCCCATTGAGAACTTTTATTTTACTGCCTTAAATGCATTTTCTTCAGGCTTGCATATATTTGGCATTTTTACATTTATTTGATGGTAGAAAATGGAACTAATATATATATATATATTGGTTTATTAATTTAAAAATTAATTCTAAAATGCCAGTATCATTTATTAATTTAAAAATTAATTCTATATCATACAAAAAACTTAATCTGAAAAAATGAAAATGCCAATGATTAGAAGATTTTTGTTGCTGTCAAAGTAATTACTGTGTGAGACCTGTTGTGTGAGTTTGCCTTTTATTTAAATCTTGAAGTGAAAATCATATACTTTCTGTATTTTGTTTTTATATTTATGATTATTTTTTTAAAAAAATGTTTGTAAAATATTTATTTTTAATGAGAATATGGGTTTAGATTAAGATGTTATTCAAAATATGTTTTTAGAAATACAATTCAAGAGAAATATAAATAATGTAAAAATAATGTAAAATGGCAAATTATAATTGTGAAAATGTAACACTTGTATAACCTCTACAGTCGTAATTTTTTTGAATTTTTTAATAATTATATATGAAATTTAAAATTTTAAAACATAATTTCATGTTCTTGATGGAATTCATTTGAATTTTAGAAATGGAGTTTAAAGAAAATTTATTTAATTAGAAATCCATGTATATCAGCAATTTTAAAATAAAAAATATTCTGATTATGCATTACATTTTATTATAAACTTATTTAATGCACATTGATTATGTAAGTAATATTTACTAAGGCAATAAACCTAAAGCATGTGCAGTTGAAAATGCAAAGGTAGGGACCTATACAGGTCTTAACCACAAGCTTATGCATTGAGTTCCCCTCTTTTCTTCCAATGCATAAGCTTGTGGTTAAGACCTGTAGAGATCCCTACCTTCGTATTTTCAACTGCACATGCTTTAGGTTTATCGCCTTAGTAAATATTACAGTTTATTATTTTTTGTTACATTTAAAAAGTTAAAATATTATTTTAAAGAATGCTTTTTATTTGTAAACTTGTATTTTTTTACAAATAAATTTAAAATTATGGGATTATAATGCAGAACAATGTTTAACTGTTAAAAAAAAATAAAAATGGAAATTTAACCCAAACAATCAACAGGATTTGTCAAAAATGTACAGAATTAAAGAGTTAAAATATATTTTGTTAAATTATAAGTTCAAATAATGAGAATATATTTGAAATATTAATAGTCCATATTTAAATCAAAATTAATATGGTTATTTAATGAATGTATTTTGATATCTGTAAATTTTAAGTCAATTAATTTTCTGGAAAACAGATAATACATTGAAATAAAATCTAAACACAAAGTAATATGCCTATTAAAAGCAAATATTTAATAATTTTACAATAAATAATAAAAAATAAATAGACTGAGCATAAATTTAATTTTTTGTTTTGTAATTTAAAAAAAAGTCTATACAAAAAAAACAACATAATTTTATCTTTGCAGTGATTGAATACATTATCTCAATTATACATTTTTCTCTATTTTTTGAACACCAAAAACTGATGACATTTAGATATTTTAGTTGGAACTAAACTCTTTTTATTAAAATCTCATGGTCCTTTTTAATAAAAAATTTGTACTGTTAAATGATTGTAATAAATCCCTACCATTAACATCACCCACTCTCTTTTGTAGCAAAATAAATGGTTTGTATTTAATCTTTTAAGCAGGTAATCTTATCCTTTTATTTTGAATAAACTCTAGTGAAAATCGTTCTGTATATCCATACTTGAACATTCTGTTTTAATATTTAAGTCTTTTTTCTGAATAATATATTGATAATGTTAATATTACTTATTACAAATATAAGCTTTCAAGTGATAGAGATTGTAAAAGTTAATAACTGATGTTTTACAAATATAAAATAAATCTAAATGAAATTCTTATCTAATAAAATGGTGCTTGATGTCACTGGAGTTAGTTCATCTATTCAAAAAAAATAGTAGAATGAAATATTAGATATTTAAATTTTATGTCATTAAAAGAAAGATACATTTAGAAATAGTTATTATCAAAGTAAGTAAGAAAAAAATATATTAAAAGTAATATTTGTTGTTACTGAAATTTTAAAAAATATTTTCTTTTCTGTTTTGACAAAGATGATTTTATTTTACTCAGTAGAAGCTGCTTTTGATTCCAGTAACAATCGTTTTAAAAATAAGTTATTTTCTTGGAAAATCTGTTAGTGATGTAGTTTTTGGTTTAAAAATAAATCTTTTACAAAAATATTGCATCACAACTTTTAATTTTACTAAAAATTATAATTTTTCTTTAACAATCTAAACTATTTAGTTATTTGATCTCACACTAAAACATTTGACCAATCAGAAATTCTCACTTTTATTGACTTCTATGCCACCTTCCTCATGACACTGTTAGGTAATAGGATACTGTTATTCATATGTTAAAATTATTACTTCAGAAAAAAAGAAGCTGCACACAAAACTGTAATGGTACAGATAAGCTTAAAATAATTAGAAAAGGTATTCACAGCACCAGTGTAACACCAAAAGTGCAAAATATGTGCTAGATTACCACTTTTGATATTACATATTATATAACATCCAAAAATTAAAATAAAATATAGAAAGCTGCAACAAGTATTAGCAATCTATTTTGCACTTAATTTGTATATCATAAAAGGTGTTTGACTTTATCAACATTTCATAATTAATATGTTAGTTAATTTTTATACAAAAGTAGCAGTCTCCTAGTTTTATTTCTTTAGCAGAAAATTATAATTTAAAAAAAAAAAACAATTAAATGCCATAAAGCAAAAATAACTCATCCCTCCAAAAAATATCATGCAAAATTCATCAGGATTGATGCAATATTTGTTGATTATTAAGTATCAAACAGACAAAAGTTTCAAATTTATATATATAACTAGCTGTACCCATGGCTTTGCTTGCATTGTTAGATTAAAAGAATGTAATGTAGATGTTAATTAAAATATATTTAAATGATATTTATATGAAATAATAATATTTATATGAAATAATAATACATCGAATATTAAAAGCAGGCAAAAATAGTTATAATACATTTTTATAAATAATGTTACAAGTTGGGTTTGTAAATACTCTTAACAAATCATGTATTATTATTTCATGTAAATATTCTTTAATTTGCAAATATATTACATTGTTTCATTTTATTAATGCAAGCAAGCTGACCCATAGTTTTGCATGCATTAATACAATAATAATAAAAATAAAAGAATATACTTCTAATTCATATATATAAAGAGAATATATTCTCAGCAGTAATTTTTTTTTTAATATTTTACTATCTTAATTCAATTTTTGTTTTTAATGTATTGAATATTAAATACAAATTTCCACCACTAATTCTCTCCATTTCTCTAGCTGTTCCATCACTGTTATTAAAAGGTTTGATAATTAAAATATATTTGTTTTACTTTTGAACTCTAGCTGTACCATCACAATAGTAAAAAGTTTGGTACTTAAAAATATATTTATGTATTTCATTTTCAATTGTTGATACAGTGAAACCAAATCAAATTTTTACTTAGTAATTAAAAAGTTTGATATAACAAATGGTCAAGATTGTACAATCAGTCAACAAGATCAAAAGACCAAACAGAAAATCTCAACCAGAAAACCCAGGGTTACCCCATGCTCCTAGTTTAAATCCCTACCTAGGCTTCCTAGCCTCAACCACCTAATTAACATCCTTGATATTACCCAGCTTCCTTTTTTACACAGTGAGACCTAGCTCAGGGTACAAACAGCAACTCTCAAGGATTCTTTTCACAACTTAGATTTGGTGTACCTTACCCATCCCTTTAGACAGATTGATATTACATTATAACTTGTAACTCTATAGACTGACAGATTACATAGGATTTTTTTAGCCTGGGTTCAAAGCTTGGACTGCTCAAAGCAATATTCAACAAATACTTAAATCTAGATTATTAGCTTACAGTTCCAAGGCATTGAAACCTAATTAATCATGATGATATTAGTTTATTATAATACTGAATGAAATGAATAGGTGGCATACAAGTTGATTTATAAATAAATGATTTCACTGGCCCTTACATTATTATAGATTGAAGCACTGGCAGTATACATGTTGGTGTTGTCTAAATTACATGATAATTAATTAAATAAGTAACAATGATCAATCTTAATAAACAATTTATCAGTCATTATGACTTTTGAAATACTAATCAATTAAGAATAAGGCCATTGTACATAGGTTCAATTCTATAGCCATCCAGGAATACATATGCATGAGTGAAAGTCAAAACAAAGGAGTGATTTAAATATTGGGGTTTTGCTCTCATTTTAATCACAATTGATGGTCACACTATATATAAATAACATTTGAGATCTGCTTGGCAATCAAGTGGCATGGTTAACCATTGGAAAATGGATGTTTCTGGCTGCAGAGGTGAATCTGCTTCTGACCATGAGTGCTTTCTTATGGAGAGAGTGAAGATATGCCAAATCTAGGATTTGGGGTTTTAGGAGTCTCCAGCTCCTGCAGGACCTAGACTGGTGCTAATCTATGGATTAAGAGCCTGGGCATATGGCACCTGGTCTGCCCTTATGTAGTTTGACCATATGGCACATAAACTATACAAGATATATGTGACAATAAAGCTATAATATGATTAAACCATGATGGCAAAACTAGAGAGCAGGAATGCAAATATGATCAACAATAATTATATAAACTATCCACCCACCCACATATATGCTATTAATTAATTTCAATATTTAAAATTTTTCCTGGACAAGTATAAAGAACTTGAATGAAATTTAAAACCTGCTCACAATAAAGTAAAAAATAATTTTTAACTAAACAACTTTTAATATTAGGATATTACATGGTTTCTGGCTCATAATACCACTGATAGTTTGGCAGCTTGTGTTCACATTATCAATACATAACAATAACATGTGATATTACCTTCACATGATAGACACTGGATATCCTGATACTGGGGGTTATTAAATTTTATTTTGTTCACAAAAACATACTGAGAATCTGAATTAGATTATTGTTATTCTATCACACGAGGTAAGGTTTTGGCATAAATATATATATATTAGTAAACATATATACATTTGAATATACTGATCTTTAGATTAATCATTTATGTTTACATATAGATATTTTCTGAATATATACATTTGAATATAAACTGATCTTTAACTTAATCATAATAGACACACAGTTTCTAAATTGTACATATTTAATTGAATTCTAAACACTCACCATCCTTCAGTAACAATAAGAAATTCTAATTGACATGATGGGGGGGGGTAAAATCTGCTTTCAGTGTTATTTTAATGGTTTTAGAGTTTTAAGGCTGGCAACTTCCAACTCAAATTGTCCCAGAGGAACACTAAGAGTTGGGAGAGTAAACAATTCTATCTTTAAATTTAGTCCCTCCAACATTCAAAGTGAAATAATAAAATAAAATAATCAAAAAGTGAATTAATTATTGCTGTATCAAATATTTAGGCCAGTAAAACCTCGACATATAAAATTTTAATGAGTTAATAAGTTAAACTGTGTAAAAATAAATGCTATATAATTAATTAGTTACATGACTTTAAAAAATGGATTAAATACATATTACCAGCTAGCTCATGGATGCCTTTATGATTATTTGTTAGCAGACTCATGAATGACTTCTTGGATGTAAAGACCAGTAAGTTGTAATGGATGACTGGATTTTGGTACTGGTATAAAATTTCTTCATTTTGGTTGCCTGCTATATCAGATGGCTTCAGAGAAGCTGACATCCATCTACTCATGCATTATTGCAGATATAGTATGCATTTTTTTCTTCAAACACTTTTTATGACTTTATTTACCTTATGTTATATTTTATTTCTATCCATTTTTACAATGCCACATACTCTCCTTATATACTCTCATTTTCTGCCTAGGGCTGTATCTCAAGAGATTTCTTAATGGCTTTCAAGCTAATTTAATTGCTGTTCCATCTGAAATTTGCTTCTGCACTCTTTCATGCTACCACATAGGGTTCCTGATCTTTGTTTCTGTTTTTTATTTTACACCTTAAAATGTGTGTAGTTATTCAAATGTACCAAAATCTAACTCTTTCAGCTGATTATTACACTAGATTAGGAAATAAGGCACTTACATAACTTTAGTAATGATTTGCTTCCATTACCTGACCTATCTCCAATTGCATGAAATACATTCCACTCCTATTATTTCATTGATCATTCTTTTCTTTAATAAAATATTTTTTTAAACTTAAAATGTGGCATGATTTAAATAACTTTAAAGATTTCTGAATTGTATATATATACATTTGCAGGTATTAATGTGTGTGAATATGTATAGAAATATTCATCATATGCTGAGAAATACTTTAAGATTTGAACAAACATGAAACAAGCATATCTGCTTGCAGATATGCACTGCTTCATATCTACCCAGTTAGTGTACAAAAAATAATCAAAAAAAGAACTTACTTGTCCTTTCACAATGGATGAATGCTCATTAAAATTTTCTAGCTGACATGTTAGTGTTTGGATTAGTTTAACATTGGGTTAGTCTTAGCTTCTGCTACACTATTTTTTCCATATTTCATAATCTATCTTCTAACTGTCTCTAGTATAGGTTTCTCTATGTTTTCTAGAATCCAGGTTCAACTCTATAGTCTTTGTTCCCAGGTCCCTTACTTTGTTACTGAATGGCCTCTCCTGGTTTATAGGGTCTTGCTGTGATAACATCTTCTTCATGTATATGAATCTCCATGTACTAGGCTTCTTTGATTTCCTTTCTTAGTGTGAGTTCATCAATCTCCTTTTTCTTCTTTGTTTGGGTCTATGCATTGCTTGTTTTCTCATCATCACTTGCTCACTTTTCAAATTGCCAAGCTCTTTGAGTATTGGCAGCTTTGTCCTTGAGATCTTGCCATGGCTTTCCACTGTCTATGGTAAACTTCCATGGTATCAGTACCATTTTAAAAGGGTTTTACATGATTTTTATAGTATGCTCCTTGATGTTTCTTATGAGTATATCTCCCATTACAGGTTTCAAATCTTGATTCTCAGGGTATAATTTCATTTCTTCATGGTCTTTCTCATTTGTGATAGGTATATCTGTTGTTACAGTGTTCAAATTGTGCTCATCTGGATAAGATGGCATTTCATTTGTGATAGATATATCTGTTGTCAGGGGTTTAAATCTTGATCACTTATAAATTACTGCACTTCTTTTTGATCTTCATTGTGCTTCATCAACCCTGTTGTAGCTCTGTGGTGACCTGGTCTAAATCTTGATCATTGACATATGGTTGTGCTTCTTTTCTGTCTTCTCCATCAGTAGTGATCTTTATTATCATTGGTATATCTGTTGTTGATTGGTTTAAATTTTGACAGCCAATATGCAACACTGCAATTCTTCTTGGTCATACTCCTTCCTGGGTGTCACTATTATTGATAAATCTGTTGTCACAGGTTCTGAATCTGTATGGTTGCACCTCCCTTATGTCTTCATTATTCTTGATCATGTCCTGCATCATTGATATATCAGTGGTTACTAGGTTTGAAACTCAGTTACCAATTTGCCAATGCACTTTTATCAGTGGTTACTAGGTTTGAAACTCAGTTACCAATTTTCCAATGCACTTCTTGCTTTCTCAATAAAATCTGATAATGTATTTTGTTTTGTCATAGGAATACTCCTGTCATAGTCCCCAGTGTGGTATGTAAAGCTGTGATTCAGAACCACAAAATGTATTTAATAATGACATTTGGTATTGTGAAAGTATGCAGCTGGTGTCTATTGCCATTTCACCAATATTCTGATATTCCATCCAACTGACTTCCAACTATTATTACCTTTTACATCTCATCACATTTATACTGGAAGAAAGTTTCTTTTAAAATTTTCAAATGTACAATCAGGCATTATCCTGGGTAACCTCTGAACCTTATTATTTTCAGAGGTTGGTTAACCTCCCAGTCTTCTTCATTGTCACTGTAGTTTCTTGTTGGCCTTATGACAATATTTCTTGAATTGGTTCTCAGCCATCCTACTTGGTATCTTGTTCCATCATTGTACCATAATTATTCTAAAAAACAATTTTTCTATCCTTATTATTTTTCTAACCTTATGTCTGCTGTCACTTATGTTTATATGTAATCTTTATCTATGTGCATGTTTGTACAACCACTCATACCCTCTGTAAAAGATAACAATAAAGATTATTTACAATATGGTGAATATTTCCATTTGTGCCTCATTTCTCACATACAGTCTTAACTCACCAGCCTTTCCTTACATTCTTATTACTCATCAAAACTGAATACTTTCTACGAGCTCACCCAAGGCTTTGCTCCAGACTCTTACTAGTTTTACAGCAATTTTATAAGTCTCAGGAGTTAGGCATATCACCCCAAAATTTTCACTCTAATGTGCTAAAGTCAGATATATGTAACTACATAATCCATATACGAAATAAAATTTTCTATCCTAAACAAAATTTCACTTTTCTTGCTAGTTTATTTTTGTCTCTCCCCCAAGTCTTCTGAAAGTGATTCATAGCCTCACATTGGTAGTGCCATGTTGTGTAAAAAACTTTGTGACAGTTAAGATTGTATAATCAGTCAATTAGACTGAAAGGCCAAGCAGGGACTCATATGGTTACCTTTATTCTCATTGTTTAAATACCTACCTAGGCTTTCTAGTCTCAACCACTTAATTAATATCCTTATTGCCACCCAGCTTTTTTCTTTCCACAGTACAACCTAGCTCAGAGTACAAACAGAAACTCTTTCTCTCTCAGGGTTATTCTCACAACTTAGGTTCAGTGTGTCTTATTCCTCCCTTTAGACAAATTGGTATTGCATTATAACTTATAACTCTAATCAAACATAGTATCAAATAAATTTTATTATTAGACTGATATATTACATGGGATTTTCAATAGCCTGGGTTCAAAGCTTGGACTGTTCAAAGCAATATTAAAAAATACTTAAATCAAGATTAATAGCTTACAGATCCAAGATATAGAGAAACATGCACTTAATTAATCATGATCATAATTGTTTGTTATAATATTGTATGGAAATGAATGATTTTACTGGCCCTTACATTATTATAGATTGAAGTACTGGTGTTTGACATGTTGGTGTGTCCCTAAATTACATGATATTAATTGAATAAGTAACAATGATCAATTTTAATAAACAACAATCACTCATTATGGTTTTGAAATACAATTAAAAGGGTTTACAATAAGTCAATTGTGCATGGGTTTGATTCTACAGCCATCCAGGGATACATATACATGGGTGAAGATCAAAACAAAGAAGTAATTTAAATAGTGTGGATCTGCTCTCATTATAATTTCCATTCAATGTCACACTATATGTAGATAAAATTTGAGATCTGCTTGGCAATCAAGTTGTGTGGTTCACTGCTGAAATGGATGTTCCTAGCTCCAGAGGTGTTCTGCTTCTGACCATGGGTGTATTCCTATGGAGAGAGTGAAGATGTGATGAATCTAGAAGAGCATGAGCACCTAGCATCTGATCTTTCCTTACACAGTTTGGTCACAAGATGTTATGAGAATAAAGCTATAATATGATATTGAACCATAATGACAAAACTAGAGAGCAGGAACACAGACATGGCCCATATAACAATAATAATTATATAAATCTTCACATATATATACACCCAGGTCTCATTTTAAGCAGATTTTTTTAATGCAATTTATGTTTCTTCTTAATATTTTTGCATGTGATTTTCTTTTATGTGGTAAAAATTATTAGATCAGAAGTCATGCTCCAATAATGCGCTATTACTTTAAATATTTAAAGTTATTGGAGTTTGACTTTCATCTAATAATTTCAATATTTTCAGTGCTTTATAATAGTACTATAATAGATTTTATGCAATAAAGAAGTTCATAATTCACTTAAATCAGGATTTCCCTATTTTATATACACACATTAAATTTTACAAGATTATAGTGTAAATCTGTTCAAATGATATAGATGCCTATATTATGCATATTGTTGTTTTTGCATTTTAAATCACATTCTATTTTTGCTTTTTAAAAAAAGAATACATAAAAAAATAATCATTTAGTGTTGGAAAGTAATAAATTTTACAAGATTATAATGTAAATCTGTTCAAACATTATAGATGTGTATACTATGCATATTGTTGTTTTTGTATTTTAAATCACATTTTATTTTTGCTTTTTAAAAAAAGAGTATGTAATCAATTAATCATTTAGTGTCTGCAAATTTAATTTTAAAAGGTGAGTAACAGTGGTGGGCACAATTAAATTTGACAATAAAAAATTAAAATATGATTTTTAATTATAATTAACAATTTAAAAATTATGTAACATGATCTGAAACAATGAAATTTGATTTTTAAACAGAATTGAAAATTAAAAAATTAAAGACAAAAATAAGAATTTAATTTTTAATTGTTAGTTTTAATTAAATTTTGCCCAACAGTGGTGAGTAGGTGTCTTTTTATTATCATAAGTCTAAGTTCTTATTTTAAACTTTTAGTTTACCTTAATGAAGAGAAAAAAACATCCAAAAAAAAAATGAATTTCTTTGAAAACAAAAATTTCAATTTTAGATTGCTTAGTGAAATGGGATGGATCAACAGTGATTGAAAAATATTTTAGTTTGGGCATGTGTACTATAAAAGCAATTAAAAAATGAAGTTGGAACTAGTTGTATTTCCTCTTGTGACAAATCTGATGTCTTACTAGTTCACAAATGAACTTGCATATCATCAAATAGGAATAATGATTCAAATACTGTACATGTATAAAAAAATGTAAAATACTGTAAATTACCATAAAAATAAATTGTTTTAAATAAAATTAAATACTGCATTAAAAAAAGTAAAAAAAGTTTGTCTTGTATTAATTTTTTTCAAATGTAAATTTTTTTATTAATTATATTTTATTTCCTTATTTTTTTTAATGCGAATTTTAAAGTAATTTTATATTGTTACTTTTATGTGATTTTAGAAAATTACAGTACATATCCCCCATTTATCAAGGTAAGTTAAGTTTAATTTTGTGCCATTTTTTGTGCACATTTTCTGAAGAATCTATCTACCACATAAAATGAGACCTGGGTGTATTATTAATTCATTTCAATATTCTAAAGTTGCCCTGAACAAGTATAGAGAACTTGAATGAAATTTAAAACTAATATTATAAAAGATATTACATGGGATAATAATCACTCATAATCCCACTGATAATTTACTGGCTTGTGTTCACATTATTAATATTTGACAATGTTTCAAGCCAGTCTAAAGTACTTAGATCTGAAAGTGTGAATCTTAAATATCTTCACACTCAAATTATTGAGTTCAAATTACAAACATACAGTGTGAAATCTTTTGATTTACTATGCAGTAGTTTTTCGATGTTATAACTTGCAGCAATATATGTAAATAATATTTATTTTATAAGCGCAGATGGTATTGAAATTAAACTGAGAGCTGCAAATCTCTCAAGTGCTTGTGACTATCAACAGCCAATCAGATCTTAAACACTGAGACAGAGAATTTAACAAGAAAAGAGTGGTTCCATCATCTTCTTTACTTGTCTATATATATATATCCAAGTCAGTCTAAGTACTTAGATCTGAAAGCGTGAATGTTAAATATCTTCACACTCAATTTATTGAGTTCAAATTACAAACATACAGCATGAAATTTTTTGATTTACTATGCAGTAGTTTTTCGATGTTATAACTTGCAGCAATATATGTAAATAATATTTATTTTATAAGTGCAGATGGTATTGAAATTAAACTGAGAGCTGCAAACCTCTCAAGCGCTTGTGACTATCAACAGCTAATCAGATCTTAAACACAGACAGAGAATTTAACAAGACATAGAATATACAAGTAACGCTATGTAGACATTTATATAATGTTGCAATATTACCTTCATGTGATAGACACTGAATATAATGATACTGGGGGGTTATTAATTTTATTTTATTCACAAATACAAACTGAGAATCTAAATTAGATTATCGTTATCCTATTATGTGAGGTAAGGTTTTAGCATAAATATATTTACATATATAAATATTCTTAAACATATAAATTTGAATATACTAATCTTTAGATTAATCATTTATGTTTACATAGAGGTATTTTTTGAAACATATAAATTTGGATATAAACTGATCTTTAACTTAATCATATTAGACACAGTTTCAAATTGTACACATTTCATTGAATTCTAAACACTTGCCATCATTCAGTAACAATAATGATAAATTCTCAGAATTGTAATGATGAAATTGTAATTGACATGATTGGGGGGGGGGAGAGGTATTGAAATAAGAAAAAAAATGTTTACAGTTTTATTTTAATGGTTTTAGAGTTTTAAGACTCAGCAACTTCCAATTTGAATTGTCCCAGAGAAACACTAAGAGTTGGGAGAATAAGCAATTCTATCTTAAATTTAGACCCTTCATTATTCAAAGTGACATAATAAAATAAAAAAATAAAATAAAATATTGCTGTATCAAATATTTAGGCCAGTAAAATCTCAACATATAAAATCTTAATAAGTGTTTACAAGTTAAAATTGTGTAAAGATAAATACTATATAATTAATTAGAGTTATATGACTTTAAAGAATGGATTAAATACATATTATCAGCTAGCTGATGGTTGTCTTCATGATTCTTTGTTAGCAGTCTTGTGAACAACTTCTTGGAAGTAAATACCAGTAAGGTGAAATGGAAAATGGTTGGATCTTAGTAATGGAACTTCTCAGATGCCCTCTTCACCAAATGACTGTGGAGAAGCTGATGCCCATCTACTCATGCATCATTGTAGATAAGTATGCACTTTTCTTTCTTTAAACATTTTTTATTTTATCTTATGTTATATTTTATATCTATCCTTTTTTTGAACAATGCCCCATTCCCTTCTTATACATTCACATTCTCTGCCAGGGGCAGTATCTCATGGTTTTTTTTAATGGTTTTCAATCTAATTTATGCAATTGCTGTTCCATCTTAAATTTGCTTTCACAGACCTTTGTGCTGCTCCATACATTTTCTGATCTTTGTTAGTGTTTTTTATTTTAACATTAAAATATGTGTAGTCATTCAAATGTATCAAAATCTAACTCTTTCAGCTGATTATTATGCTAGGTTAAAAAATAAGGCACTTATATAACTTTAATAATGGTTTGTTTCCATTACATGGCCCATCTCCCATTGTATGAAATACATTATACTCCTATTACTTAATTGAGCATGCTCTTCTCTTTAATAAAATATTTTTGTCTTAAACTTAAAATGTGCCATGATTTAAATAACTTTTAACTTAATAATTTCAGAATTGTACACACACACACATGTGCTGGTACTAGTATGTGCGAATATATATAGAAATATATGACATACACTGGGAAATAGTTTTAGATTTGAACAAACATGAAGCAAGCATATCTTCTTGCAGATATGCACTGCTTCTGTAATTAAAATATATTTACCTATTATTTACATTAAATAATTAACAACAACAGTAATACAAAAAATATAACTTTTATTAAATACAATAATCAATATTTTTTAAATAAATTGTTTTACATTGTTCATGTGATAATTTTTAAAATGGCTATAAAATTTTAACATCGTCACAATATATGCAAATGAAAAATTAAATATGTAATTCAAATGAAGTTTAAATAAGTTAAAATATATTTATCCAATGAAATTTTACCTAGATTACCAAAAACTAATAAATAATTTCTCTAGCATGTACTTCAATATGCAGATAACACCTTAATTTATCATATGAGAATATACACAGAGGCAAAACTCTCATACAGTAGAACCATTCAATGCTAGGCAGAGTAATCAATGGATGCAGAAAGGTTTGTGCATAAAATTCTTATGTAGTGCCTGTTCATTCAATATTCCCAAATTAGTTTCTAGCTTGTGGTTTTATCAGTGAAAATCTTGGATCTGAGAGCACTGCACCTAGGTCTTAGGATCTAATGCAACCCTCCAGCAGTCACCCTTTACTTTTTAGCTAACTACAATAATGTTTTCAAACTAAACTTATTTGCTTGTATAGTTGTATAGATCTGAACACAGTTCAGAATCCACACTTTTTGGTGTCTTTTTGGTTGTTTAATAACTACAGTCAACATAATCCAATTGGGCAGTACTGATATTAATCCATCAAACATCACATGATCACCATTTTATGCTTACACAAGCTACTTATCACAGAAGCAAAACTCTACATATAGTAGCACCAGTGAGTGCAAGCCAGAGTAATCAATAGATGCAGAAAGGTTTGTGCATAAAATCTTTATTTAGTGCCTACTCATCCATCTTTCTATTATAAATAGACTCTAGTGAATAACTTGTATATAATCCTCCAAATTTGAACATTTATTTTTACAATTAACATTTTTTTAAATAAAATATATTGATAATATTAGCATTATTTATTACAAATGTAAGTTTTTATGTGATAGACTTTTTAAAAGTTAATATTTGATAGACATTTTAAAAGTTAATATTTGAGATTTTAAAAATATTAAAATAAATTTCTAAATGATGTCATTGCATAAATTTATCTATTCAAAATGTTAATAAAATGAAATATTAGATATTTGAATTCTGGTTTGTTAAAATAAAAATAAGCTTAAGGTTAGTCAGTAGTTTGTCTGTGGGAGTGATTTTATAGGCTGTTTCTAGATATGGGAATGTTTTTTTACATATATTAATATTTTTTTGGATTTTAAAAATGAGAAGTGAAGCCCTAGACTATTCTGTGAGAGTGCAATTATCTTTTAACCCCACAAGAGTTTTTTTTTGCATAGAGTCTCTTTGACATTTGAATGTAAAGTATTGTTTGAGCTTAATATGACATTTTTCATCATAATTTGCATATTGAAAAATAATATTTTCACATAAAGTTGAATTTCATTTTGACTAATTATTTTCAAGATTGTAATATTCTTAATAGATTCAACATAGAAAAAATAATCATCATTAATGAGATTTAATTTAAAAGTGTTATTGCTAAACTAAAAAGGCTTGGTATTATACAAGATAGTATTATTAGTTGATATTTACAATCTTCAAAAATTCTCCAATAAATGTAAATTAATACTTGAAAATGGTTTTAAATATTACTATACTTTTATAAAGGTTCAGATTTGACAATAATCAATAAAAAATAATTGATAATCTATTAAGAACTGCTAGAAAGATAGCTGTTATAAAAAAAAGTAATAATTTATCTATAAAAGTTCTTTACTGAGACATGTATAATAAAAAAAATGTAATATGAAAATTTTGTATCTGATCATTTAAAAAGAATGGAATATTTAGAGTTTTCTGCAATGACACAAAAAAATTTATTAATGATATAAGAAAATATAACTATAAATTGGTCAGGAAAATAAAAGAATAGAACAAAAGTCTCAGAAATGTAAAATAACATCTTGGTAAAATTGTTTCTGCAATAAAAAAAAAGGAACTATTAGTAAAAAGAGAGATGACATCATGGAATGTGTGGATAAAAAAATATTTACCAATATAAAACAAGAAAACAAAAGAAAGTATTGTCTATAGTTATTATATCTTCTGAATAGCCTAATATTTAAAATGAATGAGTCAGAGACGTACCAATTAATATGATAAATGATGGAATAAACAGGTGAAGAAATAAAATAAAAAAAGTTATATATCAAATGTCTAAATGATAAAGATGAATCAAATGATTAGAAAAAAGCGTAATAGTAAAATCGATATTTAAGAAAAATGATAAAGAAAATCTTCGAAAATACAGATCTATTAGTTTTCTATCAGTTCTATATAAAATCTTTACCAAGATAATATTATAAGTTGTCTACAGAAAACCTTGCATTTTATCAAAGGAAAAGAACAACCTAAATTTGAAAATGGTTTTAGCACATTGGATCACATCAAGATATTGACAGAATTTATGGGAAAGACCAATAAACATGAGTGGTCATTATTTTTTGGATTTGTACATTATGAAAAGACATTTGAATCTATAAGCATATCTATAATGATTAAAACTTTGCATTAACGAAATATAGACCAGGATATTGTCAACAAAATAGACCTGAACATTGTCATATTCTGAAGAATATTTATCAGAATAGCTATGATTAAATTACATAGTGATACAAAGAAAATGAATATTGAAAAGAGTTATGACAGGATGTGTCTATATCTTCAAAACATTAGCAGTTTTGCAAAAAAAATATTTTGTGGATGAAAATGAAAAGAGAGCGAACGTGAGAATTATTTATGTCATTTACAACTGTAATTTCTTTTGGAAATAATGCTCTCGATTTTTCAGATTGTTACAAGAGTTATCAGATAAAAATAAGAAAGTATGATTAAAGATAAACGCTAAAATAATGTTTAATGGATTTTCTCAGAAGAAAAAAATAACAATTGATAATCATGGATTAAAAGAAATTAAAAACTACAAATATCTTGGTCAGATTATAAATACAAATGAAAATATAATGAATAAAATTAATCAGAGAATTAAACTTGGATATAATACTTTTGTGAAATAACTTAATATTAAAAAGAAATCATCTACGAGTTGGGAAATGGAAGATTTTAAATAATTGTGACTAGCAGTTTTACTTAGGAATCTAATATTTGGATACTTAATAGAAGAGCAATACAGAACCTTCAGATTACTCGTTGAAGTATGAAAAGATGTATGCTAGGAATAACAAGAAGAGGTAAAAAGGATATATATATATATATATATATATATATATATATATATATATGAGAGAACAGATATCACTCACATCATTGAAATAATTGAGGCTGAAATGGAGCTGGGATTAGACATAGTCCTAAAAGAGATGATAATAAATGGATAGTTGAAGTTTTACATTGACTCTCTGAGAGATTTTAAAAGATTTGAAATGAGACCACATGTGAGATGGATGGATAAAATGTTAATTTGCTAGTATAGTGTGAAGAAAAGAGCCTAGACTTTGTGGAAAATGAGATTAAACTCGGACAAATCGCTATCTTGCAGTGAATAGATGTGTTTTAAAATGATAAAGGTCAACTGAAAATTAAACAATATACAATAAATTAAAAAACATCTGTTCATAATAATATAACAAAATTTATGCATTTTTATTACTCACTAGCAACCTGTTTTACTATTATTTCAGAATGATTACAATTATTTAGATTTGAAATAATATAATGTTCATTCCAGATTTAGAGAAGAAAGGTTTGTAACTGAAATAATTTTATTTTTACAGGTAAGTTATAGTCATGCAGTTATATTTTTAATATATTTATGTTAAGAATTTAAAAATTTATGTTTTAAAGAAAATTATATTGCTTAGTTTAAATATACCCAGGCAAAAGTATATGGCAAAGTAAATGTATAATTTTTATAATTTACACTCATCAATATTTACATAATATATATTGTTTTACTGGGATCATTCTTGTATTAGCTTCAGTGACATAGGTGAAGGTTTGATATTTGATTTATAAGTGACTGTGTGACCACAAAAATATCTTATGGAGCACATGGTTACTTATAAATTAATAAATATTTGGGCATCATTTATTATATATATGCACCTCATGTAATATCTGGAGTAAAGTATAAATGTGGCAGCATGAATGCTTGGGAAAAGATCCCTAGAAAAAGTATTTAGGAGAGATTGGATAAAAATATTAGGGTTTCTGAACATATCTGATCGAGTCCCTAAAAAATATAAAATAAATAAGATTGAGTTTCATCCTTTTTTGTGACAAAGTTAGCTTATTGTATCTCTATTATTACTATATCTTCTGTACATTATAAAATGTAAATTAGGCAATGCCCATACATTTATTTTAAGCAGAAAATCAAAATACTTAGATTTCATTTTTTATAATCTAAACTTTTAAAGATTTATTAATACAATTTAAACAAAATCTGTGGTAATTTTTATTTTGTTGTTGATATAAAAGTAGACTTTGGCCAAACGTTATTGGAACTAATAGAGTAGGCACTATAAAATCAGTGGCTTCCAATAATTTTTGAACAACACATATAGTGATTATGACAAAATTCTATTTAGTCAGAAAATTCTCTATAAAGAAATGCAAATATCCATACCGAAAACAATGGCATCTAATAGTCATTATAGTTATTAGTCAAAATATAAATAAGTTCATGTTATATGAGTATTTACAAGTGCAGAGATTGTTGTATAGATTATAAAATATTATACCCATGGTAAAAATGGTAGTGACTTTAAAACAATCACTTTGCAAATTTATTCATAATTCCAACAAACATGATATTCATTCTTTAGAAGCATCTACAATTTTTTCTGAATAGTAATAACTATTAAATAATAAAATTGCTAATTTGGACTTTCAGGATTATCATGTTACTGTGGTATAAAATTTTCTTAAAGAGTGTATTATGGATATAAGTAAGTATAATCTTGGATTTACTAAAAAACATGAATAGTTGTTTAATAATGATCCTACTATTAGTGATACAAAATTAAAATAAAATATACAGTATTTTAATAATAAATTGAATGTAGAGTCTTATAATCACTATACAGATTTAAAGACAAAATAATTGGTGAATATAATGCAAATAGTTGCAAACATTGCTTGTTCAGAGGCACTGTACATTTTTATGCACTAATTTATAAAATAAATCCATCAATGGCATTCTATTTCAGATGATAGATGGAGTATTTTCATTATTTTTGTATAATAATATAAGAATTGCAATGATGACTCTTAGTGATATATCATTTTAATCAAATCATACATTTGGATAATAATATATAAATCAGTGAATGTAAATCAGTACCATGTAATTATAAAGTGGAATGCTACTATTTTATTTTTATTTTTAAAAATAATGAGAATAGATAAAATCGCAGTAATTATTGGAATATTATTCTTGTTCACTAAAGTATTTTTAAGAATTTTGTTGACAAAATCTTTCAGTCAGAGGTTCAATGCAATTTTAGAGAATACAGAACTTTTGCTGCCTGGAAAATGCAAAAATTATTCAAAACAAATTTATATATTGATTTTATTGAATCTATGATGCTGTTTGAAATTAACTGGTGTTTTATTAAGCAGCTTTTATATAATGAAATGATAGGAAAGGTTATTACTATAGATGGAAAATCTGAGGCCTTTGAAATGAAAACTGGCATAAAATAATGGATATGTAATAGCTCTAACTCTAATGTGTTTTGATTTTTACGATATTGGTTTTTGTAATGGTTTATAGGCAATTAAAAAAATTAGAGATCAAAATGTGATATAAGTTTGATAGTGAAAATTTTAATAAGAATCTATTAAAAATAAAACAAGTATTTTAATAAAAATTTTTGTTTAGTAATTAATATTAAAAATTTTCCTTATATGGTTTTCAACTTAAGAATCTTGGTAACTTTGTAAACAGAAAAGTGGGTTTAGATGTTGAGGTGCAGCAGAGATTCAATATGCTGATACTGTTATTTTATTAATTTAATGCATAAAAATGAGATATATTATCTATAACCTAAATATAAAGGCATAAGAAAAACTTCTTTAAAGAATATTAAAAATTTCAAGTATATAATGGCAATATATTTCTTCAACTTATTGAATGTGATACTATAGATTTCACGATTGTAAAATCATATTTTATTGGATTGGATATAAATGAAATGAATAAAATACAAAACTTTCTAAAAGAAGATTTTATAATAAACTTGAGCATTGTTTTTTTGGAAGAGTCAGAATCAATTGATTATAATGATTATATCACAAATATTCTAAAGAAGTGCAATGTTGATTAATTTTACTAGAAAGATATGACTGAAGATAGAATACAATAAAGACCTATAATCAATCTTTCAGAAAAAAAAGTTTGCTGTAGAAATTAAAAGACAATATTGCAAAATATTACAAAAAGAGAATGAATGAGTTATTTTATATGTACTCTTATTAATGATTCATAAAATAGTTTGTATCAAAATTGTAATACTCATCTCTAATATATTATTATACTTGTTGTTTTTATGTCTTATCTTTTTCTCTCTTGTTTTCTTTCTTGGAATTAGAACAGTAATACTCTTCATGGCTATTGTTGAGTACTGACAAAAATAACAATAATTATTTCTTAAAATTTTTTTTGTTTGAAGATGTAAATAATCGTGACAATTTACATTATGTTTATAACTTTTATTAAAATTCTGATTGCTTATTTTTTGTGTGTTCATGTCATACATATAACAATTTGTTTACAACTTATTGACTAATTTTAACAATTTATTTGCTTAAAATAAGTTTTTTTTTTTTACATTTTCTGATCAATTTCTATTATCATACTTTACATTATTAAATATTTATTGTTAAGAAGTAAAATTAACATTCTGAAACTCTTTATTACCTGTAGTAGTATCAGATATGTAACAAGAAGTCATGCTTCTTGATAATTTTATAAATAGTACTTTTTAAAAAATGATATCTATTTGATTTTTCAAGCTCGTCAAGATGGGGTGAAGGACATCTATCTTATAACTGGTGCTTTTTCTTCTTTCAATATCATTATGCCTTTCAAGCATCATAAACTATTCTAGTAAATTTTAAAATAAATTCAAAATAGTATAATTATGCTTAGTAATTATACTGGACATTTATTGAATATTTTGGACAGTATTACAAATAATTAACCACAATATCCCAGTACTCACATGTTGCAATTGGTATTTATAATTTAAAGATATAGATAAAATCGTAATATTTAATAAACTAAATTATGTATACCATACAAAAAGTTGCAATTTTAGGAAGTAAAATAATTTTCATAATCAAAATATTTTATTTTATTATGAGGGACATTTTGGAATAATTAAAATAAAAAAACTGGTTGATAAACAATGTAATAATCTTTATTTGATTGTAGATACATACAGTCATTGATATCAAGATACTTTTTAAAAATATAATAAATTTAAATAATAGATTTAAAAAAATGTGTTTTTTGTTTTTTTAAAAAAATGTTTACATTGTTTGTAAAGCAAGGCGTGATTATAATTTAATTCTCATATCAACTCCCTAAGTAAAAAAAATATATTGCCAAAGTTTTCCTGTTTATTTAAAGTTGTTTATTGCTATTCTAATCATATAGTTATTTTTTAATAAAAAACACTAACAAAATTTAAACTTAATACCACTAAGTGATATTATGGTAATGTAGAGGCACTCTCATATCAAAAACATATATTAAATTACTATTTCAAAAAACATTAGAAACATGAAATATTTTTCTGCATGAATATTAATATTATCTATCTTTAATTTATTATATTTCAGTCACTGAGTTATCATAGTTTTTTTTTTCTAAAAAAAAAACAAAAAAATATTTATCTGTTTTAACACAACAATCTTAATTTAAGATATACACTTACATTTTTGCTATATTATTTGTGATCCTATTATTATTTTTTATATTAATTTATAATTTGGAAGCACTGCAATATAAAAACAACACTCTAATTGTAGTTTTTGTCTAATTTTTAAGAATGTCGGTCAATAATCTTTAGAGTAACAAGTAAATGTTTATTCTACATTCAACTTTATAAAGTGTAATGTATGGAATTACAAAAAAAAAAAAAAATGAAAAAAAGAGATTAATAAAATATGTCTATAAATAAGTAATAATTTTACAAAATAAAAAGTATTATTAAAAAAAACAATAAAAAAATAAAATTGACATCATACAAAGCATTGGGTGTACATATATATATAAGTTGATTAATAAAAAGTAATTATAAATAAATTTTCAATAAAAAAAAAGGAATTATAATAAAAATATATAAGAAATGAGAATGTAAACTATATATAGTATTCATACAATAAACACAAAATTAATATAGCATTATAAAAATATACATTAAATATTACATAAGTAAAAAAAAATTAAAATAGTTTAATTTTAAAATGATATATGTTTTTTAACAGAAATAAAATTCTATAAAATACATTTGAAAAAGAGATTTCCATATAAAAAAATTAGATTTTAATCTGCAAGAAGCGATTTGAATATTTAATTATTAAAAATTTTGTTTTTTTTTTACTTTAATACTTTCTAAAAAATATTTTTGGACCATTATTAAATCTTTTTTTTTTGTTGCAATCTTTTTCTTTTTTAAATTAAAATAAAACTACTTGATGGCCTTTTTTTAACCTAACAAACTGACTTTTTGATTTAATTTTGTTTTGTTTGGTTTGCTTTTAATATTTTTATAAGCGAATCATCCTACTAAGAATTTACCAATTGCTTTTTATTTCAGTATATAATTTTATTTTGTGAATACTTTTTTTAAAAGCTTAGATTTATCAGTTCTTTCCAATGCTAAGCTCAGTGCATACAAAAACTGACTTATTTTTAAAACAAATGCATTAATTTTTACCATCAGTATCTTTTTTAATTATTATGTAATAGTAATATACAGAGAAATTCATGAATGCCAGACTTAATTTTTTTTTTTTCATAATGCAAAATTAGTTTTAAAAAAAACAATTTAAACAATTTGGTATTTTTAAAAGTAGAATTAAATTGTAAATGAATTTTTCAAAAACAATATATTATTATAATCATACAGGATCAGTTGCTCCAGCAAGTCATGTGACATTTAAGTACATAGTGATAAGCTAAGCATTACATTTAAAAAAAATATTTGAAAACAGTTATTTAGTTACTATTTTTTCATATCAAAAATGATATATGTGAAAAAAATATTATTATTGGTAATAAATATATCTTTAAGGATTGAATTTTAAAGAAATCGTATTAAACAAATATGTGCAACATCTTCAACTTTGATCTTCATTTATTGTGAATAGTTTTTCAAACAGTATGCAGATGAAGTATATTTATAACTGCAATATAAAAGTTAATAATTTTTTTGAAGAGAATTTTAAATTCATTTAAATTAAGAATTAAAAAAATTAGCACTTATTCTTCCAAGTTTTTTTTTTTAAAAAGTAAAATAAAAGTAGTTCAAAAATTAAATCAAAAACTAAAATATTTTAATAGCTGTAAATATATAGATCTCATACATTTACTGAAGTGCCTTTTCCATATTAACTGACATTACTTTAAAACTACATAATATTACAATTTTTTTTAGTATAGTATTTTATATTAGTAAATTCTTTTTTTATTGGTTAGTTTAAATAAAATTTCTTTAATTAAATTGGTAGATGTTACTTTTCTATCCTTAAATAAAATAGTTAAATAATGTGAATTGAATAAAATGTGTGTAATTAAGTTATATATATATAGTGCTAAACACTGCGACAAAATGTTCAAATAACTTTCTGATCTTATATAAGTATTAGTCATTATTGCCTTATTTTTTTAAAAATCTTGTTATTTACTACTACATCCTAGACGATAAATTTTTTTTGTCTTCTGTTATATATATTAAATAACTTTATTATAAATATCAAATCAAATATATTGCTTATTTATTTATTTTAGTGATATTAATATTAATTTAAATCTTTATAATTACTCTAAATTAACATTTCATTAAAATATTTATTTAAAACTCATCTTATTTTAGACATTATATATTTAAATAAAACGTTCGAAGTCTTGCAATTTATAAGAAAATATCAGTTAAAAAATAAAATGTATCTTAATAATTTTAAAATAACAAAAAAACATATATATATAAATGAATTTAATGTGCATTTAATATATATATATTTTCAGAGTAGCAATTAAGTAAATATTTAACAAATTTATTTCTCGCAAATAATGATATAAACTCTTAATAATTTCAATCTAAAATAATTATAAATATGTAATATAAGTTAATCGATAACATTTAATTAATAATAAGCTACATAACATGCATTGTGAGAGATAAAGAGATTTCTATATCAGTTAAATTAATATTCACATTTTTTTCTCTATTAGTCGGTTTAACGTATTAACGTAACATTAGTATCTTACTTACATTTCAAAGTGAACGTTAGAAATAATATAAATTACAACAGCACACATATTTCTAAGCATGTTTTTTATGTGGTATTTAGTAGAATATATATATATATAAGTAAAATTACACACATTTATATAGGTATTTCTCTATACACGTGCATACTAAGTATATAGGAAAATAGAAAATAAAACAAATATTATTTATTATACTACAATTTATTTATTCAATAATTCATTTTATTGAGTATGTTAAATATCTATATTTAATTAATAATGACGGTAGTAAAAAGATTACACATATTTATATATAAAACCGAATTTTTAAATTATCAAACTATAAATTAAATGTACAACTTTAAATTTATTTTTTAAAATATCTTGACATTGCTTAAACAATTATATATTAAAAATGTAAACATCGCCAATTTTTATTAATTAATTGAGTTTGGTCTTTTTTGCAATAATCGGTTATTTTTTTTAACTCTTAATATATTTTTACATATAGTAGTTTCGTCTTTAATAATTACATATATATTATTATATACTAGTAATAGCTTTCACACAAATATATTTGTTAAAACATTTGTATGTACAAAACAGAGGCCCATTTATATAATAATTATTTTTAAATACAAAGTAAGACGTTGATATAATATATAACTTCAGGCGCGTACTCAAATCATATATATATATTTAAAAAAATAGTTAATAATATATATCTAAATAAAAGTTACATTTACAAAATGACTGTATTATATACTCTATATAACAATTAATTATCAATTTTATAAAGTTAATCAAAATATTTTAAATGTTTTTTTTTATGCTCGTATATATATTTTTGCATAAGTAATATCAAGAAAATATATTTTTTTAATTTTGGAAATAAATAAATGTTTGGAAAATATTTGTGGTGCAATATTATCAAGTTTAAATACATCAAAAATTTATCAAATTAATTTTATTTAATAATTATTTGCATTATTTTAATAGCGCCAAACAATACACAAAAAAGTTAATGTAATCAAAGCAATAAATAAATAATTATTGATTTTATATTAATGATTAATATTGATTGACCAATTTTTAAAACAAACTATTGTTGTTGTTGTGTGTGTTTTTTTTTTTTAAAAATAAGTCAGTTAGACTATATATATATGCAAGGATGATAAAAATAAGCATACACATGCACGTCTACATATAACAAATAAACATTATATATATAACACTTATGAAAATACATTTACATAGCACACATATGCATATATTTTCAAATCATTTTTTAATAGCTGCAGATCTATTTTTAATATATAAATTGAAATATTTATTCTTTAACTAAAACTGTCAGCATATACTTACATTTCAATGCAACTGCTTAAAAGTATCTTTTTCCTTTTTCATTGAATTTCTTTTTTATATTGTTTTGTTTCAGAAATATATTAAATTATTTTTAACTTCCTATTTTTTAATTTAAGCTTTCTTTATTTAAATTTAGAAATGTCGATCTTTCTGTTATCTGATTGGTTAAAGACATCACGGTTTCAGAAATAGAAGAATCTTTATAATTTTATTGGTTCTAACGCTATTATCAAAAAGGAAAGGAACCAAAAACTAGAAAAAACTAAAGATATATGCAATTTAAAATTATTTTCATTGTTTTTCACACGTTTTATTCAAAGTAAAGAAAGCAAAATAACAATAATAATTTTAAAAACGTATTTTATATGTCACATAAAATAATGAATATCGACTAGATAATCTAAAGTATAAACGTTATTTTTGGTTCCATACATAGTACATCACAAAATATAAACACAATAAGCATTAACACTTAATTAGAGAGATTTATTAGTTACTGAATAGGTAGTCGTTGTTAATTTTTAAATTAATTACAAAATAAATTACATCTTTGTTTTAAAAATGCGCTGAACAATATTACATCAATATATATATTAGGCTCTAATTTAAAATACTGTATATAAATTTATACAAATTATATTAATAGATTATTACTGTAATATTAAAGTTTATTTATACATATGCACATCTCCAATTCAATTAAATCTATAAGAATATAAGACTTACTAAATACTGTATTAAATCTTATAGTGTAAAAATATTATACAAACTTATGAATAAACACTTACATACACACAAATAGATATATTTGATCTATGTCAGTGTGTTATTAATTTAAACATTTAAGATGAAGTTTGTAATATTTTCTTTATAATGTCGTTCTCTTTGTAAGTTATTTTCTTAATTTAGTCGTAAGAACGTTTTAGTTATATTATTTGTTTTTTTTTGTAAAAGAAAAGTGTAAATTTTTTTTCTAAAATTTGACTCAATCTTGCAAAAATAGATGAGCTCTAAATTTATATTAGCAACGTTACATCTTTTTTTGAAAGATTATTTTTGATCACAAATCATTAGAAAGCTAAAATTTACATACATTGTATAAATGTGTGTACAACATATATATATAGAAATGTAAATTACAATCAATTTTTTAATATAACATTTTGTTTATATAACTTCTGCATCAGAGTTTATCTGTCTTGTATAAAAATAATTTAACCTTTTTTTTTTTTTATAAAAATTATGTTTATTTTTTTAAAATTTGTTTTTTTATCTTTTTCAAATATATGAGATGCCTCTCCCTCTAACAGAAATGAAAGCCACATCATCTTTTTATTTTTACAATAAGCATTTGTAAAGCTGTATGATCAAAAACTAATATTTTCTAAATAAAAGTAATTTTTTTATTCATTTACCAATTATTGATTAAAGTTCAATTATTTCTTTAAAAAGATATAAGATTGTTAGTAACCTGAAAGTAACGTTGTAAAAAAGCAAGTAAATGCGCAAACATTATGCAAAACATTTTTGGATAAAACAAAGTTTCTTATTGTAAATATAAAACCAGAATTTTAAAAACAAATTTGTATTGAATATTGATTATGTTCAAAATTAATGTTTCAAAAATTATATTATTAAAATTATTTTACTATTATTATTATTATTATTGTTATTTGGAATTGATATTTTAAAAAATAAAATAAAACTATAAAATATATTTAAAATGTATTGCAAATAATGTCTATTGTTACACTGAAATAAGTAATAATAATAATTTTAGCATAAATACGTCTATATAAAAACAGGATTATTAAGTCATTGCATGAATCCCTTAGGATCAATAGTTACCAGTACTACGAATCACATCGTTGTTAATTAATGGATGTTTTGGTAATTCATAAAATCTTTTGACAAAATGCATTTGAAAATATATTTTTTAGAAAATTTCGATTTTCTTTTACAATGTTGCCATGAGCTTAAATTTTAGATATTTTTGGAAAATCTTATCTAATACTTTTCTTTAGGCTTTGATGACAACTTATTTTTTTTTTTTGGAAAAAAAAAATCTAAAACAATTTACATGAGAAAATAATGATTTTTTTTCTTTTTTTTTGATTTATATATATATTAAAGTAGTAAATTCCTTTGGGATATATTTCATTGCTATATAAAGTAATTAAATGTATAGAAAGAAATTTTATTAATTTAAAAATGTAATGTCATTGATATTTTAAAATATTAAATTATTATTATTATTATTATTATTATTATTATTATTATTATTATTATTATTATTATTATTATTATTATTATTATTATTATTATTATTATTATTATTATTATTATTATTATTATGTTTCAAAAGACCTTTATTGTCTCAAAAGAATACATTAATGGTTACATAGTAGATTATGTGCTACAAGTTTTCCAGTTACAACCAGGTTACAATTGTTATTACAATAATCAAGATAACATCTTTATATTATATTGTCTTAATTGAATGTTATAGATTTGTTCATTATCAAATAGTGTTCAGAATATTATAGACAGTTGCATTTCAATAGTTATTAGGTGCACAGATGTTACTATTATTATTATTATTATTATTATTATTATTATTATTATTATTATTATTATTATTATTATTATTATTATTATTATTATTATTATTATTATTATTATTATTATTATTATTATTATTATTTGAAAGACATTATACACTATTTTTATAAATACTCCAAAAACTTGAGGTGAGTCAAGCCACTTTAAAAAGGTATTTTAACCTTTCCATCATGCAGCCTTTTACTCTCACATTTCAGCATTTTCTAATGTTTTTCTTTGTCTCACAAATCAATATAAAATATTTGATTAAATGATCATTACTGATAATAAATTTGACTTCATTTGATAGATATTTTTGTTCACTACTGAAATAAATTTTAAATGTTCCCATTTTGTTTCTGTAAATATTTAAAAAATGAGATTGTAAACAAAACAAAGAGTTTAGACATCATTGTTTCTAGAACGATTATTTTCAGTTTATAAAATCAATGAAATATTTCTTAATTCTTATTTTTTTTTAAACATCCAAACAAACATTTATTTATTTCTCTTATAGATAATAAATTATGCTTTAAAAGTTTAAAATTTTTGAATATTTATTGCAAAATTGCAATATTTTCATGCTCATAAGTATAAGTAGATTGCTTACATAGAAGCTAAACTTGTAGTTTATTTCAGGCCATGCTTACATTCGCTGCTTATATAACATTATATTTTTGAAAATAAAGTATTTTAAGTCAAAATAAGTTATTAATAATTTATATTTCTTGATATCTAATAAATATAGTGTAAATTATTGTAAAAAAATATCTAAAACAGTAATAAATTTGCAAATAAACATGTTTTTGGTCATTGGAACTATTTTCTTTAAACAATGTCATAAAATGCTAAATATTTTACAACCTTGACAACAGACAATTGTTGAACATGTCAGGATGAGACTTATGTCTGTTGTAAGAGCAGGATTTTTGAATTTCCTACTTTTTAGTGCAAATTTTTCAGCAAAAATTATATATAATAAAATATACCATTTTACATGCATTTTAATGTATAATACTTATGAAAAAATTCGCCAGGGGATGAATTGGTCAAAAAACTAAATGATTCATGACAATTGATCCAAAGGTTAAAAACAAATATTCAATGATAATTTAAAAAAGAAATTCAATTGTTTAATTTAAAATAGTAATTTTAAAGAATTGACAATTATTATTATTATTTGTTTTTTATATCAAAAACAAACTTTATTAACCTAGAAAAAAAGAAAAAAAAAGTATTTTAACATTGTGTGATCAAATCAATTGGTAAATTAAAGTTCAATAAATAGATTCTGCCAAATGTAAAATATATTTCTTTTATCAAACCTTGTCTTTAAATGTCAATTAGATCCAATGTGCTATTGAATAAAGCTTGTGATGATATTGGATTGTCTCTTTATTTTATTGTTCTGAATTTTCTAATTAGAATCTTTATAGGATTTGTATAATTAGAATTGAAGAGAATTTATATTATCCATCAACAATATATTAAAAAAGTGGCACTTCTAATATATGCAAAAAAAAACTCCCATTTTAATTCCTTGCTTTAATGCAGGTATCAATGAAATTTTATGTTCATAAATTAAGCTAATAGATGTTCTACATACTTGCAAATAAATGCATACAACAAATATGTGTTCAATTGTATAACCAAAATATGCCATCAATTGAAATAAATTCACTGTTTCTTGTGAAGTCGAAGTATTTTTGCTTAAGATCCCACTATATGAACCTTTTCAGTAGATTAAGATTTGAATTATTTGGCACTATTGCTTCATTAATGAGATAATAAGTATCACAGTATTGGATTTTTTGTAATTTTGATGGATTAGGAATATTGTTAATTTTTTAAATTTCAGATAATAATTCAGAAATCTTTTTCAACATCATGTTGCTTCTAAGGATCACTTATTGTATCTGTACTAATCAAGTTGATCTCAGGAATTTCAGATGAAGTGTCAAGAAACCTATCTGTATCAGTAAACTCAGTATCAATAGTGCAAGACAGCAAAATCTGTTGAAGAAAATCAACTTTAAAAAAATCGTGAAACCAATCAGTCCACATAGTATCTATGATCGATTCTTTACTGTTATGCTTGAGCTTCTTCCCTTTATTTCTTCTAGAGCCTAACTCACCATCTGAGGAGCTTCTACTCACATCTGAAACACTCTTTGTAACTGTTGATGATGAAAGTACCTTTGATTTAATCCCATTATTTGAGGGTTTCCTTTTAGTCTTGAGTCACTATGTTGATAGTTCTTCCATCAATGTAGAGTCTGATTCCAAACCTGTCTCCAAAGATTTAGATTTGTTAACTATCTTATCTTGTGATGCAGAGTTCAACAAATCATAAAAATTTGTAGTGGATTCTTGTGCTGCATTATAATCAAGAATTTCTATTAAGAGAGACTTCACTGTATCTGTACATCAAACATCAGCAGGTCAGTTGGGTGCAAGCTTGTCTGAAGTTTGTCAGTGGGATATTTATCTTCATTAATAGAAGTATTATTTGATGTGGATTTATAAAATTTTTTTTTTTTTTTTATCTGACATTTACTACAAAAATGATTTGGGCAATTACTATGTGGTTCCACATCTTATATAAGAAACATTGTAGTGGTACACCCCTAAAGGATATAATTATTGGGACTGAATCACTGCAGTATATGGTTGGGATAGAAGTCAGAACTATTCCTTTGGAGAGAGAAAATTTGAATGTGGCAGAGTTTGTAAGCACCTGGAAACTAGTGTTATTCATTAAGTTATAAGAAAATTCACTAACAGTACCAAATGATTTCAGTAAGTTTTGTAAATGCTGTTGCTCAAAATTTATGTAACAGTTTTTAATTCTGCCATCAAGAAATATGGGTCTGTTTAAGTCCATTGTAATAACTATCTTGTCACCATAAAAATTCAATTCCTCCTATAAAATTTCTTTTTGCCATATACTATGACATTTGATCATGATGTATCTGTTATTTAGATGATTTAATACCTTGTGTATATGTTGCCAATAACCATTTGTTTTAATTTGATAACAAAATTTGTGTATTGGAAAAGAAAAAAAAGATTTTTGGAATTTATCAGTAACAGCTAATATAAGAGTTTTCTCATTGTGATAAAAAGTGAAAGAAGTGAGTAGCTGTTGTGGGATGGATTGATTAAAATCTCTAATGATCTTATTAAGTTGGAGATCACCTATACCCATTTCTGGAAATAATTCTGTCATCACACTATCATATTTATCAATATTTTCGTTACATGAACCATAACTGAGCAAGTCATATTTAATTGAATTTGTATTAACAGATTGAGATTTTATATCTGAGCTCTTTGATTGAACTATGCTGACATATGAAGGAATTGAAAGTTTATTTTTGTGTGTAGAATCCCTTATACTCTTATCATTTTTATCCTTTGAAATATCACTGTTATTTATGCTTGTTTGTCTATAAAAACTTCCTATGTATTTTTTCTTATTTTCACTTTCAAGTAACTCTGGAGAATTCTCAAATGGTATCATATTTCCTTTTTCAAAAGAACCCTCATCACACCTTAAAAATTTACTTGTAGATGGCTTAGAATTAATAGTAATATTTTGTTTGAGAGATTTGGTATTATAACTCATTTATTTACTAACATTATTAACATTTTTTTTGTTAAAAACGGTATTTTCTGAGTTTACAACAATCTCTTTAACATTTTTTTTAATAGAGGAATTTTATGCAGACTTAGAATGAATAATGTTTTCAATATTTTGATCGTCAAAATTAATGTTTTCATTTAAAGAAAGAACAGATTTAGAATAGTTTGGAAAATTTCCTGCATTTACTAAGGTTTCTTTATGCTTTTCCAATTGTTTAATATTAAGAACGCTATTATTTTTAAAATTATTATTTTCCAAAATTTGAAACGATCTGTTTTTCTAATTTATTACTTGAGGGATTATCATCCAAATTTATGTGAGCATTAACAACAAGTAGTTCCTTATTTAAATTAAGCTTTTTCCATGTAAAGAAGGGTCTACATAAAGTTTTTTACTTCTTTTCCTTCTTATTCTTTAATTTATAGCATTTTCGTAATCATCCATGTTGATTTCTAAGTTAGACCTAGTAGATCTAGAAATTGTTTTTACCTCTGCTTCTGAATCTCCTACAGTATCCACATTTTGATTGATTAGTCAAAATGAATTAAATGATTGAAACCTTTTTGTTTCAAAATAAAGAACACACTAAAATAAAATCCAGCAAACAAAATACTTAGATATATGTGATGGGATGTACTGTGACTTCTCCTTAAATGGAGTCAGGAATCTCTCAGCAACTATGCCCAAAGAAACCTGTTAGCCACTTTATCTTCCCCTTTAATTCCCCACCCTAAGTTTTCCCATAATCTGCTCCATCCCATTTTGACAACATAATCTTTGTCAACCGTATGACCTTTATATCTAATCCAATGTATGACCTTTATATCTAAATCCCCCTTATCTTTTCCCAAACCCAGCATAGAAACCAATAACCCACTTTCTGTATAATCACTTTGTTCATATTTATTCTCCCATAACTTCATTATTTATATCCTTTCTGCTTCCAAGCATTTACATTCAATCAACAGATGCCTAATATTTTCTATACCTTCCTTACACAATTTGCAGAATAATCACCCATATTTTTCCATTTACATATATATTCTCTTGTTTGAGCTCTAAACAATAAACTATTTTCCTTACTATTATCATAAATTAACTTGCACCCAATGTTCCATTTACTTCTATATATATTTAAACTCTTTTTACTCTCCATACTAGTTCTCCATCTCTCCAACTCCCTATTCTTTATTAATGCATCTATTTTTTTATCCCATTCCTTACCACTATAACACTTAACAATCCTCCTAACACAATCATCCCATCTTTTATACAAGTATACTGATATAAATTCTTTATCCAAATTTTTTGCATACCGCATTATCTTTCTCACCCATCTTGTTGCCTGCGTTTTACTCATAACCCAATTAAATACTATTTTGGCTATTCTTTCATTATCCATAAACTCCAACCTATCAAACATTTTCATTTTAATTTTTGCATCTCTCATATAAAAACTTGACCATCCCATTTCTTCTTGAATTGCCTCCTTTGCTGTCCACACCTCTACATCTAATGTATGTCTTCCTACTTCCCTTTGCACTTTCTCTAAGTAATCTAATACCCCTTTACCAACACATAACACATCATTATTACATGTTAACCCTGTCACTGCAACTCCCTTCATACAATTCTAGCTACACCATATTTATTATATGAAAACATTGTTAATTTCTTTACCAAACCCTTTCTTTTCTTTGCTTCATTTACCAATTTTTACTCCCTTTCATCCAAGCAGTTTTCCTGATTACTTAAGATGATTCCCAAATAACTATATCTATCCACCACACCTAACTTTATATCCCCTAATAAAAATTCTACATCTTTTTCCCCCCAGTAGTAACCATCATTATATTTGATGTTTCTTCACCAAATTTAATCCCCATCTCTTTACCCATCCTTGCACATGTCTTCAGCATAGCTTCCATATCTTCTTTTCTTTCTGCACACAAAAAAATATTATCCACAAAAAAAAGACCCGACAAAGTATATACTCCCTTGCCACCTATTAACGGTACCCTCTTCCTAGTCTTTCTATTGCTTTCTCCATTTTACTCAAATACAACAAAAACAAAATAGGTGACATACCTTAGTCCCATCCCATTTTTAACTTTTAACATTCTATATTTCCTAATTAATAAGTATAGTAATTATTTTCATATAATTTCTTAATAATATTTATTAAAGCTTCATCCAATCCAAATTTGCTAAACTTACCCATAATCTATTTTTACTCTATCATATGCCTTCTCTATATCTATAAAATTCATATATAATAATCTCCCTGAATTCCTACTCATATCCATAAGTTGTGTAACTACAAATAAACTATCTCCTATACACCTATTTGACCTAAAACCTCCTTGCATTTTCCCACTACATTATTCTCTTCCATTCATTTTACAATTCTTTCAGCCACCATATATGAGAAAACTTTATATAAAACTGATGTTACCACTATCAGTCTATAATTATTTAACATTCTATGATACCTACCCTTTCCTTTAAATAATAATCTTACTCTTGTATTACTCCCAACTAACCAGAAAAACTCTCTTCTATGCCATCTTATTAAAACATGATAATAGCTTTACTTTTGCTCTATGCCCTAAATTTTATTACCATCTCTGCTGCCCATTCATTTAAACCTCTTGCCTTTCCACTTTTCAATCTTTTTCCTGCCTCATTCAGTTTATTTTTTTGTAAACCTAATATTCCCATTAATAAATGTTTTCATGTTTTCTATCACTAAGTCCTTCATATCTAACATCTTTTCTATATCCATTACATATCTATTTAAGATTCTCTCTAATTCTTCTCTAGAGCTACACTCTATTCCCTCATCATCTATTAATACTATCTCTCTCTCCCCTACATTTCTCCTTTTAATATAATTCCAAATTTTTTTACTCCCATCTCTTCCAATTTTATTAATATCCTCCAGCAATTTGCTATTCAACTTCATCCTCTCTCTATAATTATCCATTTTAGCCAACTTCTTCTTTTCTAAGTACTTTTCCCATTTAGCATTAATATCTTTTTCACTTTCTTTGTTCTTAATAGCATACTTATATTCTCTGCATGCTTTTTTCCTCTCTTTTACACTTTTACTAACTCTCATTTTTTTATTACTTTTATATTTTGCATATTCTCAACTAAACCCTATTTGCCACTTTTTTTTATTTCACCACACCAATCCTTATACTCATCCCCAACCAACTGTTCATGGCTTCTTCAACTTGTATTTTATACTCTTCCAATATAGCAGAACAGAAAAGACCCGTGCCTTCTAGTGGTCAATACACAATTATTCATATGATGAAAACAAATTTCTTGCTTATTTAAAAGTACATTTACAATTATTTATTTTAAATGTACTTTTAAATAAAGAAGCATTATTTATTGTTTTATTGGAAAGTATCCAAGAATGATTTCTTATTGTTGTATTGTGTAAAAATTGCATACAAGTTTATGCACTCCAGAAAAAACTAGTATTTATTCGAGAGGTTGTTTTTAGATCATGCACTGATAACTGAGGAATTTAATTAAGGCAGTAATGTAATGGTGAATGATAATTCCAAGAAATATTTGCTGATTGCAAATATTTCTAAATAAGAGACCTTACCTTATTGGTCAATGTAATTAATTGTTGCAGTTATCAGAAAGCTATAAAAAGACTGTGTAACAACTATGTCAGGCAGTATATGAGTACATCTCCAGTAGACGTCTGTTCAATTCCAGTAGTAGATATCTCACATCAGTGCCTTTGGTTAATATCCTGCACTCAGTGGAAATGTAGTCCATGGGTATAGCTGAAAGAGCCCACAGAGATGGGGAGACTGTAGCCTTAGGAAACCGTCCGATAGCAGCTGAATAAAGATTTGACTTTGCAGCAGTTTTTAAGTGAAGTATCTGATAGACTGTTGCAGAGACGGAAGCTGCAAGGAGCTTAAGGCCAGTTGCAGTGCTATACCGTGAAGCATTCATGTGCAGCTAAACTGGACTGGGGCCAAGGTGTGTGTAAACCTTGCTCACTGTAAACTGTTTTTGTAGCAGCCAGCCTGAATGTACATCGAGGGAATTGAATATTAGCGAACTGTAGAAATAGAGTTGTTGTAGACTATTTGCTATTCTAATTATTTAAAAACATTGTGTCTTAATGTATATAGTCATACTTATGGACATATCACTTATCAAGAAATTTGTTTTGATCATATGAACAAAAGTTTGCTGCTGAATTTTATAAAGAAAAACATTAGATTTTAAACTTTCCAAAATAAACTATTAAATAAATAATCAACTTATTCTTGTTTTTATTTGTCATAAATAGGATTACCTCATAACCATTAAAATTATAAAATTAAAAATACCAAGCAATTTATAAGTCTTCATTAAGTATTTTTTATTTATAATAAATTGTTTTTCATATAATATCATGCCGATATTAATTATTTTACATTGTCAATTCTTAAATATTGGATGATCATTATGTGCTTAATTATCAAATCTATATGCAGGTAATATTTTGAAAATGTTTCTTTAGAAACAGCTTTATAAATATCAATAATAATTAAGCTTTTAATGAATAAATTTATTATTGATATTTATAAAGCTGTTGTAAAGAATTTATTATTATTTTTTGATTATTATAACAGATTTCATAATCTTTATTAAAATGTGTCAACTATAAAATTATATGTATTATTATTTTTTTTTTTCCCTATGTCATAGCATCGGCCGGGACGCAAACCCACAACCGTCTGCAACCAACTACTTGCTTGCATGGCGGCTGCGATACCTCTTGGCTAACAACACAAGACATATGTATTATTTTTGAACATTATATTTAAAATATTTTGGAAATATTACTAGCATATAGATTTGATAATTAAGATCATAATAATAGATCCAATGTTTAAGAATTGACAATTTAAAATAATTAATATCAGCATGATATTTATGTGAAAAACAATTTATTATAAATAAAAAAATATTTAATGAAGATTTTTAAATTGCTTTGAAGTTTTAATTTATTTACCAATAATGTTATCTAATGTTATGATGTAACAGATGATCTCATTCACTACAATGCCTCTTCATTTAAAATATAAAAGATAGGCCTAAATGAAGATGTAAAAAAAGCATGATTTTTTCTGCCAATTGATGGTTATGAGATAATCCTATTTATGACAAATGAAAATAAGAATCAGGAAATGTCTTCAAATCCATTCTTACAAACCAGATAGCTATATAAAGCTTGATTAGAGCTATTGGTAAGCTCCATCTAGTGATCATTTAAATGACTTGTTTTATTAATTATTATAAGTGTGCCTTTGAAGGCTTTTGTGATGCTATATTGCAGAGGCTATTACTATATGGTGAAACTGAGCTGAATTCAGACCCATATAGCTATCTGGATTTGAAGCCATTTACATGTCTGAAAAGTTCAGGCTTTTAAAGTAATAGTAACATGTTTTATATGTGTTGACTTTGGAGTTAGTATTTTAGATCTAGTTTCTAGAGTCCCAGCACTCCACTGAGGTGAGCCGTAAGCTCAAAACCAATTGGTGTGAAGATAGGGATTTTCCGATAGAGATTTTGAATTCTTTCTCTTTCAGCATTTATAAAAGAAAGCTTGATTAGAGCTATTGATAAGCTCCATCCAATGATCATTTAAATGCAAGCTTAAAAGCAAGTTACAGAATTTATGACTTGATTAATTATTATAAGTGTACCTTTGAAGGATTTTGTGATGCTATATTGTAGAGGCTATTACTATATGGTGAAACTGAACTGAATTCAGACCCATATAGCTATCTGGTTTTTAAGGCTGGATTTAAAAACATTTACATATCTGAAAAGTTCAGGCTTCCAAATTAATAGTATCGTGTTTTATAAGTGCTGATTTTTGAGTTAGTATTTTATATCTAGCTTCTAGAGTACCAGTGGTCCACTGAGGTAAGCCATAATCTCAAAACTAATTGGTCTGGAGATAGGAACTTTCCAGTAGAGATTTTGAAATTTTTCACTTTCAGCACTTATAAAAGAAAGCTTGATTAGAGCTAGTGGTAGGCTCCATTGTACCACCATTGATTAACCCAAAAGGCATACAATTAAACGCATACATATGCCCTTCATAGCAGAAGCTGGTATATTTGCTGTCAGATGGATGTAGAGGGATCTGCCAATAACTGGATGTCAAGTCCAATGTAGAAAAAAATGGTTTTCCCTTGAAATTTTGAGAGAAGTTCTGTATATATAATAACCAAACAGTAAATTTTATCGATCCTAAATATACTTAAGAGAATGAAGGTAATCAGTATTTAATAATTCATAATAAATAATCTCAGGAAATTAATAATAGTGAATTAAATTAGACATGTGAGTGAATAATTATTTAAGATGAGTGAATACATTAATAAATGATAATTATAAATATAAATTATAGTATAATTATAGCTTCACTATTTAATGCAAAAAAAGTCGCATATTTATAATTGCAATTTTTACTAGTGAAGAGAAAAACAATTTATTAATAAATGATACAGATATGAATTTATTTAATAAAAATATGTATGTTTTATTTAATATTGCTAAACAAAATAATAAACAAAATTTGAATCAGTAAGCATTAACAGCTTCAATTGTTTTACAAATTTAACTTGTGAAGGCTGTGACCAACCTTTTTTTGAAATATATATTAAATCTAAAACTTTTCTTAATAAACAAAACAAAACAAACAAAAGGATAATGTATGCTACCCTGCTCTTAACTATGTACAAGAATTGTTAATCCTTTGGTTTATTCTCCACAAACAGAAATACAAATAATATATAGACTAATTATCTACTCACTCATTCACTTACTTACTGGGAATGTATGTGCATATAAATATATATAAAATTATATATTATTAAAATTTTATACTACCTGCAAAACAATAAATATTTCCAGAAGTTCTAATAAAGAGTAATAATAGTAATGCATGCATAATACTTATACAAATATATATCAAATCTTCATTAATTTTTGGAAAGCTTCTTTTATAAGTTTGTAGGAAAAGTTCTGTGTCATGGTATTCTGGTGAGCAGCAAAGTTTAATGTGAATATTGGTCAAATTTGCTTTAGATCACTGCTTCAGATCAACTTGGATTAACTGCCTTGCACTTTTAGTAGGCTGATCCAATTTTTGGGGAAATTCTCACTTGTTCAGTTTGCAAAGAGGTAAACAAATTCTCCCTAAGAATTCTGGTATAGTGGCAACAAGATAACTTTATTTTCAAATTAATAGCTTTCCCCCCTCAAAACATGTTTAAAATATACATTTTAAGAAATAAAACTTATAAATAAAATTTATAAACAGGATTCTTATAGTATGATGAAAACTAATTTTCCAAATGCATATGGAATTTAATACAAAAGGGTCAGGACATTTGACCCTTTTCTTCTTAGCTTTTCAACAATGCATGATGTTTGAATGTGAATAAAAATCTTTAAGAAAATGTCTGATGTTTATGACAGCTAGTTCAAGCAGTAAGAGACTTTTCTTAATTGTATACTATATTCTTAACACATTTCCTATTATTTATCCACAGATACTTTATTATAGGAATTCTAGAATAGGCAAGATTATAATAGTCAGTTGTCTTTTTATAGGAAATTTTGACTAGATATACACACATTCAAAATTAGTGGTTTAGAACTTTTGGAGATTAATAAAAAATATAAATTATGTAATCTCATATGTAAATTAATACAGTGAGCTCTTGAAAATGTATTATTTTATTTATTAATCTTAATTAAGTTTACACATACAATTATCATAAATCTATTTATTGATTATATTTAAAATTATAATCAAATTTTTATTTTAACATTTATTTAAAATTGAGAATGTTTATTAAAACATTCCAGTATAAAAATATAAATTAATTAGTTCATAAGTGAGAGAATAAAAAATAAATAAACAATAGGTGAATCACTTCACATAAAATAAAATAAAGTAGCAAAACATTTTTTATATGCTAATGCATAAATCTCCTCTCAGGGAAAAAGTTTTCACACACACTTAATGGAGCACTTTTCTTATCTAATTGTTTTTGTCTCATACTTATTTTCTTTTATATCTCAAGCAAAATTTTCTATTAGTGGGAGTACCTTCCTAAATAATTTAATTAGCTAGAAATGGACTATGTTTTCCAAATTTAGTTTGGATTTAATTAATTAGTATATGTGACTATTATTTCTTTTTATATGTCTTAACTATTCATCATTCATTCTTCATGAATGTGTATGGGTTTTGAGTGCTAAGCATTGTAGGTTTCCTTAGGTTTGTCAGGTATATTGATACAAAACACATTTAATCTGCCTGTTTTATTATACTATATGGGCCATCATAAGAATCAGATAGTCTATGAACTAATCTAACATTAGTTGGAAAGAAATAGTTTACATTAACTAAGTTTATACAAAAAAAACTTTCTAAACTGGTTCAAGGTAAATACTATATATTGCACTAAGCTACAATAAGACTAATATTAATATTAATTAAAATTAATCCTACCTTGCAAACTAATCTAATACTGGCTTCAGAAAGAGTAATTTATTCAATTACCCTTATAAGTAAAACTCTATTTAAAATAAACTCAGAATAAATAATGCATAAAAACAAATAAGTTATATTGGATCCATTTCCAATAAAATACAAAGTATAGGGTTTTTCAAAACTGTAATAGTTTTTAGTAATATTTGCAGAAGAACTGAATATATCTATACCTCAAAATTAAATAACTTAATTAAATAACTGGCCCTCATTTATGACAATACAATGTAAATAAGTTTAATTGAACAACCAAATGATTAAATGGTACTATGCCATTAACATACCATAAATATGGGATTTACCAAATTGTAAGGTCCTTCCCTCATAAATATGAGCCCTTAAAACAATGAGAATTACTAAAACAAATGTTATAACTTCCATCTTCATTGAATATCTAAAAAAATAAATCTTGTGACAGATACAGTTTATATAATTCTAAATTAATATAAGGTTCCATCACCATCTATATTATCATAGTATGTCAGCCTCCTTTTAAAATAATGACTCATGTTTTTTTGATATCTTGGGCTTTTATGGTATTTGCTTCTAAAAAAAAACCTATTATTTGCTATTATGTCATTGGATACTCCTGTGTTGGGATCATTATATGGGTTTTACCTTATTATTCAGCAGTTACTCCTCTTCCTGTTTTGTGCTAGTTTCATTTTTAAATTTTGTATCACTGTTTTATATTGGGTATTGTATAATTAGGATTTTTCTTTTCAGTTTTATTATCTTTTAATTAGAACTATTATCTGCTTCTAAAGTTACCATAAAATCTAAAACTTCCTTATGATCCAACATTTGTTTCTGATTAATATATAGGGTAAGTTCCACCATGTTATTTTTATAGTTGTTGTTTTTGATAGAAGAGCTGTTAGAACCTTTAAGCTCACCACTATCTGTTAAAATTATATTTCTCTTGAGATATCTTGGCCATATGGAATCTTGTCTCTCTTCATTTCAAAAATAATTAATCAGCTTTTTTTTGAATTTGGAATAGTTCTGAAGTGATTCAAATAATGACATCCACCAAGCTCTGGCAGTTTTGCCTAGGTGATGACCTGTTATTGTTTAGCTTTTTCATCTATATATTCTCATTTAGAGTAAATAGTTTCTTCCCACATTGCCAGATATTCCATTGGGTTTTCATTAAATCCACCTTTAAAAATTTGAATATGAATAAACCAAGACACATTTGAGTCACTGAATACAGATATCCATCTACATCTAATTGTTTTGTATTATTTTTGAATATTGGCATCTAACTTTTTTGTATTATTTTTGAGTATTGGCATGTTTGCATCTGAATGATGCCTTGCACAATTTTTGCTAATATTCAACTCTTCCTTTTTTATGAACTTATTTTCCATAGTTTAATATTTGTCATCATTATTTGAATTCTGTTTCATCTGATCTGTGGTTTTCTAAGATTATCTTTTAACCCTTTTCCCGCGTCCGACGAGGCTCCTCGTCGACATCTGAAATCACTCTAACTCAACTCGTTTTCATACGAAAATTTTCGTTAAAGACGTATTGAATTCGTTTTTAAAAGCTCTGTACGATGGTGACATCTTCCGATTTATTTTACAAGTAAAAAATAGAAAAAAAACGCATTTAAACCTAAACAAAGAAGGAACATTATTTGTGATTGGTTCTTAGCATGCTCTCAGCCGAAAAAGACATTCTGATTGGCTGGAAAGAACAAAGAAACTGCCTGATCAAAGAAAATAAAGAAAAACACTGAGATTTTCATTTCGAATATGATTTAATTATTATAAAAGAATATTTTGAGAAATTAAAAAATATTTTTAGAGAGAATAATAAAAAAACAAAATTATTTTCGAAAAATATTGAAGATTTAAGTCAAAATATTGAAGATGTAGTAAAAAGAAATATTTACTTTTCTATAACGTAAAAGTCGATCTTTTTGTTTACATTATAACTTTTATGTTCCGATAACGAATATTTTAGAATAAATAAACAGCAATTTATTTTTGAAAGAACTTTCGTTTCTTTTCATAACCTGAAAAATTAATTATATACTTTTTATAAACGTATCTGAGTTGAATTTAATATTATAGGCGAATATGTTTTAACAATAGGCTTTGTCTTCAATTTGTGAGTTGGCCAATTAAAAGATTTGATTTTTATCTGATACAACCAATGATAAAATTAGCGGTTTAAGGGTTAACAATATTTATTCACCTTTGTTGTCAATTTTTTTTTTAATTCCCTAATCTGATCATTCATATTTGCTATATCTCACCTAATCAATGATTTTCACTTATTTTATTTAAATTAGTATTAACCTCTAAAAACTCTTGTTTGAAATTATCTACTACTCTATCACCTGTTTAAATCCTTCAATATTATAAAAATTCTTAATTTTGTCTTTTCTCCCCTTATCTTTATTTTCTTCTCAATCTTCAACATTATCACCTTTAATCTTTATTTGAATTTCATCTATCTATTTAGGAATAGCATAAGCACACATTTCAAAATGATTGTGAAATTCTTTTTGTAGTTTAGTGTTGTCTGATTTTATACCATGTTTACATTTTGCCCCCAACTTTTTCATGATCTCTTCTTTTTGTTTGTGATTTATAATGTTTTTTTTCCAAAAAATAATTTTATTAACTAAATCAAAAAGAATACATGACAAATCAATCTTTGGACTTGAGTTTTCTGCTAATTAGAATTTCTGCCAGGTAGACTGATACCTGATGCTGGTAACTGAAGAACTTGAGTTGTCTATTATTACTAAACTAGGTCTATGCTAGCCCAGAATTCAATGTGTAGCCAGTCTGGTGTAAGATGCCAGTATCTATCATGAGTACTTCTTAATGGTTGCTGACCTTATCATTTGTTTGTCCAAAGATGTACTTACACCTGGTGAGCCAGACTGCAAAAGTGAGGAAAGTGGATGTTCTGATGGTCAAATATATGCCTGTCTTGATGGCATTTTGAATTGAAAGAATGTTTCTATAGTCTATTAAAACTTTTTGGTGAATGAAACTGAGTGGTCTAAAGAATGGTCAATCATGTAGAAGGTGGGGAGTGGTTTCATCAGCTGTTGAACATAGTCGACATTGCAGGTTAAGATTGGCAAAACCTCTCCTATAGACCAGGAAGTGGCCTGTGAGTAGGGAAGATAGGTTTAGTTTCAGAACCAAATTTATATGTTTGGATTCCAAAACCATTTTTTTTGATT
Source organism: Epiperipatus broadwayi (assembly GCA_028023455.1). Classification (NCBI taxonomy): domain Eukaryota; kingdom Metazoa; phylum Onychophora; class Udeonychophora; order Euonychophora; family Peripatidae; genus Epiperipatus; species Epiperipatus broadwayi. Next base: position 6,948,010 of record JAQFVV010012400.1, on the reverse strand, counting down.
AGTTAATTAACAGTTTATTGTTTAGCCCCAAAACGTTCAGAAATGCAGTGAGGTTTGGGTATCTAAGTTTGTAAATTTTCCAGTATGTTCTCTTTGATTTTAAGATAGGTTTCATTAGGCTTATTATCCCAGTTATCTGTATCCATAAATCTGACAACCATTTTTTGAAGAATGGTGGAGGTGTGTCCATTGGTTTTACTGATACAAATATGTTCTGATCAGGGTGCTTGTGATATATTGCCCTCATCACTTCAATTGCTTTTTGTAGGTAAAGCATGGAGATAGAATGAAGACCTAATCCATTCAAATCTTTGGGAAGGTGTGCTTTTGATATAGTTATAGCAACTACTTTACTTTTCCATAAGAGCCTGGAACATACTGAGTTTAGTGCAGTTTCAAAAGTTTTGGTGAGTTTATCATAGGAATTTAAGAGGCTCAATCTAGGAAAAATTAACATTTTCAGTAGTACGGCTTTGAATGGCAATGACAAGGTAACCCTGGAAAGAGAAGTTATAATCTTATGAGTTTTCTCAAGGATAGCATTCTGCATCTCTTTTGACATGGCCAACTTTGACTTGAATATGGGAAGCCCAAGAACTTTTGAGGTTGAAATGTAAAAATATATGGAATTGTTTTCCCTGATGTAATTTTCCACATGGAGGATTTGTTATAGTTGATATGCAGGTTTTTTAGAGTGTTTTTCAATGATGCACAGGAAAGGCTGAAGATACTTTTGTTCTAGAAGGAAGATTGATACATTGTCAATGTAGGATATTTGATGTACCTGGTGTTTCAATGTGGAAACATAGATTTCTGGCACTATGCATTCAATTTCAGTAAGGAGCAGATTAATATAAGTGGTGAAACAGAGTGTAGACAATGAAGATTCATGAGAAACTGACAGATATCTGATTCCATCAAATAACCTCCCATGTATTGTGATGAAGCAGGACTGATTGTAGAGCAGTTTTTTTATTATATTTGTATATACTTTAGGAACTTGATATTCTTTTAATGTTTGTAGTAATATTGATGGGATAACTGAATTGAACACTGATATGAAATCAGTTGGATCACTAGTGGTTTTGTCTTTCTGTGCAGCCTATTATATTCAGTGATGAGCATGAAGCATTGCACAGCATTTAGTGTGGCACATCACCTAGAGTGGAGGTACCTTTCCAAACAAATTGATATTTGGAAATGTATGCAGGTAGAGTTGGTCTTGAATTTCTGTCTTTTACTAGTGACTCAATAGTTTTGATGAGAAAAGGCATTGTGAAGATGGGACGAAGGTTTAAAAGACTGGAGGAATTTTTTTGTTTTTTAAACATGGGACTAAGGTGACTGGGTTATATATATGGGATGTTTTGAAAGTCACCCAATAGTACATCAATCATTCTATGAACAATAGGGCCAGTAAACTGGCTAAGATAGAAAAGTGCAAATCTGGGAATTCCATAAGGACCAGAATGTGTACTTTACAGGTATGATTGCAGTTTTGAAATTATGTACTTTTCTGTGATATTGTGTTCAAGGTTATCAGTTGGTGCTTTTCAGGTTTTACTGGTTGCATAATTATTGTTTTGTAGTTAGGTAGTGAAGAAGTGGTTGTATATTTCTTTGAGCATTTCAGGACCACTGTATAGATTCGGATCAGTTTCAATCATGGTATAGGTCGGCTACTTTGCAGAACCAAGTGCTCACCTGATGTAGCTACACATCCAGTTTGGATAATTAGATAAAAATATTTTGAACCTTTTAATGGATATATAGTGTGCTAAAACCTTCTGCTTCTCATGATATTGTGTTTTGAGTACCATAATATCCTGAATACTGGTGTCTGTATGTGGAAAGGAGCTGAGTCTATTACTGATGAATTCTAGGTCCTTTAACTTCTGATTGGGACCTTTGGTTTTTCTTGTATGGGAATCTATTAGTGTGCTCAATATTCCAACCAGCAATGACCAAGATTGAAGCAGTGGTGGGCTGAAAACATTTACTTTATTTAGGATAATGTATGCCTCTGAAAAAAGTGGTGGTTTTGTTTAATAATTGTATTGTGTGCAAATAGTTTGTGTGTATTGCTATGGAGGGGTCTGAACTGAAGGTTGATTAGTAAGGCTAAGTGATCTGAAAAGGGTATGAACTGCAGTTTGGCATTAAGGCTATAGTGAAGCTCTGGATATAATACAAGAAGAAGGTCTCAGGAGAAAAGAATCTCCACACAAAAATACTCTTAATCAGGTGCAGGTATTTAGAGTTGAACTGATCATAGCTCATCTTGAAATCTTTAAAGAAAATGATTGGAGAGGCATCAGAGGAAAGAAGGGAGTTGATTTTATAAATCACTGAGAGAGCAATGGTGAGGTCATTTTGATATACAGATATATTATATTGACAGATTAGTTACCAATGGATAGGTTGGCAATCACTAGTTCTTGCTGAAATATAATAATTTGAAATTTGTTGAGAGGAAGATTCTTATTTATGAGAAAAGCAACACCAGATGAAGCAGAGGTGGATGGTACATAATGAAAAAAACCATATTGTTGCATTAATTGACCTATGTTGGGGTTTGACTGTAAATATAGCTTGGTTTCAGAGAAACACACAATGTGTAAATTCATTTTCTTCAGCCATCTCTTGACTGCCCATACCTGGTTAAGGGAATTGAGGCCCCTGACATTGATACCTTCTATTTTTAGCAGCATATCCAATTTGATGAGATTGTGTTAGTGAATTATTTCGTTTATTCATTAGTGTGATAATGTTCAACCCGGACTATTAGTTCATCCATTTTTTGAGATTTTATGCTCTGATTCTGAGTGCCTGCACTTACTGCTCTGATGGTAATGTTGTTTGTTTATTTGTTTTTTTTTGAGCAGATTTACTTTGGAGGAGGTATCCATTTAAGTATTGTGATTGTTGTAAGATCCATAAAACTGCTATCTTGATTGGATTGTTTCCATTATTCTGGGTTCTCTTGTTTTCTTTTTTTCTTTTTGGATGAGATGCTTTATTAGATACATTCTGTGTATGGCTTGATCCTGTATCTGAGAATTACTTGGATGTGAGCTTGAAGATTCAAGTCTTTTTGTTTTTTGAGATGGTTAGTTCCATGTCAGTTATTTGGGAGGCAAGAAGAAGATTTGTTTGATGTTCCTACATTTTGATGTTAAGAATTAGTCATTGTGATGACTTTTAAGTGGGTGCTGACATAGATGATTGGTTTTGATGTGTTGTGCCACAACAGTATTATCTTGAAGATTGAGTTTTTTCCAAAACTTATTGTTTGTTGGAGTAAACTATGTCCATTCATGTTTTATTTGTTATATGCTCTATTTGACAAGCATTGCTATTATAAATGGAGTGAGGTGAATCTAGTGAATTTTGAGTGGATGGGTTACACTTGTGGTTCCTTGGTTTTTTTGTTGTTGCATAGGTTGCAGATTATCTTTGGGTATGCTTTAACTAGGTGAGTGTGATCCCCATAGTAAAAGCATTGAGAGTGCACCCCATGGATAGAAATTAAGATTAAACATTTCCTTTTTTCTAATGTGGATGGTATGTCAAGAGGAATGTATCCTTTGTGTAATTTTAATGTGAACGCAGCATTGTTTGAGGGAAGCTCAATGTCTGCTCTATTTTCATTTAGATATTTAAAGCTGGTGATAACTCTGTATTTGGATAATAGCATCCGTAAAGTTGACATAACAATTGCGAACAGCCGGTATGCAATTCAGGGTCGATTAATTTCTATTTTAACTAGATATCTTTGATTCAGAAGAAGTTGATTCCATTTGAATATTTCTTCCTGGATCAGGTTGTGAAACTTGACAATAAAATAGCATCAGTTAGAGTTATGATAAACATTAACAGTCACTCCTAGTTGTTGGTTTTTTAGAAGTTCGAAGAATTCATCTGTTGGAAATGAAAACAAATTACAATTATCATTTGTTGTGCTGAAGATCAATGTGTTATCATTATGGTAGTTCTGAAATAAATTGAGCAGTAATGGTGGAATTTTTTCAGTTGATTTCCTGATTGATTGTTTCGCAGTTGTTTCATGGTTCTTGTGCACATAGTTGTTTAAGCTGTGAGTTGATCATTAATTGGTGTGCTATTTTCATTCTCTACAATGTTATAATGCTGAGTTTGATTGCTTGAGATTATCTTCTGAGAGTTGGATATAATGTCACTGAGTGCTGAAGCATAACTTTTGACATTTGTTTGGTTAGAAACTATCTACCCAATTTGCAATTGAGAGTGCATTGATATCGTTTGATTGGCATCTGTACTGATGTTAAACTGAACATTTTTATCTTTATTATTTGTAGTATCAGCTTTATTATTTAAGTTTAGGCAATGAAAATCTGACTTGAATATATTTTTGTGCAATTTGTAATTCTATCACTCAGTTCTGATTTTTAGATTGTGTGCAGTTCATATTGAAATTTCCAGTGTTTGATTCAGAAGATGAATTTCAGTGATAATGTTGTTGTGATAATGTTGTTGTGATGATTTAATTCCAACAGACTGTGACTGGGACAATATTTTATTACTTGCTTCTGCATTATTATACTTCAAACGTTGGATCTAAATCAGTATTTTGACCTAGTTTGTTATGGTGATTGTGGCTGCTTCCTACAGCACCACCAACCTTATTAAAATGTTTAGAATTTCTCATAACAATTTTCCGTAATCGGTTTCCTGTTTGTTGTAAGTTATTTTTAGTGTTTTATTTTTGACTGTTTTTATTTATATTTCTATGGGATGGATTAGAATTAACAATGTTTTCAAGAGAATCAAAGTTTATTTCTGATTTTTTAATATTTACACACAAATTGGTAATAGTGTTAACATGTTACATGTTGATTTTAAAAATGTCTGAAATGCATATCTTGCTTGATTGCTATTTCAAGTTATGTATTAATAGCAGTGTTTTGTACTATTAAAATTTTAGAAAATTTCAAAATGAATAGAAAAGTGTCATGGATATTTTATAATTATTAAATTAATTTGATTGACAGTTATCCAATGGCATAGGTTAATCAATATTTAAAAAAGTACTAAAGTTGTTATTATTATAATTTTTTAAATTTTGTAATGGTGGAGAACATTTATATGCAATTTTCATAAAATGTAGTTCTTAAATTTATCACAAAAAATATTTTGCACTGAAAATGACAGGGTTGTCTTAAAGTGGCATACAAGACCTATTAAGCAGAATTCGCATAATGTTAATAATTGAATGTTGTTGTCTATAATTTGATACACTTTGTTTACTTTATAAATAAAATAGTAACTAATTCTGAATTAAATCGTTACATTTCTATTGCTAGTTTTCTAATTATAATACATTTATTTTATTTCTTTAAGAAAGAGGAAGAGCGTTGAAAAAAATCTTTGTTCTACAATGTGCTAATATTTATATAGTAATTTTTATATATTTTACTAATTTATTTATTTATTTTACCGAATATGTGTAGATTAGAAAAAGAGTGGTTATAATATAAATATATTAATTTTAAAAACAAAATTTATAAAATAACAAAATTTTTGAAGAATATGCTATTTGCAGAATAAAATTATGGACAAAATATTTTAAAAGAGTTAAATTATAATATGTAGGTTATTGTAATTAAATCTAATATTTAATATTTTGTAGTAGTTAAAAAGTGTCTATAAGCTTTAGAAAAGTGACTTGTATATCTAATTAGTTTTCGGAGGTTGATAGCTTCTCTTCCTTGTCGGCTACTTCGTATTCCTATTCTTTTTAAAACGTTTTTTTTTACTTACATTTTCTACGAACTAGGTTTCTTGTTAAATAAAAGCTAACTACTAGATCCATTATCATAAAACATTTCTTTTATAATCTAGTGTCTTTTTTCTTTATAAATATTCAATAGTCTTTTCTTTTGGATTGCTGACCTCCTAGCTTCTTGCTTTGTAATTTTACGACTTTTTTTATTTCCATTATTTTTTTTGGCCCATCTTTGAGATTTTTATCTTCATTGTTTAATTAAAATAATTTTCAAAAAGATTTGCTTTTAGAACAACTTTTTTTATGATTATTAAAGCTTGAAAGTGAAAATTTGTGCTTAGCAATTCGAAAAATTAATTTACTTATTTATGTAAATGATTCAACAGTAATTTATAAAGTCATAAAATCATTTTCACTCACGAATTTTATTTTACCGCAAACAAAATTACATTTCATTAAGATTTAAGACTTTTCGCAAAGAAAAGATCAAAATGCCCACACACGTGGATTTAATATATATGCAGCAAAACAAAAAAATCTTTATGTTTTTTAAAAAAAATATATGACTTATTAATCCTTCGCTCCTTCAGTTATTTTCTATATAAGTAATTTAACTATTCACCTCGTTATGCTATTATAGATACAGCAAGGCATATTACACTTACCCATTTGGTAATATTCTGTAGCTTTTTTGACTTTTTCTAAGTTCATAATTATTCTCTTCATTTAGATAATTAATAAACAGTTTTCATTTTTTAAATGTTTTTTTTTTTATATATATAATTTGCACATATTATTCCAAATGTACTTCATAATTATTTTAAATATTTTCAAAAAATAATATAAAATAACAATTCAATTTTTTATGGATTTAATTCTTCTTAACACTATTTTTTTTTTAACACTTCTAACGCTATGAACATATTTTTGTTGATTTTCCTTCAAATTTACATTTAAAAACTGTTCCGTAATAGTCCAACTCTCTGCTACATATAAAGATTTACTTTTAAAAATTGCTTAACGACTTATTTTAAATATAATTTAAATAATTTAAAAAAATAACTTATGACTGTTTAAATAAAAGTCTATATAACCATTTTTTTTTTTTCTTATGTGTAGTTTTAATATTCAGTTACTATTTATGATAATGCTTTTTTTTAAAATCTCAAAGCTTTATAATTAAATCGTAAACTAGGTTGATATATCCTGTCAGGTTAATATGCCATTTGCTTTTCTTGACAAATCTAACTACAGTTTTCTTAAATTGCTTTATAAAACTAGCTTTTATATTTTGCGTCAATAAAAAAACAAAAAACATAGATTGACTGACCAGACAAACAATTACACATAATTACTATGATTAATTATATAAACATATATACAGCAATTAATATTTTTTATAAATTAAAAATATAATTAATTATATAAAGTAAGACTTTGGGCATTAAAATATCATCACTAGTCCTAAACAGTTTATTTGAAAAGCTGTGAAGTTTAAATAATGGAATTGACCATTAATTTATTGTTAAGATTTCTAAATAAAATTTGACTTTATAAATTGTATATTTTTTAAAAAACTTACTTGTATAGATTATTTGATTTTATAACATATTTAGAAAGTTATTTTCAACTTTTTAATATCTTAATGCCAAAACATTCATTCTGTCTGTTAGGAGTAACTTGAAGAGATCTAAAATGCAATACATGGATAAGAGAATAAACAGGTGTTACTGACATCATTGAAAGGATTAAAAAACTGAAGTGGAGTTGGGCTGGACATATTGCTAGAAGAGATGATTATAGATGGATAGTTGAAATATTGAACAGAATACCAAGAGATTGTAAAAGACCCAGAAAGAGACAGCATGTGAGATACATGGATGAAATAAGGAAGTTTGCAGGAGTGACATGAAAAAGAGAGGCTAGAGATCACAGAAGATGAATTGAACTTGGAGAGACTTTCATCCTGGAATAGCTTGATAATGGTTGATGATGATGATGAATGCCAAAACAATAATATTATTTCTGATATTGTTTTCACAATAAAAAAGTTTTAATAAAGGAATTGATCATTGGTCTATTATTTATATTTCTTAATAAAGCTTGATGTTATTTATATATTATATATTTGTCAAAGTTATTTGTATAGATTATTTGGTTTTATAAGATATTTAGAAAATTATGTTCTAAATATTTTTATATTATAATGACAAAACAGTTACAGAATGATATGCTATATCTTATTCTGTTTGCAAAATAAAAAATATTTTGTTCAATTAATATTTAAACTTTTATAGACAATAGTGGAATAAATCCTGAATATGGAAATCACATGAATATCTTTTGTTTTTTCATAATAATTGTAACCTATGATTTTATTATATATTTTTGACTATTTATCTGCATGTGGTAAATGAATTATCAATTATTTCTTTTATCTGGAAAAAAGTTCTTTTAAAAGTAAAAATAAAAAAAAACATTAAAAAAAATATTTCAATTTTGCAAATAATAGAAAACAATAGTTTTGTTTTTTTGTACATTTACTTAGATTAGAATAAGATTTATTTAGACTCTATTTTACTTATGTATTTTTAAGTGCAAGGTAAAGGAGATGGTATGCCTTTTCACATCCATGATAAATATTTAAGCTTGCAATCACATCAAACAAACTCTGCGATGTTATCTGATGTGGCATCAAAACGTGTTTTTTGTTTAAATCTGATCTCATATCAAAACTTTTTTTTTTTTTTTTGAGTATGATATTTTTTGACAGTCTCAGTTATTGTCCAGATTTTATTCTGACAACAGCTTTTATCATAGTTTTAATTCAAGGTTAGTTATTGTCCAGATTTCAATTGCATTCTATAGTTTTACTTTAAGATTTCAATAGCATTTTTGCTTGATTCATGTGATTTTAAATGTTTAAGTATATGTAGTTTTTCTTTTTTCTTTTGATTTTCTTTACATTCTCATTAGAATTAATGATAGAACAGTAGCAATTTTGATCAAAGTTATAAAATAAAATGTAGAAGAGGGTTCCACCATATATATATTCAGATTGTTGGAAGGCCTATAAAAGTGCTGAAGTAAGAAATTCAGGTTAAGATCATTTTCATGTGAACCACAAACATAATTTCATTAATTCAGAAACTGGAATTCATACACAAAACATTGGAAGACTTTGGGGTTCAGTGAAGTGGGGTAATAAGCACCAGTGAGGAACAGCATGGCAACACATATATTTATATTTGGATGAATTTATGTGGCAGAGACTTCATAAAGATGAAGATGTGTTTATTTCTGTATTGAACAAAATCAAAAAATATCTCTGCTAGAATGAACAATTAATAAAAGTGTTTCAATTTTACCATATTTCTTTATTTTATGATTTTCTTTTTTTTTTATTTTTAAAAAATACATTTACTTATTACCATTTTGTGAGGGGGGGGGATTTGAAAATCCCATTCAGGCAAGATACTGTACAATCATGTGTTCATTTGGGGGGGGGGGTTGGTTTAAGTATCCATGTGGGCACAAAAAAATTGATCCACTTAAAATAAAGTAGAACAGACAAATTCATTGTTTCATCATAACAATTTTTCTTATATATTACATGGTAAGTAATGTATGTGTATATTTTCTTCTTTTTTTTGATATTATTTTAGACAATTTTTGTAATTTGGTGTTGTTTTGTCTATATTTAAATTAACACTTGGGAATTGCATAATGATGTGTTATTGATTACATATTTTTTGTATGGCAAATCAGTATTTTTACTGTTGGTAAAAGTGTACTTTTTAGGATTTTATTTTTTTGGTCAAATTCATATGTTTAGTATTGCATAATTTACTTTTTAAGATCAATTTTTTTTGATTGCGCAAACATGTGTTAAGTAAATGTTCATTTGGGGAGGGGGGAATTTTATGGTTTTTTGATAATATTTTTAGACTACTTTTTGTAATTTAGAACTGTTTTGTCTGTTGTAGTTAAAGTAACATTTGGGAATTGCATAATTTACTTTTTAAAATCAATTTTTTTTTTAAATTCATATTTTTAAAATTGTTAGAAATTAATATTCCACATCATATTTTCATAAATTAAACAATAAGTACTGTAAGTATATACTTTAGTGTTTTTGGATAATATTTTCCAGTACTTTTGTAATTTAGAAATTGTTTTAGTATTAGAACTGTGACACATATTAGACCTGCAGTGTTTTTTTTCATTCAAGCTGCTGATAACTTTGAAAATCTGGTGAAAAAATATGTACACATGATCCATTTTAATGAATTTATCATTTTAAGTATGTAGAAGATCCAAGTGTACACATTATTTTGGTCGGATCAAAAGATTAAAAAGTTGTTAGCAGATTGATACGAATGTGAAAAAGTGCTGCAGGTCTAATATGTAAGTATCCTATTTTCTATCAATAAAATGTATTTTGTAAGAATTATATTTTAAAATTTAATTAATTTCAAAAAAACTCACAAAAAATAATAATTATGGTGCTACTAAAGTGTTTTTATTGCCAATGGCAATTTCTTATTTAATGTTATTACACTTCACTTATCTTAGATTCTTACAAAAAAAAAACAACAAATATATTCAAATAAAATTTTTATCTAGATATCATGTTGTTATCAAAAGCATATATTTTATTTAATTTTATAAAAATAAAAATATAAACAAACTATAGTAAACATATGCAACAAAAGATGATTTTTAGTAAATGAATTTTGTCTTATTGTAAAAAATAAGGCTTTTTAAAGAATTTCAAAAGCACTGAAAAGAAAAGTCTTTTTTCTTCATAAATCTTGATTCTGGAAATTAAAAGTTACAAAACTATCAAATTATTTTATACATTTGTAACAACTTGGCAAAAAAAAATTGCAGAAGTTAATCATTTTATTTAAAACTAAATACATAATTTAAATTGCCATATTTTAAGTGCTTTATTTTTTTTTGTTTATTTTATTTCAATACTTCAAATAAGTTGAGTTACAGTCTAGAGTAAAAATTATTTTATTCATAATTTATAAGTATAAGTAATTTTTATATTAAAATGAACTTTCTTTGAATTGACTGGAAAAAAAATTCTATTACAGAAGAAAATACGATTTTATAATAACTCCCTTTTTATGATATATTGACATAGATTGTTTCATCAAATGATCAAGGTTGTATAATGAATTTGTTTGGTAAATGTTTTTATTATTCTTTTATAAGTTAAATCTTTACACTTTTATAATTTGACTATTAATAGTAACATATTTGAAATGCTGTGTTCAGTGTGATGTTAAATCTGACTTATTTGTGTAGGAAACAATAATACTTTATACTTTTTCCCCCCAAAAATTGCATCAAATTTATAAATATAATAGTATTTTTTATTTTATTTATTTGTTTTTATTTCAGAAATAATTGTGAGTAAAGAATATTTTTGTTGAAAAAATTATAAAATATTGTAATGATATGAGGATTGTAATCAGCAGCCAAAGTTTTTTTAACTGAGTAAAAGTAAAGACTGTGCAGATCATCATAAAAAACAAATATAATTAATAAACATAACACTATCTGAAACTAATCACCACTAGCGATTCTTTATGATTAGGTTTAAAGAAATAATAATAAAATATTAGGCTAATTATCATCAAACTGCATAATATTACACAAGAAAAAACATTAATATTTCTTGCAGCATGTACATACATATCACTCAAATAACAATAAAATGAATATATTAAAAATTACTGGGGTTATGCTAAGTTTATCAGATATGTTTAGCCATACATAAACTAGTAATCATCAGACAATATATAAATCAAGCATTTGGAATTCAAAGTTAAGATTTATAACAAGATCATCTAAATAATTTTAAAGAGAATTGTATAAATGTCCACACATATCTTATATAAAACCAGTAAACATCACATGATCACCATAATGACTGAGATAACTTGGGATAACAATAAACTTTGCAATTACAATGACATATTTTTATGCAGGCAAAATAACATTTGTAAGCACTTAAAACAAAAAAATGATTGAGTAAAAATATCTTAACTAATGTACACATTTCAACATTTATTATTAACTTTGCTATTGTAAGTGATAAAAAATATTTTTAATTATGAATGAAAGTGGCACTTTTTTATTCTCATAGTCATTAACATTGAAAATACTTTACAAATCATAAATGAAACACCAACTTTCTTGTAAGGATACTAAATAAAAATTAGGTAAGTACATTAGTAATATTTTAATTCTATAATCAATACAATATTGTGTATTATGTAGCTTTAATGAAGTCACTATCCTATGATATCACCAATCATACAAAATACCCAATATTTAGAAAAAATATGTCATATTTTGAAAATGAATACACAATTGTAAATCAAAATAATGGATACAAATTGATGAGAATCAGTAGTAAAAATCATCACATAAAAGTCAATCATATTCTGGAATAAACATATATATATATATATAATTATAATTGAAATAATATTTTTAAACGGTTTATAAACAATTCAAACAATCTTTAAATCCGCAGAAGTACTTTCGGTTACTTTCAAACCTGCCTCAACTGCTATTAAATTCAAAAACTAAAAGCGGAAGCAAACGTCATCAATTCAAATTCCACGAATCTCGTATTTTAATGTTAGAAGCTTGTCGATTTATCAAATGTGTTTTATTCCTGTTTATAAAAATTGCCTCTTTAATTTTTCTTTTACTATGGTTTCTCTCTTCATGAAGAATTTTCACATTTTCAAAATTAAATTTAAATTTATGTTTACATGTTTTTTCATGATCAAAGAAAACTGAAGAAGATATTAAATCACCATTATTTTTATTTTTTACACGCTTATATAACAATTCGTGTTCCTTCAATCTTTTCTCAATGTAGCAGTTGAGGCAGGTTTGAAAGTAACCGAAAGTACTTCTGCGGATTTAAAGATTGTTTGAATTGTTTATAAACCGTTTAAAAATATTATTTCAATTATAATTACAATATTATTTTTAATTAACGGATATTTTTATTTATTATATATATATAGTAAATGATATTGTTATAATAAGTACACAAATACAAAATTAATATTTTTATCAATTCTTAATTCTCTTTTACATATAAATCAAGTTATTTCTAACTCTAATTATAGGAAATACAAAGGTATTGAGCATTTGGAATTATCTGTTAACATAAAATTTACCCCAAGGCAGTACAAAATTCTGAATACTTAAATTATAGCAACACATTTTTGAATAAAAATTTTAAACTAAGATGTGAAATGTTGGACTATTTCCATCATTTATGAGTGAATGTTGAATGTATAGAAAAATTTAAACTTTTATTTAAACTTTCCAAATATAAACATCTTGTTAGTAATAACACACAAATAGACAATACAGGTTAGTAATTACTCAACATTTCGAGTAGTATTATTCTCCACTCTTCTTCAGGTGTTGCTGGCCTATATGCACAGTGACAATATTCACTTAGAAGTTGAACTCGCACCTTTAGATTCTTGAATATCGAATTTAAGACAAACACTCTACCAACTGAGATATGTTGTCTTTGACAGAATAGTCAGTTGGTAGAGTGTTTGTTTTAAATTCGATATTCAAAAATCTAAAGGTGCGAGTTCAACTTCTAAGCAAATATTGTCATTGTGCATATAGTCCAGCAAAACATAAAGAAGAGTGGAGAATAATACCAATCAAAACATTGTGTAATTACTAATCTGTATTGTCTATTTGTGTGTTATTACTAACAAGTTATTTGTATTTGGAAAATGTAAATAAAGTTTAAAATTTTCTATACATTCAACATTCACTCATAAATAATGTAAATCTTATAATATACCATCATTACAAACCTTCAGACAAGTACTAAGTACTCAGTATGGACCTGATACTATGTTGAAATTTAGACATTATAAAAAATTATGTCTAAAACTGGCTAAAGTAGAAAATCATTTAACTTTCTTATAATAATGTGCGTTTAAATAAATTTATAATTAACTTTCTTATGTAAATGTAAATCAGAAGGGATATTTCCTAAGAGTTTGCAATTAAAACCTCTTATTTCCTCCAAGAGAGCTGAAACAATTATTCAGAGAGCAATAAAAAATGAGATCTTATTGAGAGAAAATATAAAGTTTCAGTGATTTACCAAGTATCAAACATTGTATTCTATTAGAAATGTGGAATCGTTTCTACATCATAAAATTACAGATGAAGATTTCTCAAGAATTTGTCAAGTAGTGAACAGATCATATTGTAAGTTACATGGGAGGATAAAAACACTTTAGATGAAGAAGCTTGTAAATCTACATGGGCAAGTCAAAAGTCATACTGCAATTAGTCTATACTCATTGTCAGTAAAAAATCTTAGTTTTAAACACCTTACTAATTGCAAATTATCAGTTCTTGAAAAATGTTTGAATTTTGCTATAACATCTTATGCTATTGGATATAATGCCAGCCACTAAAAAGGTGACCCAAAACTTGACTCTAGAAGAAGCAGCAGAGTTACACTGGAGAATAAAAAGGACACATGAAAGACATCAAATGCACAAGCAGAAGTCAAACATTTTATGTGATGAGAGGAAAGCTATTAAATCTCTCAAACAAAGTACATCTATAATCATTCTCTCTGCTGACAAAGGTAACACTACTTGTAATGGATAAAACTGATTATGATAACAAAATAAAGGCCTTCTCACAACAGGCCAATACAAAAAGTAGCAAAAAATCCAATTCCAAATTCAGAGGTAAAACTACAAGCATTACTCCAGAAGTATCACAGCTATTTCAGTTATTCAGAAAAAAGAAAATTAACTTTGTATTTCAGCAAGATTACTCACCTGTATGGACTGCCTAAAATCCATAAAGACTTTCATTAAAACCTATTGTTAGTTCTAGAAATTCACCATGTCAAAATTTGTCAAGATTTCTTCTCAAAGTTCTTAGTACATTGGTGTATAGAACACAGACTTTTGTCAGGGATTCTACGCACTTTGTAGAATTAGTCAGGAACATGAAAATGGAAAGAAGTGACATATTGGTAAGCTTTGATGTGGAAAGTCTGTTTACAAATGTACCATGTGATGAGGCATTGTCTATTGTAAGATAAAGGTTATATGATGATAATAGTCTACAAACTAAAACAGCTCTACATATTGATAGTATAATGGAATTATTAACATTCTGCATAACAACAACATACTTTCAACAATCAAGGGATCACCATGGGGATTATTACTGTCACTCTTGCTCTGCTCAGCAACATTTACATGGAAGAACTTGAAACCACAGCCATACATACTACTTCATGTCCACCTAAAGTGTGGCTTCAATATGTTGATGATACATTTGTGGTATGGCCACATGGTGAGGTAAAATTACAGACATTCTGGATGCACATTAACAACATATCTCCCACAACAAGAACAAAAATTGGCATTCTTGGATGTTCTTGTGACACGACTCCCTCAGGGAAAAGTAAAAAAAACATTAGTTTATAGGAAACCAACACATACTGTCAATTACTTGGTATATACATCCAGTCATGCAAGATGCACCAAACATGAAATTCTACTATCACTATGGAACAAAAAGGTTTGTTCAGAAACCAGTGATTTGGAAAAAGAAAAGATTCACATAGAACAAATGCTTATGAAAAATGGTTATCCATCAGGAATCATCAGGAAAACCTTCAATAGACAATACAAAGGGACACCAAAAGAGAAAACAATTATTAGTATGGTAGTGTATCTATACATAGCAGGAATGGCGGACAAATTAAAGAAAATCTGCAGTCAAGATAACATTAGAATTGCTTTCTGAAGCCATACCACACTTCAAGGAATGCTTATTTCTACTAAGTCTAAACTGGAAATACTGAAAAACCAAAACTGTATCTATGAAATACCATGTGAAGGTGAAAGAAAATACATTGGTAAGACCTATTGCTCTGTTAAACAGTGATTGAAAGAGCACAAACTAATGGTTAAAAGAGAAAAAACAGATGTGTCTACCATAGCAGATCATGTATGCACTAATGACCATATGTTTAATTGTGAAAATACAAAGATATTGGATAAAGAGGGAAAAATGCATAGAAGAAAATTCAAGGAAGCTGTTCATATGACAATGGTAAATAATCTTATAATTCAACCCAGTGTGGCAATACACAATGTATGGAAGTCTTTAATTACTCTTGCTCTTAGGAAAAAAAAAAAAAAACTAATTACTTTCACTAAAAAATAAAAATGAAGGACTCAGGAGAATTTGAACCAACCCTCATATATAAATATATCAAATTGTTATTATATGTCGCCTTTGACAGAATAGCTCAGTTGGTAAAGCCTTTGCCTTAAATTCAATATTTAAAAATCTAAAGGTGCAAGCTCAACTTCTAAGTGAATATTGTCACTGTGAATATCAGAAACACCTGAAGAAGAGTGGAGAATATTGCTTGTATTTGAAAAGTTTAAATAAAGTTTAAAACTTTCTATACATAAATGATGGAAATAGTCCAACTTTCAGACAAAAAAAAATTAAACTGTCTTAAAAGTTTGGTTTTAAAATTCTTTCTCTGGAAAATTAAACATATCTAGATTTTTGTTTTCTTCCTAAAAATTTGCAATTTTTAAATTTTTTTAGCCAGCTGCTTCAATTTTATTCAAAAATTGTTTACCTCCAGCTATTATAAGAAACTTTCCTCTTTGTAGAACAAGTTGAAATACCTAAAATAACTATGGAATATATATATATATGATAAACAAAAATGCAAGTTAAAAAACTATATATATATATATATATATATATATATATATATATATATTATTCTCTAGTAATATATTTAAATAATATACACAATATAAATTGTAATATATGATAATAATTTTAAAATCCATAATAAATATAATTTAAAATTTTTATTGGCTTATTATAAGATAATATTATTATTTAAATTCTATATCTTACAAAATAATCTTGACAATTCCAATATGTCACTTTGTATGTTAAAATTTTTGAAATTTTTATATCAAACTTTATAAATCATGGTCATCATCATCATCAACCATTATCAATCCACTGCAGGATGAAGGTCTCTCCAAGTTTAATCCATCTTTTCCGATCTTTAGCTTCTCTTCTCCACATCACTCCTGCACACTTTCTTATTTCATCCATCCATCTCACATGTGGTCTCTTTCTGAGTCTTTTACAATCTCTTGGAATCCAGTTTAAAATTTCAATTGTCCATCTATTATCATCTCTTCTAGCAATATGTCCAGCCCAACTCCACTTCAATCTTTTAATTTTTTCAATGAGGTCAGTAACACGTGTTTGCTCTCTTGCCCATACATTGCGTTTTCGATCTCTTCTTGTTACTCCCAACATGCATCTCTCCATACTTCTTTGAGTGGTCTGAAGTCTCTGTATTGCTCTTCTATTAAGTGTCCAAGTCTCAGATCCATAAGAAAGAACTGGTAAAACACATTTGTTAAAAACCTTCCTTTTTAAACACATAGGCATATTTCCTTTTAAAATCAAGTTATTTCTACCAAAAGCACTCCAACCAAGTTTAATTCTATGATTAATTTCTTCCATTATGTTTCCATCTGTATTAATAATCTGACCAAGGTATTTGTAACTGTTAACTTCTTCTAATTCATCATAATCAATCTTTATTTTCATATTTTGAGCAAATCGATTAAACATTACTTTAGTCTTTTTAACATTTATCTTTAGTCCTACTTTCCTACTTTCATCTGATAATTCCTGCAACATATCCTGCAGCTCTGAAACATTATTTGCAAAAACAACTACATCATCTGCGAAATCTAAATGACTTAAATAATCTCCATTTACTTTCACTTCTTTAGTTTCCCATTTTAATCCACAAAATACTTCTTGCAGCACTGCTGTAAAAAGTTTTGGAGATATGGAGTCACCTTGTCTTACACCTTTCTCAATGTTGACTTTCCCAGTATCATTATGTAATCTAATTGTGGCTGTTGCATTTTTATAAATATTCTTCAAAATATGACAATATCCTGGATCTATACCTTGATGATCCAATGCTTTAATCACTGAAGAAATGTTTATAGAATCAAATGCCTTTTCATAATCTACAAATCCAAAACATAATGACAACTCATATTCATTCGTCCTTTCTATAACTTCTCTCAACACCTGGATATGATCTACTGTACTAAAACCACTTTTAAATGCAGCTTGTTCTCTTGGTTGGTGGAAATCCAATGTTCTATGTAGACGAGTTGTAATTATCTTGGTAAAAATTTTATATAAAACTGATAAAAGGCTGATAGGTCTGTAATTTCTAAATCATGGTAAAGCTATATATATGGGATTAATTTTTAATGAAAACATGCAAACTGAATGAAATTTAATAAGACATTAAAATATAAAAAAAACCCGAATAATATTTTAAACATTTAAAGCCATAATCATATCAGTATACATATGTGTAACATTAAAATAATTTATAGTAGTTAGTATAACTTTAATTTAATGCTTGAACATGTGTGTGTGTGCATGCATATTTATTCTGTTTATTTTATTAATTTTAAAATTGAAAAGAGTAATGTTTTAAATTTTTAAAATAAATTAGTACTTATAATATGAGAATAAATAAAAAAGTAAATAAGGTAAAAATTATTTATTTTAATATTTATAGTATAAATATTTATTGAAATGCGATATATTTTTAAATATTTATTAAAATATCTGTAGTTTAAAATAATTTTATTAAAAGAAATGTGGCCTTTCTTAATAAGGACTGTATTCTTATAGGTAAATATGTGTCTGCTCATCTAAACCATGGAAACTTGATGTCAAAGATAAAAGAGTTTAATTAATAGATGTCAGTAGAAACTTAACTTTAATTATTCAGATATTTAAAATAGCCATATTAAATTATTGTTATTTCACCATGCAGAGCTAGAATCTTTTTCAAATTCTTTGCCCCTTAAGCCATTGTATCTTCTAAGATTGTCAGTTTGAATAAACAATTATCTGGAAATTTTGTAATAATTAAAAAATGCACAAATTAATGAAATCAAAATGATTTTTTTAAAAACTGCAGACTTGTTAAATTAATTGAAGGAATACTATTTATTATAACTTATTTACTAAAAGTAAAAGACAATTTCTTGTAAATAATCTATTGTGTGAACACTTGTGCACTGGATATATTTTAACGATAAAGTTAATGGAATAAAAATGTTTTCTTTTAAAACATCAAAATAGCCTTAAGGAACACTGCTGAATTTTATTCTATAATATTCTTACTAAGTGGAGGACTTATTCTGAATTTTACATATTGTGCTAACTATGCACTAATGGATTTATTTATTTATTTTCAAAAATATATATTATCATGTTTTATAAAGGATTTATTTTGAAATAAATTGATTACATCCATTATTTGGATTTAATGTATAGAAGCACCAAAGGCTAATTTGTAATAATATTTGCATCATGACAAATCTTTGAGCAAATACACACATTGGAATTTTGTCTTCATGGTAAATAAAAAAAATGTTAAAGAACTTTAATTTCTGGAATTTAGTTATTATATTTTATTATTATTTATTTTATTGTTATTAATTTAAATCCTCATAATAGCAGCTGCTAAAAGGATGTAAAATCATAAGACTTGGACATGCAGGTATTTTACTGTTCAAGTATATCATTATATTCAATATTTATGACATTATTGGTTAGTGTACATATTTGTTTCAGAGTAGAGTTGTTTGTTTAAAATTTATAGTTAAATTAATATTTAGGATGTTATATTTTAAAGTGTTTTTTTATTGACCTTTATGATAATAATTCCATTCTGTATGGCACTGAGGTATTTTTAATGTTTTAATTGTACAATTTAAAAGAATTAAGCTTCTTATTATACCATTATGTTATTTCAAAGCATTAAACAATACTGTTTCTATCTATGTTTCATAGTTATGTGTATCTTGAGTAGTTGAAGTTTTTAAAGAGAATTGTTTTAGAATCCATGTCAATGAGTACTTATATTTTTGATGATACAGTTACTCAATAGTGGAAATTATACTCATGATGGATGGCTTTGTAATTATTGTAATACCATGTGTATCACTCATAATAGCATTATATGTTGTTATCATGCAGTACAGAAAGCCTCATTATAGTTTATATTTTAGCCTAGCTTAGTACCTTGTATACTTTTGTCAAATTCACAAATATAGGACAAATATATTTATTAAGATACCACGAAATGATATATTATCTTGTATGATATAAGGACATGTTTTAAAAAACTTATGATATAAAGAATAAATTAAAATCATTAAAATCAAATAAAACATAGTATATATTAAATAATTATTGTTTAAAACTTGTTTTGATGCTATGCTAAATAACCATCCTTTAATACATGATTCAATTAGCCACATTTATAATTACTCTCACATCTTATAGTAAATATTAAATATTAAGATTTTATATTCCAAGTCTCAGAAAATATCTGATTGTTTATATTTTATTAATAAATTTCAATTATTTTTATTTATTTGTAAATGAACTATAGTCTTAAAGTGCTTAGATTTTTTATATTTTTGCAATCAGTATCTAATTGGTAGCTTATGGTCACATAATATTACTATATTTTATTCATTCATACATACACAAATTTAATAAAAAAAGTACCAATAATATTAGCATCATTATTAGCATTTATATTTTTAAATATTAAGGCTTTGGTATTATAGGATATAGTTTGTACACTACAAAATATCCTTTGTATTCCAACTATACTGACTGATGTTCATTATAATTATTAATATTTTCTTAAAACTCTGAAATAACATTAAATCTGATTTATGTACATTTAAAAAAATCTTGAGAAAATCTGCTAGCCATATAATTATTGTTAAATTTATTTACTCATCCAGATATCATATAATTACATTTATCTTTTATTACCCTGAAATACCATTAATATACATTTACATTATTATAGACTTTTAAAGTGTATAAATATTTTCTTACATTTATTTGTTGTCTAGTTAAATTATACTTTTGGTAATCACTTTTTGGTTATTGTTGATTAGTTACAATTTGGCTTTCTACAATATGCAGGCATTTATTTAATATCTTTATTTAATTATTAGAATATGTAACTTTCTGAATAGGTGAATTTGTATGTCTGAATGTACAATACATACATTTTAATGGATACTCTTATAAAATCTGTGTATTTTTATGAT
The DNA here is from genome assembly GCA_028023455.1 of Epiperipatus broadwayi. Taxonomy (NCBI): domain Eukaryota; kingdom Metazoa; phylum Onychophora; class Udeonychophora; order Euonychophora; family Peripatidae; genus Epiperipatus; species Epiperipatus broadwayi. Next base: position 6,926,962 of record JAQFVV010012400.1, on the reverse strand, counting down.
ATATAATAGACTTTGCACTTTTCAAAAGCAAAATTCTTTCATTTATTCTTCTACACATATCTATTATAACTCAAAATATACATTTGTAATGTATCAGAAGTCAGGATTTTCATACATATTGCCAGTAAGATGTATCCTAGCTAACTGATATACAAGATAAATAGTAATGATCTTATCTTAACTCAGATTGCATATTTTTTTAAAATTTAATTATAACAAATTGCATCTACTACACTCATATTAGTCTATGAAACATCACAGAGAAAACTAAACAGATATTTTCTTGGAGTTCACACTGAACTAGCATGAATAATTGTAACAATTTCCCATCTTTTTGATGTTATTTGTATTAACATCAGGTAAATTGAACTAACTATTTATAATAGAAACTAATAAATTTAAGTTCTTAATCAATAAAAGCAAGATTATAATTGTAAAAATAATAATTAAACAGTAGCAACTCTCTCCATGTAGTAGTGCCACACAGTGCAAACCATAGTAATCGATGCATGTTAAAAGGTTTATGCATCAAATTTTTTTATCTAGTGGCTATTTATCCAATATCCCATGACTAATTTTCAGCTTATAGCATTCATCAATGAAGTGCCTTGGATCTGAGAGCACTGTATGTAGATCTCTGGATCTAACATAACTCTCCAGATGCCATCATTTATCTTTTTAGTTAACTATAAAGCTATGAGTTTAAAATGAAAACACATTAATGTTTTCAATATAAGCTCATTTACTTTGTTTAATCATAGTAATTATAACAAGTCAGATGTCACATGACTTATATATAGCTTGTAAATCTGAATCCAGTTCAATATCTATGCATTTGTATTACTTTGATTTTTTAGTAACCATAATCACCAGGATGATGTCAAGCTATTAAAACATTACATGATCATCATGACTATCATATAGAGAGAGATAGCTGCTACTATTTTAACTTGTGTAAGCATCAGAAATGGTGGTCATGTCATATTTTGGTGATTTAAGAACAGTAATTTTTTTTTTTTTAATTTACATACATCAAAATCTAAAATACGCTTAAATTAGTTCATTGATTAAAAATTATTTCTTAATCTTTTTAAGTAAAAACATATCAATATCAACTTTTACAATCTCATGTTCCTTTATACAAAAAAGTTAATCTTATTTTGTGAATGAAAAGCTGAGATAGAAGGTAAAATGATAGATTGCATTTTATCTTTGATATTAGTTTTTATGGTTTTGATTAAATTTTGAGTCATGGATATGGGGTGTAAATTATTTAGAGGAGATGGAAAAATATTTATTTTGAAAAAAGGATCTAAGGAGATGAGATATAGTTGATCAGTTTGATAGGTTTGCTTAGAGAGATGATTGAGTAGACTTAGTATTTGGGATTTCATGAGGACCAAGTTGTATGATATTTGGAAATGAGTTGATCTTATATATATATATATATATATATATATATATATATATATATATATATATATATATATATATATATATATATATATATATATTATTTTTTGTAATTTGATGATTAGAGTTACTGAATCCAAAAGGATGGGTATTGATATAAGGACAGAGGAAGATTGAAATTTGGCCTTGAAATAATAGAATAGTAGAGAAATAATCTGCTGGTCCATAATGAATGATGGAATAGAAGTAGGTCCATGGCCAAGTGAATATTTTTTATGATGAATAAATAGGTAATTTCTCCCCTTTTATATGTGAGAGGCCAATATTACAAAATTTTGAACCAAAAACCTCTTTGCATTTTTAATTGAGAGGCATTCATCAAATAGTAATTGGATTTTTTAAAATTGTTGTTTAAGGTGGATAATAGAAGGAATGGAACTCATAGTTTTTGCTGTATCATGTCAAGCCCTTTAAATAAGACTGAGGGTGATATGTTTTTTTTTTTTTTTTGCATTGTGCCTAAAAACTGAGTTAATGATATTGAAGAAAGAAACCAAGTCTCAGTGGAGTATAGTGACAGAACATTAGTTTTTTGTAAAAGGATGTATATTTTGGAAGCCTTTAAGAGAAGTCTAACAATATTATTTCATTAAAGAATGGGTTGATTTTCAAAGCTAATATTTAATTCAATATTAATAGTCAAATCATTAGAAAAGATGATAAGCTGAACAGAAAGATTAATAATGAAATGTAGATCTGGTAAGTAAAGGAGTAGGTCAATAAGATTTTCATATTTTTGAGTATAAAATGATAATGCATTTTTAAGGAAGCTATTTTTAAGTACTCATTTATTTTTTTAATGAAGTGAAACTATTTAGAGATAAATTCAGAATATAGCATGTTAAAATCTCCCATAAATATGATAGGGTAAGAATTTGAGGATAGAATTATATTTATCTGTGGAAATTATTTAGTGAATAAGTATGAAGAGTATTAAACAATTCAGTTATTAATTGCAAATAACTGTTTAGAGGAATCCATGCCTCTTACATCAGACTTTGTGATTAAATCTTATGGTAGACAGAGGAAAAGGTTGGTCCATAAATACAGAAATGTTGATAAAGTGGATGATGTTTGATGCCTATTTTATATTTTCTTTTTGAGATGCATGTATTGAAACTAAAATGAACTGTTATTTATTACTGTAACATACTGGAATTATTCTAATGTCCATTTTTATAAGAATAATACTCATAGTGATGAAGACATGTATTTAGCTATTTGTCTTTAGGCTTCATAGTTTGGATTGAAATATTGTTCTTAAAAATTATTTGTGAGTTTGAGTTTATAAATTAGAGATTATTGGATATTTTTTTTTAGGATTATGGCATTTTTATGAGTTTCAACTTGTGTGAAGAGGTTTAATTGCTTTAGAGATGGGATTGATATACAACTTAGTATTTGCCTTGGTGATTATTTATCACATGTTGTAGTTGGTGTTTCTTGAAGTGCTAATTGAAGCTTTTAATTTTTTTTTGCTGGTGTAGAGGAAAAATTTATAGATTTAGTTTTAACTGTTGTTGTAGGTGTTTGTGTTTTTTAAGTTAGTAATTGAACTGGATGTGATAGTTTTGTTGTCTTTATTTATTTTCTATGAGTTCTTTTAAATTTTGTAACTCTTTAAAAGTAGTTTTCACCAGATGAAGTCTGTTTGTCATCTGTAGAGAATGGTATTAGCTTAGATTCCAGTTCATTATTTGAATTAATTATCATTGATTCAATGAGTCTATTTGTTTTGTGTTCTTGATTTGCAGATATGATGGTCTGGTTAGGTGTGTTGTTTGTTATTTTAGTGATGTTGCTTGAATTTTTATCTGTGGGAAATTTGTATGTCTATAATTTCTGTTAATTTAGATGTGTTGGAATTATTTTGATCTGCTTGCAATAATGCAGATTTGGCACTTTGATGTGTTTTGTGCATTTTTAATCCAAAAAGTTTACAGAATATGTCAGGACAGTCTTTAATGATAATGGTTTTTGACTTGCAAATAAAGCATTGTAGAGGTATGCCATTAAATGTTATTATAAGGAGTGATGAGTCAGTGGAGAATGAAGTATTAAAATTTTGTTAGAGAAATATATTTATTGAGGATAATATTAAATAGTTTTGTATTTATTAATATAGGCAAATCTACTTTATTCTGTAGAAAATATTAGAAATTAGATGTAATTCCATATTTTCCTAGCAGTAATTGGAGATTTGTTTTGGTAAAATCCACATTACAACTTTTTATTTGGCCTGATAGTGATATATTTAATATGATTCTTCTGTTGATTAAGATAAAAAAAAATTAAAAAAAATTCTTTTGTGAAATTTGATTGCAATATATTTATTATTGGGGTTTGCAAATCAGATTCCACCATTTTTTCTCTTTTAAAAAATCATATAATTCATCCATAAAAAATTTAATTATTACAATATTAGCATTAGTATCTGCAACAATTTGATATTGTGAAAATTTTAAAAAAGATATTAATGAAAAAAAATATTTAAAATTAATAAGATTTAAGAAGTTGTGTGTGAAAGAGGGTGATGGTTGAGTTGAATTTTTTAGTGTAGTCATTATATTGTTCTGTAGGGATTTAGTATTGGCAAGTTGTCAATGAATAGTTCTGTGCTTCATCCATATTGAAGAGATTAGTAATATTTTCATATGACCAGTTTGTGTTTATTTCAGGCTCTGCATTGTTTTCCTTTAATACTTTAATGCATGAATAATTTTTATTAGAAGTATTATTTATAAATTTTTATTAAAAATATTATTTATAAATTGATATTTAAATAGTTTTTCCTGTTCTTATTCTAATTGTAATTGCTATATTTCAATATTTTGAAGATTGGCCAAGAGTAGGTTTTATCACTATATATATATATATATATATATATATATATATATATATGTGTGTGTGTGTGTTTGTGTGGATGTAGTCAATGGCTGAGTACACTTTCAGCCAAATAAAGCCAAATTTATAGTGCTATAAATCTGGCTTGACCAATTTGTGTTTACTTAAGACTATACATTATTTTCTTTTAATGTTTTAATGTATGAGTAACTTTTATTAGAAGTATTATTTGTAAATTTTTATTAGAAATATTATTTATAAGTTGATATTCAAATATTTTTTCCTATGCTAATTGTAATTGATTTATTTCAACATTTTGATCATTGGCTGTGAAGAGGTTTTCTTCAATATATATTTGTTGCAAAGGCTGTTCACTATATAGTTTGCAGATTGGGATAATCATGAATATAACACAAATATTATAACTGAGCAGGACTAGCTGGCCTGTAAGTGCTTCATAGATTTTGGTAGCCACATGTAAATAAAATCATGAACCAAGTGGATTTCTCCACTTATGTACTAAATATTTGGTCAATCTAAAATATACTTTATAAATGTTGTACTTAGGCAACTAAAATATATAATTAATAAATAGACAAATAAATATGTTGATTCACCAATGGCTTAGGCACCAATTGTCCAGAGATTAGTATCTTGCTTGGCAACCAAATAAATTCAGTAAATGATGATTTACTTGATGATATAGTATAGTATGGGATGTACAATGGATTATCTTAATTGTAAAATAAATTATGTAATAAATAGTTTGATAATATTTTATGCAATAGACAAATCAAAGTACTTAGGTTAATAACAATAATAATATTTATTGAAATAAACATTAACTCATTGATATAGCTAAGACAAAGAATATAGTTCTAATTTACCAACTGCAATTTAATATATAATATTTTTTTATAATTTACATCTTGCTAGAGTGCAATTAATATAAATAATTTATGATTAAAATTATTAAAGCATACAGTCATAAAAGACTTAATTACAAATTCTTTCTCACTAAAAAAATTAATATGCTAATAATTGATTTAAATCTTATTTATATGAGTCTATTATTTAAACCTATATTGAATGACAAGATAAAATTGCCTTATAATACAAGTTATTAATAAAGAAAAAAACTTGTAAATATTTTATCATTAACCTATTACAATACTCTTAACCATTATTGACAAATGAAATTTTTTTATTTAGATAATTTAAAAAAATATTTCCTCTTAACAAATGTTATCAATTTCAGCTTATATATATAATTTCAGCTTAGATTCTATTATTCCACAATGTTTTTCTTGACACATCGATGATAACAAAATACAAAAATAGGTTTCCATTAACATTTTTATCCTTAAATGAAATTCAACTATTTCTTTGTCAATAAACACAATCCATAATAAATTTTGATAGTGTCATAGCTTCATGGCAGTTAAGCATAGCATTTGTTATTAGTCATTTCATTTGAATTACAAAGATATCAAATGAAGGGAAGTTTTATGTTCCTACTCTTTAAATAAAATTTCTCCTCACAGTACATGTTTCCTTATTATATATCCAGGATCTATTTGTAAAAGCAAGGTAAGATAAAACACAAAATTTTAAGGAAAAGAAAGTAAACGTTCATCTAGCTGAAATAATTTCTGTAACTATGGTAATACAAAACACTTTTCATTTTTTAAACACTGGCTTGTGAATATGTGATTTTTTTTCCAAATCTTAACAAGGAATTGTTATCATTCAATAATAATCCAAACAAAAATATTTCATTTTTAAATTTAATAAATAAATTGTTCACTTATTCCAGATTCATTCAAAACAATAAAATATATTTTATTAAACACATGATCTTGTTAATGTTTTTTTTAGTTGTTTATAAACTACAAGGAAACAATAGATGGCAACATGTGTACATCACAATGTAGACAAGGGCTGAGCATGCTTTTGGTCAGTAGTGCAAAATTCAACCTGGCTTTACAGGCCAAAAGTGCACTCAGTCATTGTCTACATATATCTACTGAATAAAATCTCTTCTTAGGAAATGCTCAAAATGTTGAAATAAATCAATTATAAATTTTACGTGGCTCACATATTGAAAGTGCACTCAGCTTTATATTTAATAAAATGTCTTTTTAGCCAATGCTCAAAACATTGAAATAAATTAATAAGTTGTTAGTAAAGGAAAATAGATATACTATTATTTGTAACATTATATTTATCAGTGGATTCAGTTATAGGAGGGGATGCAGATGTTTTTTATATTTGTATGCTATTAGTAATTTTTTATCAACAGTGGAAATATCATGGTTGAAAGAATTAATTTTGTTATAGTTTAGTAAAAAAAGTTATCATCTTTATTAATTGCGCTTGAAAATTGATTAACCTCCTTATTAGTTAAGTTTGGAGATTGATTTCCATTCATCATGGCAGAATTTTAATGAGGAAGTGTAGTTATTTAAATAAAATTAAATCTTATCCCGGAACGTTTAAGTTGTTTTTGTTTTCAGTCTGTGAAGGAGAAGGCTGAAAAAATTGAAGACATTACTATCAACAAGAAGAATTGATTGATATTTTTATAGTTAAATTTTAATGCCACCTCGAATATTTAAATAATTACAGACTATTTTAACATTTATGAGTAAATTTTGTGTTGTTCTTTTTTTTTTTTAAGCTTTAAGTATATGTGCACAATCAGCCAAAAGTGTTATATACCTATTAATTGTGTAGTATTCAAGCCCACCATGTGATTAAGAAGTGCTTTTGTGTAGAGTAAATGTTAGTGCCCCCCCCCATTCTATAAAATAAAATTTATAAATTAAAAGTTATTTTATCTCCAGTGCTTTTTGCAAGAAAAACTTGAAAAACATGTTCAGTGAATACTTTACATGTTTTATTCATTTATTTCTATAAAATAAATAATGAAAATAAAACACATACTAAAATAAAACATTAATTAAACTTGCCATGTCATTTTGATTAAAAATCTTTCCATTAAAATCAGTTTACATGTAAAATTTAAATAATTGTAATGAAACACTGCACTACTTCACTTCCCTTTGCGGACCATTTCTAGTTACCTGGTTATTAGAAATATTATGTATATCCAGAATAGGATTCTTTGGAAACTTCATCTTTCATAGCAAGAAACAAAGACAGCTTGGAATCTGGCTTATCTCCATTATTCTCTCTTAATCAATATTTAGGTCAATTTTAACTAGCAAGTCAGTAATTCATTAAAAATAGTTGTTTGGTTGAAAACCGATCGAAAATCTCTCATGCATAAACTTATTCACATTTCCTATTAACAAAATTATATTCTTTCAATAATAATATATTTACACCAACACTACTATTTAATATTTTATCTGATGTTATTCCACTGTCAACTATAATTTATTATATTTATATATATATAGACATATATTCAAATTTCTTACTTATGTTTATATTTTATTAGAACCACCAAACCAAGTCAATTTTAAATAACACAGCTGATATAATTCTTACATTCATTAAACCTTTTAGTTAAAAAGAAAGTTCTTTGTTTTCCAAATGCATTCGTTATTTTTAAATCAGAATCTCTCTGATACAAAACTTGTTTACATTTTGTATTAAAAAGGTAATACCCCCACCCCCGTTTATAAATATATAAATAGACTATTTATTGCAATCGAAATACTTTCGCTTATTTTTATTCAATAATAATTTCCCATGAAATTTGTTAAGAATGGAATAACTTAGCATGCAATAATATCTTTTTAAAAATTATGCTTTTTACTCATTCAGTTTTCCTTAGATTTGATGCAGAATGTGGATTATGGATCATTTGTGAGCTTTTTGCTAAAGAAAACATCCAAGAAAAAGCTGTTTACTAAAATGTGTAAAAAGATAATCATCATCATCATCAACCATTATCAATCCACTGCAGGATGGTCTCTCCAAGTTTAATCCATCTTCTCCGATCTTTAGCTTCTCTTCTCCACAACACCCCTGCACATTTTTTTATTTCATCCATCCATCTCACATGTGGTCTCTTTCTGGGTCTTTTACAATCTCTTGGAATCCAGTTTAAAATTTCAATTGTCCATCTATTATCATCTCTTCTAGCAATATGTCCAGCCCAACTCCATTTCAATCTTTTAATTTTTTCAATAAGGTCAGTAACACCTGTTTGTTGTCTTACCCATACATTGCGTTTTCGATCTCTTCTTGTTACTCCCAACATACATCTCTCCATACTCCTTTGAGTGGTCTGAAGTCTCTGTATTGCTCTTCTATTAAGTTCCAATCTCAATCCATAATAAAAACTGGTAAAAAACATTTTTTAAAACCCCCCTTTTCCAAAAAAAAGGGAAATTTCCTTTTATTTATAAAATTTTTCTTAAAAAAACAAACCCAACCAAACTTAAATTAATTATATTTTTCCTCCAATTCCTTTCCATCTATATAAATAATCAAAATTTTTATCTGTTAACTTCTTCTAATTCTTCATAATCAATCTTTATTTTCATATTTTGAGCAAATCGATTAAACATTACTTTAGTCTTTTTAACATTTATCTTTAGTCCTACTTTTCTACTTTCATCTGCTAACTCCTGCAATATTTCCTGCAGCTCTGAAGCATTATTTGCAAAAACAACTACATCATCTGCAAAATCTAAATGACTTAAATACTCTCCATTTACTTTCACTCCTTTAGTTTCCCATTTTAATCCACAAAATACTTCTTGCAGCACTGCTGTAAAGAGTTTTGGAGATATGGAGTCACCTTGTCTTACACCTTTCTCAATAATTGATTTTTCCAGTATCATTATGTAATCTAATTGTTGCTGTTGCATTTTTATAAATATTCTTTAAAATATGACAATATCCTGGATCTATACCTTGATGATCCAATGCTTTAATCACTGAAGAAATGTGTATAGAATCGAATGCCTTTTCATAATCTACAAATCCAAAACATAATGACAACTCATATTCGTTTGTCCTTTCTATGACTTCTCTCAATACCTGGATATGATCTATTGTACTAAAACCACTTTTAAATCCAGCTTGTTCTCTTGATTGGTGGAAATCCAAAGTTCTCTGTAGATGAGTTGTAATTATCTTGATAAAATTTTTATATAAAACTGATAAAAGGCTGATAGGTCTGTAATTTCTAATATCTTCTTTATCACCTTTTTAAAATATTAATATTATTACTGCATTCTTCCAATCTTTCGGTACATCTTTATCATTTAGACATTTGCTATATAACTTTGCTAAAATTGTTTCTATTTCTTCACCTGCTTCTTTTAATATATCAATTATAATTCCATCATTTCCTGGAGCCTTTCCTTTCTTCATACACTTAATTGCATGTCTCACTTCTTCATTTAAAATTCTGGGCAATTCGGAAGATGTAATAGATATAGGAGGTACTTGTTCTTTATTACTATATAATTCTTGATAAAAATCTTCTACCAATTTCATGATGTCATCTGTCTTTTTAGTAATAATTCCATCTTTTTTTCTTATTGCAGATATAAATTTCCTACCAATACCAAAATGTTGTTTAACATTTTTGAGACTTTTATTTTCTTCTACAGCTTTCCTTGCTATTTCACAGTTATACTTTCTTATATCATTTTCAACTCTTTTCCGTACCATTTTACAAAATTTGAGATATTCAATTCTTTTTAATACATCATTTTTGTATATCTTTATATTCCTTCTTTTCTTTATAAATTCTCTAGTCTCAGTAGAAATTTTATTAGTCAATTGCTGCTTTTTTCTACCAGCTATGTTTGTTGCAGTTTTTAAAAGTGTATCAGTTATTTTCATATTAATTTCATTCAAATCTGTATCATGTTCAAAATCTCCTAACACTTGAAACCTATTTGTAAGTTCTAATTTAAATTCATTAGAATGTTTCTGAAGATTAGGAATATCAACTGTAAATATTGTTTTTCTTAATAATTTTTGTCTTTCTAGTTTTACATTAACACGTAACTTACACCTTACTAATCGATGATCACTTCCTGTGTTAAATTTATTAAGAACATTACAATCTTGAAATATGTATTTTCTGTTAGTCAAAATATAATCCAATTCTGCTGTACCTTCATTTGGATGCTTCCATGTCCATTTCCTTTTAACATTTTTCTCAAAAAATGAATTCATAATATAAAGTTTTTCTTTTTCTGCAAACTCCACAAGTCTATGTCCTCTCTCATTTCTATTACCATAACCAAAATTACCTACAGCAATTTCATCTTTCATTTGTCTACCAGTTCTAGCATTAAAGTCTCCCATAACAATTTTAAAATGTTGTTTACTCTGATCAAAAGTCTTTTGTACATCCATATAAAAATCTTCTACTACTTCATCACTATGAGAACTTGTTGGGGCATAAACCTGAATTATCTGCATTTGGTATCTGCTATTAAGTTGTATAACTAATCTTGCCACTCTGTCCGATACACCATCAATCTCCACAATATTGTTCTTCCACTTTTTATTTATATTGAATCCTACTCCACTTGTATTTCCAATATGTCTGCCTTTATAATAGAGTATATGTCCACTTTTTAAATCAATTGTTTCTTCTCATTTTCTTCTAACTTCACAAAGTCCAATAATGTCCCATTTAATATAAGACAGTTCTTCTTCTAATTCTTGCAATCTTCCTTCACTTGAAAGTGATCTGCAGTTGTAAGTACCTAAATAAAAAGTTGTCATCAAATAACAGCCTGGGTCCGCAATCAGGGGATTCTTAGCACCCTCCACCTTCGGCCACCAACTGCTGCCTTGGTTGGTGACTTTACAGCCTCCTGGGAATAAGGGCCATGCTTTATTTTTGTCTGTCATAATTGTATATATGTATTGGAAAAATATTTATCATTTACACAAACATTCATTCTGCCTTATCAGGCACTGAGAAGAAAGACCATGGTGTTTCTTGATCTTAAACTCAGAGGTAAAAAGCCAATAAACTCACCAGACTGGCTAATGCGTGTTGGTGAGCAGCCCATCCATGTTCGTATACTATATGAATAATCACATTGTAATAACAGCTGCAATGACAAGAACGTATGGAGTGGACATTAGGAATTTGCCCTGCTTGGTTCCTTTAAGGCCTCCAAGAGGAATCAAAGGATCTCCTTTCAGTTAATAGCAAACTCCTTTCTGCAGCCAAAAAAAAAAATGCCATCTAAAAGAACAGAAAAAATAGTCTTGCATTGGTGGTCGAGAGGTCAGCGCGACTGTCTTGCACTTGCAGGCAGTTGCCCGTCCCGGCCGATGCTATGACACTTAAAAAAAAAAAGAACAGAAAAATAAAAATAAAAAAAGCTCTTTAGTAAAATGTGTAGAGTGATAATAAGTAACACCATTAAAAAAATGTTAGCACAACACAGTATCGAACCCAGACCTAACAATTCAGAGGCAAAAACTCTATCAGTACTCTCAAGTAAACAATACATTTAAAACTTAGAAAACCTTATTGATAAGTATAATTTCGTCATAAGCAGAATTACTGTAATTATAAGACAATATTTTTAAATTAAGTTTATTTTTAAGTAAATTATTATTAATAATAAGTTACTTTTTATATAGATAATTATATTTAAATAAAAATGATTGAGGAAATCTAAACATTTTTATATACATATAAATTTTATTAATTATAGTAATGAAAGGACATCAGACTGTTTGGTTTTGTGCAATGGTAGAGTATATATAAAATATATTTCAAGGCTAGAGCGACTGTCACAATAATTTTAAATAAAAAAATATTTATCTCATGTTTAAATAATAAATATTTACATTCAGAATGTGTTTCTATGCATAAAGTGATTCAGAAATGTAAACATTTACATAATTAATTATCACAACAAAATGATATCAGTCTGTTCAGTTTAGCATAATGATAACAGTAAATACGTAATATATTTTGAATTTGTGACCAGAACTTTGAAGCCCCAGTAATATGTCACAAATAAGTTTAAGTAAAGAAATACTCCTTTTATATTTAAATAAAAAATATTTATACTCAGAAGGTATTTCGAACGTTGAAATGATTAAAAAATGTAAACAATTTTATTATTAATTATGTTGGTGTCTTGGAGCCTTAGTAATGAAGTGCTTTTGTGTCCTGCCTAATCTGCACAACTGCATGTGGCATACCTTGTAGTTTATTATAAGATTAATACATTTCAATAAATAAATCGGACCATTGAAGTACCCTCTATTGATCTCTACATGTCACTTCCAAACAAGGTAGATAGCACTTTTTTTTATGACCATGACAGTTATTGCAATTTATTATAAAATTGGAATTGATTGTACCTTTTAACTGGTCAGAATGTAATATATACTTTCTGATTACAAAGAGTGTAACATTTAATTTATGGATATATATTTATCTTTCGGTATTTAAAATTAATTAACTAAAATATGTTTTATATAAAATACCCTTTCTCAGCTTTGTGATTACAAATGTTTAGAGGCAAGTTACAGCTGTTAAAAAAATTTCTCTTAAAAGTATTCCTGTTTAGTTTATAGTTTTTACTTGAGAAATTGACTTTTTAATATATATATAATTTTTATTTAACTTAGAATTTAATAGAATCCTTTAACGTTCTTATTTCAGATTATAAGTTGCAGCTTTTTAATATAATAAATAATGGAATTGATTGTAATTAGAGAATTTATATTTACAGTATTTTGTATCATTTATAGTTAACTAAAATTTTAATAAATATTAGACCATTTCTATTCATTTTATATATACTGTATTTACATTTTATGTAACTACATTTGACACATATTTATTATGCAATTTTTGCCTTGTCCAACAAAGATTATATAAAATGTATTATATATTGTTGATTCTAATAATATTTATATATACTATAAATTTTATTTTTTATCTTCCTCAATATCTTCACTATATTCCGACTTTTCTCTCATTAAGAGAAGATCATAAGCTACTAATAAACAAAAATTGGATTTTGCTTTATTTATAAATATTGTAAATTTCTTTATTGTTGAGATAAAAAAAAATATACATAAAAAGTACTTTAATAAAAGGATTTTTTTTATTAGAAGTTAAATTAATAAATTAAATTTCAAAACTTATTTTTTATAGAAGCCTTAATGAACTTGAAAAACAAAAACGATATTTTTGTTGATATTGTGTGAATAAAAAATGCATATGTACATTTGAGAGATTTAGATTTATTTAATAGAAACAAATATTTTAGCTAATAAAAATTAAACAGTTTTTATTAAGCTATAATAATAATAATAATAAAACAAACTTTAGTTTTAATTTAGTATAACAGTTTAAAAAACAACATAACATTTTTTGGTATATTTGATAACATAATTAAATTCCGAATTCAAGTAAAAATTTTATCTCTAGGAAAATATATACATTATATTAAGTTAATTATACATAATTGTGAAAATTATGTTAATAATTTATAATCTAATAGAATTTTTGTTTAGAACTTAATTCACTAATAATTATTAGTAGTATTTATAATTAAATTAATTAATATCAATTTCTTTCATATTCTTTTTTGTTTTATATTGTTCTCTTCAATAGTCAACCCTTTAATTAATGTTCTCAATAATTTCTCTGCATTTACTAAATCAAAATGATTAGGTGTTTGAAAAAAAAATTTTTTTTAATGACACATCATATAATTAAAAATAGCATTTTTTGTCCATATCGAATTAAAGAGAGTATTTTTCACAGCAATGATTAGGATGGGAAGTAATTTGAGTATCAGTTTTTTTTAAGAATAAAAATATGGTGGTAATTCCATGTAAGATGTTTTGTAGATTCATATGATTATGGGATTTCAAGTATTAGTATATCATGTATAATATTAGAAAGCAGCAGGCTGATAAAGGAGATAAAAAGAAAATAGCTCATGGAAGATTTTTAAGGGATAAAATTATAAAGTATATTGTCAAGGGATATCTTTCCATTCATAATAATGTGAATTTCACAATATGCTAAGAAAATAATTATTAGATGAATGTCAAGAAGGCTGGGGTTGGTTATATTCATGTAGTAAATAAATAAGTTAGGGATCAAAATCTGAGAAATATCTAGTAGAACTGCAATCAGTGCATATTTATCATATTCCTTAATAAGTTCAATTACTATTTTAAACAGTGAAACAGTTGAATAAATAAATAGAAAATTAATTTTTTTCATATTAGAATTTTGATATCTGTAAAAGAATATTATATTTTATTAGAAATTTTATAACTTTGATCAAAAGGCACACCATAGATATCAGTATGAGGTTACTGAGTGGTGAAAAAAGCATTTGTATTTTCAGATACAAATCCATAAATACAATATATAATTGCTATTTTCATTTTATAAAAAAGTAAAGACCATAATTATAGATTATAAAATTGGGAAAATCTGACTAGGAACTGATTTCATCAGCAGTGACTTATTTAGAGATTCCAAGCTGTTCTATATTAAAACCAAAGGTAGGAAACAAAAGATAGAAACCAAAAAAATAGGAAAGAAAAGATAAAAGTCCAATTTGATTTGGTATATATAATATTTCCAGTATCAAAATTTTCCCTATGATCAAATTAACTTTTTTCAATTGTATGTGCACATTTTTTAAGTTTATAACTCAAAGTTCACTATATATTGACTTTTGAGCAATTCATTATCTGGACAGGAAATAAAGAGCTTAGAGTTTTTTAAGAAATAGACATTCTGTTAATGTTTGATGATTGCAAAATTCTGTCTAATGGAATTTTTTCTTCCAATTTTACAAAATCCACATTCAAATTTCTTATCTTACATATTCATATATCTTTTTAACTTTTTAAATCTAACATTCAAAATCATCTATTAACATTGATTGAAAAAAATAATTTACTATTTTTATAATACTTATATTTCCAGTCATGTTAAAGTATTGAAGCAGTCAATCTTAGCTTAAGATTGAGCTTCATGGTTTCATCTACTAACCTGTATTCAAACCCTATATCCCATCATGCTCCTTTTGTCATATATATATATATATATATATATATATATATTATGTATATGTTTGAGATGCGTGCCTAAGTTATAAAATTTTAATGTTTCAATAACATTTTAAAAATTATTATTAATTATTTTTTATTAATTATTTATTCTTTTTTATTAAAGTACATAGGTGTGGCTCAAATATATATAGAAGGGGAAAATACTAACAAAATATTGATTTTTTTTAAAAAATATTTTATTATATGTCATTTATACAACTTTTTCTTTTTAAAGTACTTTTTTCCCTATTAAACTGTATTTTATAAAATCCAAGATGGAAGATGCAACTGTTAATTGTCCAAAAATAATAGGGTTGGAAACACTTGTTTTAATCTGGGGAAGGTATTTTTAATTAAAGTTTTTATTTAAAAATAAAATGGGGATTAAGATTAAAGATTTTCTTTTGTTATAAACATTTCTGTCAAATCTATTTTGAATCTGGAAATAGATTTGAATATATTTTTGGAATGTTATCCAACAGTTGCATCTTTCAAAAACAATGGACAAATAAATGTAAAATTTCTGTGAGATTAAAGATTAGATTTTAAGCTAAAACTAAAGCATTCTTCAAATACCTGGGAGGAGCATAAAATGGTTGAATTTTAAAATCACCAACAGATAAGCTACTGTTGAGAGAACTGTATTGTTAACCTACTACTCATCATTATGAAACTTAAAATGATGCAGTAGTAAATCTATCACTCTTCTCGGCCCTGTTGGGTCATCATCTTCCGCTGCTGTATCATTCTTCTGCCCAACAGTGAAGTAAAAGCCCGACCTAAGAACTTTAGAATGCTAATAGAAGTCTGCTGCCACCGAAGAACTTGCATTTCAATTGCCATGCACATGCTGTACTTTAAATTGGACTCTTAAAATTGCAAGGTAACTTTTCAAGCCATCATCTCAAACTAAATCTAGCCTAACTAATCTATCAAGATTTCTTCTAATGTATTATTTAACTTTGTTTTTGTTTTAATATGTAATTTGCTCTTAAGTAATTTCTATAAATTTAATTCTCTCTCATATGCTCTTAACTTTCCTTAACTTTGGTGCAGTCATTTATTTATATGTATTTATTATTTGATTTATATATCTGCTTGCTTATTATTAATATGCCAATTTCCAGCAACCTGGCGAACTTAATTTCTAAAATCCTTTTTGTCTTTCAATTAAATCTCCATTAATTAAGGTTTTTAATGTTCCCTCAAAATATATTATATGATATATGTTTGCCAGTTTGTTTTTACGAATCAACATGTTATGTTGGTTTCTTATAAAATTATTTGTTCAACTCCGAATAGAATAAAGTAATTCTACCAAGGACAAATCCACCATTCAAGCTAATTAATGCTTTGAAATCTTTTAAAATGTTTCTTTTTAATTCTGAAAAGGTGACCTATTATTGGTTTTCTATAACTGCTCGTTTTCTTTTATTTTTCCATACTTTTAAAATATCAGATGCTTAAAATATCAGATAAAATGGAATTGAATTATTTAAAAATAGCAGAAAAGGGATGGGGGTAAATCTTAATGTTTTTTTTACTAAATAAAATCTTCATGTATATTTTATTAAATGAAATCTTCTCTGTATATATATTATAGTGGCATAGCATATTATTTATATAAATTATGGCATTCAAACTAGGGTCATTTATTTTTAAAGCAGTAAAACTTATTTAATGTCATTAGTGACATTTATCGTTACTGTGTTACTGACATTTGGCCTATCTTCATATATATATTACATGCTTCTAATCTTCTAATCTGGGGGTTGCAACAAGTTTGAACCCATAGATTTATTTCTCAAGCCTTGTTCTGAGGATAGTTGACCTCCCCAGAACCATTTATAAAAAGGTCTCTGGCAGTGATTCCCATAAGTCTGGCACACACTATGCCTATCCACTATCTTCGTACAAAAGGCCTGCACATCGTGATGTCCATGGCATGCCTATCCACTTTTCTCTAAGCATTACCCAAGAAGGGGGTCTTAGACTTCGTCTTTCATCCAGAAGCATGACTTTTCCTGTTATTTCTTGGTTATTATGTCAGCACCACAAACTTCTTCATATTATTATTTCTTTTGCTTCATAACCCAGTTTTAATGCTCTAATATTAAAATTGCACTCTGCTTAAAATATATATAAATGCCAACTACTTCTAGTTTTATTAATTAAATTTATTTCAGTCTTATACAATCCCACCATTGTAACTTATTTCTGTATTTAAGAGTATCTATATGCCTTGGGGAAAATAAAGCATTCTTTTTACCAGTGCTATTTAAAAGAAGTTTCATTAAGTATTTTGTCATATAATCAAATATGTTTTCAAATGTATTTTATTTATTTTCATGACTGTAATGGTGTGAAAATAGTTTGTATTATATCCGTAATGAATCTCAGAATGCTCCCCGAAATAATTTTAGTCACTATGTTTCAGAACCGTATATTAAAGTGTTAATAGCAATTTTATGTAAATTCTTTCTAATAATTGATTGGCATCTTAATATTGGACCCACCAAAGATATGTGCTTATTTATAATAGATTATTTAGCTAATAAAGAGCATATGAGAAATAATAGTGTGAATGACACTATGTAATCATCTACCGCTTGCTCATTCACGCACATACTAATGTATGCAATTAATTTATAAATGTATGTAAATAATTTGTCATTGTATTAAACTAATTTTTATTATCCAACTTGTCTGAGTAGTTTGAATTCCTCTTTTCTCCACTTCCAAACATACAGCCACACATAAGCATATTTTAGTTAAGTCGTAGTTAATAGATGTCTCATTGTCTTCTCCACTCTGCTAGTGGGCCAGATTTAAAATTAATTTTCATGTGCCAACATTGTTATGTTATCCATTAGGTGTTTGATCTGGGGATTAGAGAATGGGTTTGAATCCAAGCTGGTCCCTGACCTAAATCTCAGGCTTGACTGGGTTTGAAGTACTTTCTTTGTAGTTCCAGCTCATGTTAGATGGATAAACATGTTTTGATCAGTACAGTATCATTCATACTCACTTTCTCTAAAAAAAACTTTTTATATTCTCATTATAAATTTTAATAGCTCTTTTACTAAAAATTGAGAATACAAGTTGATTTTTGAAATAAGAAAATTATTACCAATTTAATCAGAAAAATATAATGACCCTTTAAATTAATAGCTTGTCACATGCTTATTATTTGCACATTTCATTTAAAGATATCAATTAATATACTGTTTTTATTACAGTACTGTTTTCTAGACATTCAAAATGTTTTTAACAATTTATTTCCACAAAAGATTCCATCTCCACCAAATAAATTTTTTTTCAGATATACTAAAATTCATAAGCCTATATGAACATAATTTTAAAAAAAAATTAAACTACTGTGATTTTTTATACATTAGTTTACTCACTTAATATTCCATCTAATACTACTAAATTAGTGTTTGATTTCAAAAATTACATACTATTAAAAAATTTAAATATCAGTTTCTTCAACAAAAATATTTGGATATTCTGATAAAAGTTAATTTTAAGTACTTCTTACAAATGCCTTTTTATTAGTTGGGAAAATGCTCTCACATATTGCTGCAATGTGTTCCTTAGCCAAGACCAAACAAAAGCAAAAACTATAATTCTTTTTATTTCATAGAGTCCTAAAATAGCTCCCAACAATAACAGAATTAAGAAATGATTTTTTTTCCAAAAAAATAGAGCCACGAATTTTATTCTCTTAAATAGTGTGCTTTATAAGTATTATTTTGTATTTACTACTGTTTCTTTTAAACGTCAGTTACCTAGTAACCTGCAGATTTTTTCATATCCTCTAAATTCGTAGACACAGAATACTCTAGAAAGCTGTTTTTGTTTTTTTAAAAAGTATTGTATTCATAGTTATTTTTCTCTGAATATTTTTTTCTAAAAATAAAAAAAACATTCTAACATAAATTTATATAAGAAAAAATGACATTAAGTATAATTTTTTTTTGTATTTACAACAAAATATTACCTTAAAATAGATTATGATTTTCTATATATGTAATCATATAAGTTAGGTTTGTTTTCTTTGTTTTTTGTCTTAAGATATAACTATAAAATTTTGTAGTTTAATCATTTTTTTAAATACACAAACATTTATACATTTTATATAGAACATTTAGATATTCTCTTACAATGTAATATTAACAATTATACATCATGTATTTAACCATGCATTTCCAATAAAATTTATTTTAAACCTAAAATATTATCAATAACAATATATATATAATCCACTAGAATAATTCTACAAAATTATAAATGCCTATATAAAATTAAAGATCACAGAGAGTGGAATATACTATAACCTGGCCATAGCAAAGGAAATTAATCTTTAATTTTATATAGGCATTTTTAATTTTGTAGAATTATTTTAGAAGATTTTGTTTATTATACTTATATCATTTGATATTATATATATATATATATTTAAATCAATCAGTGATATACTATAAAATATCTTTATATAACAGCAATAATATATATAACAATCATTCAAAAAAAAAGCATTTTTTGGAAAATATTAATTTTTTCGCTTTTCAATGTGCTTTAACTGATTTACAATTTCAGTCTATATTGCAGACATAGCGACATCTATCTTTTTTTTTTTTTTAATTGACTATAACATATTAAAACCATACAATATTTTTAAGACATACAAAAAAAAAACTTGTGTAAATATATATTATATAACCTTCCATTCATTTATCATTAGCCAATTAGTAGTCAAATTAATTGATGTTTTATATATGTACATATAATTATATTTGCTCTAATTAACGTAAATTGGTTTCATATAACTTTTTTCTATTAGTTTGTTTAATATAATTTAAAGGACTTATATTTTGACAATATATTTTATGTCTGTATTTTAAATAATGAATATTGAGGACAGATCTATCATCTCTTCTATTAATAGCAGTATCATGTTCTTTGCAACTTTCATCTAATTGTTTTTCTGTATGTCCATAATAAATCATGCAGCAACTTCCATAAGTAATTTTATGTATTATATATATATATTTACTTTTTATTAATTATAGCATTGTTTTTTTGTTAGAATTAGAATGACTATAGTCAATAAATTAAGGAATATCTGTTAATAATAATGATAAGACTGCTAAATAAATTGAATTTTAATAATGTATTATATATATATTTTTATACAAACAATTTATTTATATACAATAGAGTAAAATATATTTATTAAAGTAAATAGTAGTCAAAACCAAAACAAAAACAAACAAAATGAGATGAGATGGGAAAATATATTTACTAAATTGATGATATAAAACTGGGGGAAGGGGGGGATATATATATGTACATATAATGAGAGACCCAAAAATAACAATCATTCTGTGGTATGCACACCTGTTATAGTATATACTTTTGCTATTACATGCTTCTTTCAGAAACAATTTTGCAGCTATCTACCAAATGACATCACTGTGTAAAATTGTGGGGACATAGCATATTTTTTCTAAACTACATTTCATATTTTTGTCAATCTTTTTTATAATGGCTGAAATGTTAGAATTAATGCTGATTTTTTTGTGCAAATGGTATTTTTCTCTTAGGTTTAGTTCATAACAGTCACACATTTTATTTGAAAGTTCTGAAATATTAATGTGATGTGGTAAAATATAAACATCCCATTTTGTGCAAAGAAAAGAGTGCAAACTTCACCCCAACAATGTCATCTTTCAAAGATTTGAGTGTGAAACACTTTTTAATTCAATTTAGCATGATCTAGAATATCTATCAACTGTATTAACTCAATTTTCCTTCAAGTGATTTTTTTAAATCTCTTGAATGAAAACTTGTCTTAATTTTTATTTGCAGACCTAGAACTGGAGGGTGAGGGGAGGACAGAAGCATTAAAACACATCACTTTGTAAGTGTTTTTGGACTATTTTAAAGAGTGACATACTGATTCAGATCAGTGCATTGCATTAAATAGCCTATACTTTTTTTAAATGATTCAATTTGCAATACTAAAAATAAATATGCAATTTTTTATTACAAAATTTTGGATACTTTTGGGTACCCCGGCATTTATATTAATTAAATAATTTTAATGGATGTAATTGATAAAAATATTTTAGTAATAGACATTTCCATTTATAATTTATTTAGAAAATGTCAATAAGATGGTAACCAACCAAACATTATAATATTAAAATATTTTATCAATTATATTGTTACAATTATTAAATTAAAATTACTGGTGAAATAGTATATTATATAATACAAAATTGGAAAAGTTATGAGACTTTGGATTTTAAATTTATATATGTTTACTGTGGTGCTTTATCTCTGTATGCCAACTAAAGAAGCAATTAGAAGAGTTCATTTTAAATGCAAAAAAAAATATTAACAGTTTACTATCTTTATTGGTTACTGTTTTACTAATATTTTATTGTGTTTTTTCTAAATAAAATTAAAAACAGAAATGTCCATGTATATATATATATATATATATATATATATATATATATATATATATATATATATATATATATATATATATATATATATATATATATATATATATATATATATATATATATATAATTAACTTGAACATGTTTATTGCATTTATGCTATATTTATACCCCCAACTAATTTATATTACATAAATTTATATTTTATTAATACAGATGGAAACATAATGGATGAAATTAATCATAGAATTAAATTTAATTAACTTGAACATGTTTATTGATTTATGCTATATTTATACCCCCAACTAATTTATATTACATAAATTTATATTTTATTAATACAGATGGAAACATAATGGATGAAATTAATCATAGAATTAAATTTGGTTGAAGTGTTTTTGGTAGAAATAACTTGATACTGAAAGGAAATATGCCTATGTGTTTGAAAAGGAAAATTTTTAATAAATGTATTTTACCAGTTCTTACTCATGCATATGAGACTTGGATACTTAATAGAAGAGCAATACAGCAACTTTAGAGCACTCTAAGAAGTATGAAGATATGCATGTTGGGAGTAACAAGAAGAGATTGAAAAGACAATATATGGATAAGAGAACAAACAGGTGTTATTGACTCATTGAAAAAATTAAAAGACAGAAGTGGAGTTTGGCTGGACATATTGCTAGAAGAGTAGTTGTGGAGGAACCATACTGCCTCCGGTAGATGGTGCTGCACCACCATCAACAACTGGCCCGAAGCTTGCAACTGATAAATTTCTATGCGAAATTGGCCAAAATTCCCCCCCAAAAATGCCCAAAGCAATACAAATACAATGAATCCATCAAAAATACAAATTACAAAAAAGAAAACAAAGAAAATTCTATAAAATTCAAATTAAAAAAAAAAAAGAAGGTCAAAATATGCAACCCCCCCCCCATAACTAGCTAATTTCATCAAATTCTTCAGTGAAATTGAAAACTAAAAGTGCCTGAGGCAATACAAATGCAATGAATCCATTGAAAATACAAATTACAAAAAAAAACAAAAAACAAAGAAAATCCTATAAAATTCAAATTAAAGAAAACAGAAATCGGTCAAAATATGTAAAACACAGACCCCCCCCCAACTAGCTAATTTCATCAAATTCTTCGCTAAAATTAAAAATTCATCAATAATATTTAACAATGAAAAAGCAATACACAAAAAGTAATTACCAACCCCACTCCCAAGTAAAAAACATGGCAGAGAGAGAGAGTGGGAAATCCAAAAACATCAAATTATTTACCTTTCAACATTTGTAAATATGCATCTACTATCACATTCAAAAGCAATTAATTGTTCTTTGGCTTTCAAATTATGGCATATCTAAATTGATCAATAATATTTAAATAATTAAAAAGCAATACACAAAAAATAATAACCAACATAAAAAAGCAATACACAAAAAATAATTACCAAAGTCCTTCCAGTCATTTGTAGTAGGCACTTGAATGTGTTCAGCATAAAAACCATTAAAAAGAACATTATTTTGATTTAGAGTTTACATTTTAAATAGTAACAGAAGATTGAGTCATGGTGGTTATTTGGTCTAAAAAAATACAGCAAAGATTGCAGAATAATGGTGGTTATTTGGTCTAAAAAATACAGCAAAGATATCAGAATTTTGAAGCTTTAAACACACTTGAATAGTAACAGAAGATTAAGTAATGATGGCTATTTGGTTTAAAAAAATACAGCAAAGATGGCAGAATTTTGAAGCTTTTAACACACTTGAATAGCAACAGAAGATTAAGTAACGATGGTTATTTGGTTTTAAAAAATGCAGCAAAGATGGCAGAATTTTGAAGCATTTTGAAACAGATTTTAACACACATAAATAGTAAGAGATTAAATAATGGTGGTTACAGCAAAGATGGCAGAAATTAGTGGATTATAATTCAGAAATTGTAAAATTTAGACTGATGGTATGTTAATTGCTTGCAATATTACATCCAATAGATCTTCACCATGATGCAATCATCACCACATGAATTCGCCTAAGTATGAATCCAGGTAATGTCAAGTGGTTCCTCTCTCTTCATTTATTATGACATTTTAAAAGCCCCCAATGTCTTTCTACATTTTGGGTATGGGATCCACTAGCAGGATCACAAAAATTGTAAGAAGGATTCACTTTGAAGTGTTGGTAACCTGCAGCATTCAATACATCACTTTTGTAGGTCTTCCAAAAGTCAGTATATATGGTGGATACTGGTGCTACATGTTGTTTAATGGCATCTAGAAGAACAGATGCTGTTTGATCTGGAATAGCAACAATGAAACACTTTTATTTCTCTACATAAACCACCAAATAACCACTGTTGTAGAAGAATTCTTCCCTGTTGATTTTTGCATTTAGTGAATAGTTTGGTCAACCTCTACAATTTTTCCTGGGCCTCCAATTTTGCAGATAGATGAGGTAGCAGATTTTCTTTACATGCTTCTCTCAAATATTGCTTCCATGCAATGATAGTCTTCCTGTCCAAATCCAAATCATTTTTCCCCATTGTATGGTCAATTGGTTTTTACTCCAATAATAAATGATTTGGATGTGTGACAATTTGCAGCCTTCAAACCAGGTTTCTTTCTGCAGTTCTATGCAACATTGACATGCCTTAATGTTGCACTTCCATTGTGCCCTTGCACTCACATAAAGTTTCATTTGATGGCCATTAACACACACTCTTTGAGAAGGCAGAACACTTTTACTTTGGAGAAACTTCACTGCTTCAACTTCTGTCTTTGGGAGATCTCAAACTTTTATCATTTGAGTAAAAAATGAATATTACGTAAATTTTAGCTGCTATTGATATTTCAGCGTGGGATTTTGAAATGTTGCCTGAAAGTTTGTGCATATGTAATGTTGTATTCTTTTGCATCAGAAAATAATCCATATTAACCCTGTCAAAAACTAATCCCAACAACTTGTATTTATAGCAGTGCAAAATAATTAACATGTCATAATAAAACTAAGCAGGTATTTCAAAAGTCTAGTTCACTTACATTTTGATTAAATTTGTTGGCTTTGCAAATTATATTTTTTATGTAAAATGTCTATTACATCATATTTCATTTTGAAAGTACAAACTGTGATTTAATATATTACGGTGTAATTAAATTTAATTGGTATATGTGTATGAATTTAATTCAGCATTTTCCTAAGAGTCTCATATAGCAAACATATATGATGAAATGTTTAGGATACTATTAACCAGTTTCTAGCTTTTGCAAGTACATTAAATGGTAATTTTAAAAATAAATTTCTTTTAGAGTGAAAGTAAATGTGTTCTTTGCAGTGCCATTTTTCATTCACTTGGGAATCGCTTTTGTTGAGCTAAGTTAAGAAGTTTAACAATAGAAAGCTAAATTTTATAATTTTAAAGAAAAGTTGTAAGTAAAAGCAAATGAATTTTTAATTCATTTTATTTTGGGGATAGCTAATGGATCTTTATGCTGCAAATAATCTTTTTCTATGGCATGTCACACTTTGTATTTTCAAAATGAAATGTGATATGATTTTCACATGAAAAACAATTTCTTGAACCAAAAAAACTGGAAAAATCCAAGTGCCTATTATAGTTGAAGGAAGACATCGGTAATTATTTTTTGTGTACTGCTTTTGAATTATTAAATATTATTAATGAATTTAGATATGCCATAATTTCAAAGCCAGAAAACAATTAATTGCTTTAAAGCTAAATAATTTGATGTTGAAAGTCTCTTCTTTTTAAGTATTTAGTATATTTTTTTGAAAATTTATGCCATTGACTTAATTTGTCAATTAAAGCTATTTTGGGAGGAGGGGTGGATTTTACATTGGTAATTAGACCTCTCACATTAAAAAATATAGAGGTATTTGCTACTTTGTTTAAATAAAACATAATTAAATATGCATCTTATATATATTTACTATGCATGGAATATAATACTAAAGTATATTTTTAAGAAAATATTTTCTCTTGGCAAAATGCTGAAAAATCATTTATTATTTTGAATCGCATTGGGTGTTATATTTTGTGGAAGTATCTTCTTTAAATAATTGTTTGCACCTATATTTTTTTGACGTAAGAGAGGACTATTACATCATTTCAATTTGCAACTTGCTTATAAATAAAACGTAATGAAATATGCATCTTGTATATAATTACCAATATGCACAAAATATGGTACTAAAGTATATTTTAAAGAAAATATTTTTTCTTTGGCAAAATGCTGAACAATCATTTATTATTTTAAATTGCATTCAGATATTATATACACGTGTGTGTAACTTTATTTAAATAACTCTGCTGGTGTTTGTAGATGTCTTCTGTTAAATTATTTTTTTAATCTGCTGGGGATCACCTTTGATAAAAGTGTTAAGAAATTTACCAATAGAAAGCTAAATTTTATAATTTTAATCAAAGAAGAGTTGTAAAAAACAGGACATTGTGATGATCAACTCATCATTGTGCAAATGACGCTGAACCGAATATGGAACAAAAGTTGGTAATTTTCCACTTTCTTTTTTAAACTTGCTATAATTATATTTAATTACTTACTATATATTAATCTGTGTTGTGAATTATTATTATATCTGTTAGTTAATTATTTAAATATTATTGATCAATTTAGATATGCCATAATTTGAAAGCCTGAGAACAATTAATTTCTTGAAAACTAAATAATTTGACATTGAAAGTCTTTTCTTTTTTAAGTATTTAGTATATTTTTTGAAAATCTATGCAATCAACTTAATTTGTCAATTTAAGCTACTTTGGGGGAGAGATGGATGTTATGTTGGTAATTATTTTTTGTGTATTGCTTTTTAATTATTTAAATATTATTGATGAATTTAGATATACCATAATTTCAAAGCCAGAGAACAATTAATTGCTTTTGAATATGATCGTAGATACATATTTACAAATGTTGAAAGGTAAATAATTTGATGTTTTTGGATTTCCTGCTCTCTCTCCACCATGTTTTTTACTTTGTGGATTTTTGCCAATTTCTATTTTTAATTTGAATTTTATCGGATTTTTTTTTCTTGTAATTTGTACTTTTGATGGATTCATTGCATTTGTATTGCCTCGGGCACTTTTACTTTTCAATTTCAGTGAAGAAATTGATGAAATTAGCTAGTTGGGGGGGGGTTTGTATATTTTGACCAATTTGTTTTTTTTAATTTGAATTTTATAGGATTTTTTTTTTTTGTAATTTGTATTTTTGATGAATTCGTTGTATTTGTATTGCCTCGGGCATTTTTGGGGGGAATTTTGGTCAAATTCGTATACAAATTTATCATTTGCAAGCTTTGGGGTGGTTGTTGATGGTGGTGCAGTGCCATCTACTGGTGGTAGTATGGTCCCTTCACAACTACCACTAGAAGAGATGATAATAGATGGACAATTGAAATCTTAAGCTGGATTCTAAGATATTACCAAAAATTATGTGCTTTTACACTTGTTAGAGAAGCTATGTCTATCAATATTTATTTATGCTTAGGGCTTTCAAAGCTCCATGGCTTCATATTCATAGCTAAGGGCAATTGATAGTAATGAGGGGGTGTATTCTAATTTATGCTAATTGTTTAGATGCTGTGTATTTTATTAAATTTTGTTAGAATTAGTTTGTCCATCTTTTTGAAATGGTGAAACAGGTCTTTTCTATGGATAGATTGAGTGTCATTATTTATGAAGTATGCTTCCTTTATTTCTTGCCTATGCTCATTTTTCTCTCTGCACAACATTCTGGGGTTGGCAGGTTCGAATTTATGACCTGTGGTCTTTTGATGCTCCAAGAATGGTAATGTAGTCTTCTTGTTATTCAGTGGCCTTTTATACATATATGTGCTGGGATGCTCTGTTTGTGATGGTTGTTTTTGTTTCCCCAATAATACAAGGCTCTACACCCGGTCTGAGGGCATTGTATTTGATATACCACTTGAGATGTTGATTTGTGATCTAGTTTGTCTTTTGAGTTGTTTATGAGTCTATTGGTGTTGGCTGAAGTGCAGAAGTCAACAGTAAATTCTTTTGATAGTGTTTTGACTAAATGTTTGGCAATGTTAGGCATATATTGTATGGGTATTCATTGTTTATTATCTCTGGTTGTAAAAGATCCAGAAAGAGACCACATGTGAAATGGATAAGAAATTGTGCAAGGGGGATGTGGAGAACAGAAGCTAAAGGTTGGAGAAGATGAATTGAACTTGGAGAGACCTTTATCCTGCAGTGGATTGATAATGGTTGATGATGATGAATGATGACATCGTTTTTATTTTTAGTTCTTAGTATGAGTTATCTGAGTGTAATGAAGACATCGTTTTTTTCATTTTCTGTTTAGTGTTTGTAAGAGTTAGATGAGTATAAAAAACGTTGTAATTCAAGAAATAACATTTAAGTATCACCATATAATTCCCTGTCAGTCTTCACATTAATATATGTGTTCTAGTGAGAAGAACAATGAAACATTGCCTAAAGTATTTTTTTATATTAAATAATATTTGTTAATATATAGCCTACTTCAATGTTATTTATTTTAAAAAAAAGCAGTAACATTTTTAGAAAAAAATCATTATGATTTTTTATATTAAATAATATTTATTGTATGTAACTTTTTTCAATGATATTTGTTTTAAAATAGTAACATTTTTTTACTAGTAGTAGAGGAAAAAATAATTACCATCAGAAACTAAGGGAAATTTTAATAAGTAATGTAATTAACATATGATTATATTCTCAAATAGCTTTTTTTTTTAAACACAATTTTTAATTTTATATTTACTATTTAAATGTTTAATTACTAATTTTTTAATTAATAATTAAAAGATGTACTAAAATATTTAAATAAGATTATTTAGTTTTTAAACCGTAGCAATTTTCACCATATAATAGTGCCATCTAGTGCAAACTATAGTAGTCAATGGATGCTAGAAGGTTCGTGCATCAAAATCAATATCTAATGCCTAGTCATCCAATAGCCCTAGACTTGTTTTTAGCTTATGGCTTTCATCAGTGAGGAACTTTGGATCTATGATCAATGCACTTAGTTCTTTGAATCAAATGCCCCAGCAGTCAACTTTTACCCATTTAGTTAATTTTAAAGCTATAAGACCAAACTGAAAACATGGTAATATTTAAAATCCATGCTAACTCCCTTGTATAATCATAAAGTTCTGAGTCCAGTTCAATATCTAATATTTTGGCATCTTTAGTGTTTTAATAACCATAGTCACAAAATTCTTCAGCTAGGACTGGTATTAACCACTAAAACATTTCATGACCACCAAAGATACCAAATATTTAGATACTAAACTGATTTCAGATTTGTATGACTACATAAATGAATTAGCTTGGATTGAAAACCACATTTTTAATTTAGGCTAATAGCTTTATAGTTAATTAAAAAAATAATAGATGGCTGCTGTAGAATACATTGATTCAAATATGTAGGAGCAATTTCCCCAGATCCAAAACTCCTTACTGATGACAGCAATAAGCTAGAAACTAATATTGGAGTTTATTGGATAAATATGATTGAGATAAAAATTTGATGCACAAACCTTCTAGCATCCATTGATTATCATGCCTTTTATTAAGTGGCATTGTTGTATGAAGAAAGTCGTTACTCTTTTAACAAATTGTGTAAGCATAAGAATTGGTGGTCATGCGATATTTAAGTAAATATTTTCTTAATGTATGTATTTATATGTAGTATTGTGTAATGCCTTAAATTACAAATACAATATTGATTCTATTAAAGCATTTTCTATCTATTGTTTAATATATTTGGGGTTTGAACTCAGACTTTCACATGACTCACCAGACTCAGTGCCATCTCATATTGCTGACCCACCTGATCACACACATAATGAAAAGATAAATAATCACCCATATATGTATTTCATGCTAAACAAGCAATCATGAGTTGGTCCAGATTACTATTCTCACACATATACATAATCAGTATTCAGCTTTATATTAAGATAGCCAATCTTTATACTTTAATGGACAGGCTTCAAGCTATTCCAACTCAGAACTCTTTAGCCTTCCATTTCATTGAAAATTTGATGATGGAACGTTCAAAGCCCTTGTTAGTACCAAGGTTGTCATCCTACCCATGTTGACATATTAGTCATTCTGACCCCTCATGTACAGGAGAATAATCCATTTATATGTACATATGTGAGGGATGGGCAGACCTTTTACACACTCCTTATATAAATTAATACATTGTACAGGCTTAAACCTACATTTATATATGTAATATATGCGGGGTTTGAACTCAGACTTTCACATGACTCACCAGACTCAGTGCCATCTCATATTGCTGACCCACCTGATCACACACATGATGAAAAGATAAATAATCACCAATATACCGTATTTCATGCTAATCCAGCAATCATCAGTTGGTCCAGATTATTATCTTCACACATATATATATAATCAGTACACAGCTTTATATTAAGATAGCGCAATATTTATACTTTAATGGACAGGCTTCAAGCTATTCCAACTCACAACTCTTTAGCCTTCCATTTCATTGAAAAATCTGATGATGGAATGTTCAAAGCCATTGTTATATAAATGCAGATTTAAGCCTGTACAATGTATTAATTTATATAAGTAGCATGTAAAAGGTCTGCCCATCCCTCACATATGTACATATAAATGGATTATTCTCTTGTACATGAGGGGTCAGAATGACTAATATGTCAACATGGGTAGGATGACAACCTTGGCACTAACAAGGGCTTTGAATGTTCCATCATCAGATTTTCAATGAAATGGAAGGCTAAAGAGTTGCGAGTTGGAATAGCTTGAAGTCTGTCCATTAAAGTATAAAGATTGGCTATCTTAATATAAAGCTGAGTACTGATTATATATATGTGTGAGGATAGTAATCTGGACCAACTGATGATTGCTGTTTTAGCATGAAATACGTATGTTGGTGATTATTTATATTTTCACCATGTGTGTGATCAGGTGGGTCAGCAATATGAGATGGCACTGAGTCTGGTGAGTCATGTGAAAGTCTGAGTTCAAATGCAGGTTTAAGCCTGTACAATGATTAATTTATATAAGTAGTGTGTAAAAGGTCTGCCCATCCCCCACATATGTACATATAAATGGATTATTCTCCTGTACATGAGGGGTCAGAATGACTAATATGTCAACATGGGTAGAATGACAACCTTGGCACTAACAAGGGCTTTGAATGTTCCATTATCAGATTTTCAATGAAATGGAAGGTTAAAGAGTTGTGAGTTGGAGTAGCTTGAAGCCTGTCCATTAAAGTATAAAGATTGTCTATCTTAATATAAAGCTGAGTACTGATTATCTATATGTGTGAGAATAGTAATCTGGACC
This sequence comes from Epiperipatus broadwayi, assembly GCA_028023455.1. Lineage (NCBI taxonomy): Eukaryota > Metazoa > Onychophora > Udeonychophora > Euonychophora > Peripatidae > Epiperipatus > Epiperipatus broadwayi. The sequence goes on along the minus strand of JAQFVV010012400.1, from coordinate 6,895,710 downwards.
AACTGATGATTGCTGGATTAGCATGAAATATGTATATTGGTGATTATTTATCTTTTCATCATGTGTGTGATCAGGTGGGTCAGCAAGGATAGTAATCTGGACTAACTGATGATTGCTGGTTTAGCATGAAATATGTATACTGGTGATTATTTATCTTTTCATCATGTGTGTGATCAGGTGGGTCAGCAAGGATAGTAATCTGGACCAACTGATGATTGCTGGTTTAGCATGAAATATGTATATTGGTGATTATTTATCTTTTCATCATGTGTGTGATCAGGTGGGTCAGCAATAATGAGATGGCACTGAGTCTGGTGAGTTGTGTGAAAGTCTGAGTTCAAACCCTGCATATATTACATAATATATAAATGCAGGTTTAAGCCTGTACAATGTAATAATTTATCTATTGTTTAAGAATTTGAATGTGAATGTTATGTGATATTATTAATATTGTTATTAAAAATAATGCTTTTCTATAATTATAAGTTTAAATAATATATATCTCAATATATTTAAGTTCTTGTATTTTAATCTACTTAATCTAATGATTTTGTAAATAATGCTACATTTGTTTTTTTTATGTATAGCAGTTAAAAAGAAGAATGACTCAGCACATATTTGGCTGGATGCCAAATTACATTACTCAACAACAGAAAAGAAAGCCCTCACAGTTATTTATTAGGCTCACAAATCATCATGATTTCTGATTATAAAAGCCTCAAATTTTTAAACAGGGAATACTTTTTCTGCAACAGTTTAACTGCAAAGTGCAATACTATCAAATTAAACAAAATATGGTTTCAGTCATATTCAATTGAAATCCAGTCAAGTTGGAATGCCATAATACTAATGTAAACCATCTATATATAACTGCAATTTCAGATAGATGATTCTATAGAAAATCAAATTAAAGAACTTGTAAAAACAGCAATACCAAGATCATAAGTTAAATATATAATTGTGTAACTAATAGACAAATCAAAAATTTCAGAAGACAACAATTCAACTGAAGACAATTTATCCCATATGATAAATTTTTAATGTATCAAGTTGAAGAAAAACCAAGAAATCCTGGAGAGTTATGATACTCACTTCTATTAGAGAAAGACACTGCATGGAGGGACATTATGGCGTTAGGAACTGCACAGACTGTTCTAATGGCTCAGAATGCATGCATCCATTCTAAACAGGTTAAAGTTTTGCAAATTTGCATAAAAATATTTAGGCAGATTCCAATCTATTTTACCAGACAGACCAAATAAGATCCTAGTCATAGATTTTTATGGGCATCTGCCATCATACCACCATTACAAATTCATATTGGTAACTTATAATTTATTTTCAAAATTTGTATTAGGGTATTTAAAACAAAAGGCCACACCCATAATGAAATCAAAAATTTAATAAAAATTCAATTTACACTGATAAAAAACCTGGACTAATTCTAATGGATCCAGTCATCTCCTTTATGTCCTCTGAATGGAAAGATTGATCGAGAAAGCAAAATATAAACATGTCTTAATTTTCACACAGGGCAAGTAAACAGAGTTCACTCCAACTCATTTGTATTTCAGCCATGAAGAACTGATCCTAATTAAGGCAATAATAATCTGAGAAGAAATCAACCATTACATTGATTATGAAAAAGTAATGGTTAATCTAATTAAAGCCAGAAATATATGTAATTTAACTGGTCCACAGAAACAAAATCCATTTAGGATAGGAGACACTTTGTTAATAAGAACTCCACCCATTAGTAACACATAACAGAACAAATATTATTTTTTATCTATATGAGGGCCCATATAAGATAATAAAATGGATAGGTAAGAATACATTTATAATCAGTACACCTGATGGACCTAAAAGAACATACAATGCTGGCAGCTTAAAACCTGTACATATTAATAAATAACAAAAAAGTAATGAATTAGCTCCTGTAAACAGACAATGTTAGCATATGCTATTTAAATAAATACAAACTAATCTATAAAAATTATAATTCTATCTTTTAGATGCTAAATTTATCTCAGAAAATACTTCCATGAATACAAAGGTATTACTAGAAAACATAAAGGAGGAAAACTCACTTGAAAAGGAAAATATTTAAATAGATAATATATTTTATTAAGTGTATTTAAATTTTTTCTCCGAGAGAGTTTATAGCAATATGTCTGTTTCTGGACTTATGCATAAATATAAAAAAATGTTATATTTCATTACTGGTTTTTTTTCTTGTACTAAGTCATTTACCTATCAATTATTTATTTTACATTTACTATGTTTATTAATTAATTAGCCTATATCTATCTTGTAATGTTTATTTTAATGTTATTAATTTTGAATAAATATTAAAAGAAAAAGTCGTAACAAAGTTTAATCAATATAAATTAGTTTATGCTATTTGTATGTGTGAGTTTAATTAATAAATAAAAATATACATCTTTGAGAGCTCACTATATCAATTTTACGTAAAATTATTTAATTTATTAAATAATTTTTTTACTTAATCTCAGGAATTCTAAAATACTAATTTGAATGTATAAATGTGTATTCATTTTCAAATTTTCTATAAAAAGCTAATCAAATGCTGCATTATATTACCTATTCTAGAATTCTTACAACAATACCTACATGGAAATATAACAGAAAAAGATGTCAATAAAGTAAAATAGAACCCAAAAACTTCACTTACTGCTTGAACTAGCTACCATGACCATTGTATGTCTTATAAATTTACATTCTTGTTCAAACATCAACATGCATGGCTGAAGATCTAAAAGTAAAAAAGGGTCTAATTGCCTGACCCTTTCCCAAAGTTTTGACTATGAAGTTATAAATAATTCCACCTGTATTTAGGAAAATAGATATCTTATTACTATAATAATCATATCAGTAAATTTTTTTAAAAAAATTGCAAGGAAAGAAAGTCATGCATTTAGATGTAAAAGTGCCACTTTACTACTGCTAAAGAGAATCCATAGGGATAAAATGTTCAATTCTCTGTAAATTGAACAAAGCAAATTTTTTAGAAAATTGCATCATTTTGCTAAAAGTAGTACAAGGACAATTAATTCTGGTCAAGGTTAAATTATAGCATGAAAGCAAATTGGACCACTGCTCAAATCAAACTTTACTACTCCCAGAGATTTTTAAATAATGAACTTTTCATGTGAACTTTAAATTTTTTTAAAATCTTGACTTGATAATAATAAAAGGCTTGATATTTTAATAATAATATTATTATGCATGCATTTTTAATTTTTTAGAGTTTTTAAAAATTTATTACCAAATCAGGTAATTTAAAAGTTTGAATATATTTTTATATATTGATGTGCACATATATTTCCAGAGTATATTAGAGAGAGTTAATATGTAGTCAGTTTAGATATTTTAATTTGTGAGAAGCAAACAAATGGATTAGTGACTGTTAAAATTAATTAAGTTATTGGGGTAACTTACTTATCCTTTCATGTTTTTTTTACCATTCAGCATCCATTTGGGTTTATAAAAAGTTTTATACTTAACATTTATTGTAAAATGGTTATAGTGGAATTCAAAAATAAATATTTTGTGGACAATTGAAGCTGCTTAAAATTCACTGACTTATTTTTTAATTTGTTTAATGATAATAAATAAGATATGAATGATTTTCTTATTATTTAATTCATGTCATTTTACATAAACTTTAGTCACATGTCCAATTTAATTCATTATTATTTTACTTGAGATTATTTCCTATTATATATTTAAGATCCATAAAATTTGCCCTTTGATTTTCCATATATTACTACAGAATCTCATTTTCACATTCTTAGTTTCTAGAAGAAAAAAAAAGGAAAGAAGCTAAACATAATGAAAGTCTCATTATTTCATAATAAATTTTGTCTAGAATATTTAATAACCCATACACACATTTTCAACCAACCATCCCCCTATTATTATTATTATTATTATTATTATTATTATTATTATTATTATTATTATTATTATTATTATTATTATTATTATTATTATTATTATTATTATTATTATTATTATTATTATTATTATTATTATTATTATTATTATTATTATTATTATTATTATTATTATTATTATTATTATTATTATTATTATTATTATTATTATTATTATTATTATTATTATTATTATTATTATTATTATTATTATTATTATTATTATTATTATTATTATTATTGTTATTGTTATTGTTATTATTATTGTTGTTGTTGTTGTTGTTGTTGTTGTTGTTGTTGTTGTTGTTGTTGTTGTTGTTGTTGTTGTTGTTGTTGTTGTTATTATTATTATTATTATTATTACGTTTCAATAAAGGCTTTATTGATATCAATGGTTTACATAAGTTTACATCTAGAAAAATTTGAAATTTAACATACAATGAATAATATTAGGGTAAACACATATAAATGAATTTAGTGGTTACACTTTGTGGTTAATGGACTATAACAATATAAAAATTAAAAAAGCAAAAATAATCAGAGTTGTAACGTTTGAGGAGCTTATTTAGTTTTGTCCGCATGACACTTTAAATGTTAGTTGTATGATATTTTCTCTTTGCAGCATTCACAGCATTGATGGTTGTTTTAACAATAACCATGTTGCTGCATATAAGTGGGGGTTGGTTATTATTTTATCTCTATTTCGAATGTGTAGCAGTTTGTTGCTAAATGTAGCTGGGTGTCATCTGGTGTTATTGCCAATTAAGAAAGTACATCGGGTGCACCAATATGCATATAGAACAAATGTGGCTGCCCTAATGCTAGGTATTGATCTTCCCTGAAAAGCAGCTATTATGTGATTAATGATTGTACCCGGTTTTCTGTAGGTGTTACACATCATCTGTCATGTTTGGTTAAGTGCTACACATTGATAAATAAAGTGGTCCAGTGTCTCTTCTGCTCGATGGCAGAGTCCACAGAAGGGGTCAATAGATATATACATTCTTTTATGATAAAGAAAGTGGGTTGTTGGCAAGGCAATGAGATTGATTTTCATGATAAAATCAAAGTATTTGGACTCTAGAGCCCATTTTTTATATTCCTTGAGTAGTCTCTTGTTGTTAATTCCTAGCATAGGTTGTATAACATTAGTATCTGCTTCTCTGTTTATTAAACCATAAATATCCCAGTATGAATACTTATGCAAATACTGTTCTGGAATCTTGTCTGTGGTTTTGCATTGGTATATAATGTTGGTGAAAAAAGAACCTTTTGGAGGTGGTCTATCTGTTGGAGTAACTTCTAGCAAGTGGTTAATTTTGGGGTATTTGAAAAGTATTGTGATTATTGAGTTCCTTAACTTCTGTATATGAAAAACATTGATGTTGTGCAAGCCAAGTCCATTTTTTATTAGAGGTTGGCTAAGTTTTTTTGTGGAAATTGCTACTGTTTTTCTGGCCCAAAGTAGTTTATTATATATGGTTTTAATTTTTGAAATGAACCCCTTTGAGAATGTAATAACCGGTACATAGTAAGTTATTTTGGTTGTGATAAGCTGGTTAATTAACTGTACTTTGGAATATAGTGAAAGATATGCCTTGGACAAGGAGTTTATAATTTTTGTGGCTTCTTCTTTAAGTTTATTTTGGATATGACATCTCATTCTGTAATTCCCATATGAAATGGGAACCCAAGGAAAGAGTTTGGTTTTGATTTGTAAATTGATGTACATGGTTTACCAGTGTATAGAGACCAGGCTGTGGTTTTTGCTGGATTAAATGATAATTCATATTTTTGTGAATATTCTTGTAATATCTTTTGGAGTTGCGGTATTTGTTTTTTTGATGTTAGGAATATGGTAACATCATCCATATAGGCGATGCATATAGTGCGCTGTGTTGTGTCTGGTATCTCGATCCCAGTAAATGCATTTTGTATGCTTTTAATAAGGGGATTGATGTAAAATATAAACAATAGTGAACTAAGAGGGGATCCTTGGGATATAGATTTGGTGGGTGTGAAAGATGGTGAGTTTCTTCCATTTAAAGTTATATGGATCTCTCTGTTCAGAAGCAGGTTAGCAATTATATATAGATGTGTTCTAGGAATTTCTGTGTCTTTTAGCATTTTTAGAAGTGTGTATATATTGACTGAGTCAAATGCAGCTTCTATATCAAGCTGCACAACAACGGGTCCATATTTTTTCTGCTGTTTTACTGTTGCTAAAATTGCTTTGAAGAATGAAGATGCTTCTGTTGTTGAAGAGTTTTTCTTTGCATATTGTGCTTGGGAGATAAGTGGCATTATATACGGTTCAATTTCATCTTTAATAATTTTCTCCATAATTTTGATCGGCAAAGGTCCCATAGATATTGGTCTGAGGTCTGTAATAGGTGGAATAATTGCTTTCTTTTTATTATAGGGTACTATGGCTATTGGATAGACACCCTCCATGGGTTGAATTTGTTGTGCTAGATGGTTTGCTAACTGACACAAATATTCTGTTGTGAATTTGCTTAGATGCTTTAATACAAACAATGGAACTCCAGGACTACCTGGATGGCAAGCGTTTCGAATAGTATTTAGTTTTGTTGTGAATAGATCTTTTGTGAATGGGGTTTTTGTCTCTGGTGGGCCAAACAGATTATGTGGTATTTTATATGGTTGTCTTTCTTGTAATTTCTCTTTAAAATATTCAAAAATTGGCATAATCATATTGTGTCCTGCATATGTTCCACTATTTGTATATAGTGCCATTGGCACTTTTACATCTGGTTGGTTTCCCAGCACCCATCTTATATAATCTCTTGTCCAAGTGTGTGGCCTGGTTAGGCATACCTTGCTTTTCTTTATCTTCAGATAGCTTTTGAGTTCTTCACATGCTTTATTGTATGCATGTGTAAGCTTGAATATATACTGCTGGGTGCAGTGTGATGGGTTAATCATGATTATTCTCTGGTGTTACTGATCTGCCAGAGACAAAAGTCTTGATGGTGGAGGTTGTTTTTTTGTTATATGGTTGATGTTAAAGGACAACATTCCCATAAATGCTAGATATTTCTGGACCGGGTTCAAAGTCATATCTTTGATTTTGTTTAGCATTATGTAGGTCTCAGAGAACAGAAATTCAGGGGTTGTTTCTGGGAGTAAAACTCTTATTGTTCTTGTAAGTGGAAAGGGTGATATTTGAATTTGGGCACAGTCAATTGTGACTATTTGAGCTGAGTGATCGGAAAAAGTTGAGGGAGTTAGTTTTATTTCAATAAGGTGGTGAAGCATTGGAGAATAAAAGCACAGATCAATAAGTGAAGAGAAGCGATTATTGTGGAAAGAGATGGCATCATCTGGCAAAAAACCTTGGCCACTAATTAGTGGTATGTTTATTCTGTGAAGCCAACGTTGGGTAAATTCCTAATATTTTAAATTAAAATCTCCAATTAAGATGGTTGGGTTTGAAGTTGTAGCTAACCTTGAATTAATGTTTGCAATTATGGTATCTATTTTTTTATCCTGTAAAGGCATATATACAAAAACCAGATTTATTGTTATGCTTTTTTGGTTGAAGGTTGCAATTAATAAGTTCATGTCAATGTGAATTATTTTGAACATTGTGAATGGGCAATTTCTAGCAATTATGAGTCCAGTTCCAGCTGAGGGAGAGGAAGAGTCTCTGGAGCATGCACAGAAACCTTCCATATTTAAATGTTTGGCTGGGTCAGTTTGTGATCCAGCATAAATTTTTGTCTCAAGTATACCAAGCAAGTGTGGTTGTATATCCTTGATCCAATGTTTTAACTTATTAATTTTTGAGGTTGAGTTCAAACCCCTGACATTGATTGCCGCAATTTTTATTTTCATTATATGTTTTTTGGTTGAGATTTAAATATTAGGGTTGATCTGGTGTTTCTTCCCATTCATTCTCATATTCCATTTCCAGATCTTCATCTGTTTCCACTGTAGTTGTATTGTTGTGATCAGAAAGGCTAAGGTTGGCTTCTGTTTTGATTTTTTTGGGCCCTCTATTTTTTTTTTTTGATGGGCGGCCTGGTCTTCTTCTTTGTTCTGTGTCAGCTTTGGTGATTTGAGGCATATTTGGGATGATAGCTTCCATAATTTCCATTGTTGTATTATTTTTAATATTGGGTGTTTGGTGTGTTATATATATTTTTTCTTGATCACTATTACTGTGTGAGTTTATTTGTTCTTTTATTATCTCTTTTTCATCAGTATTTTTGGTAGGCTGACTTAGATTGTGCGCTATTTTTTCCATTGGAGCCTCTTGAGGTTGTTGACTTTCTGTTTTTTTATCAGTGGGGGTTTGAATTCTATTGGTTGATTTTGTTGATAAATCCAGAATTTCAGGTGCTGGCAACGTGTGTGCAGTTTTTTTATTATTCAATTGCTGTTGATCTGTGGTTTTTTTATTAATTTTTTCTTGTTTATTAGTTGTTTTCGTTATCTGTTTTGTACTGTTTGATTCCGGTTGGTGAGCTTCTGTTGGTTGATCTTCAGAGCTCGGTTGGTTTTTTTGGTTGATTTTGGTATTGCAATCGATTGCCAAGTGTCCGGTTTCACCGCAGACAAAACATCTCGGCCCTAATCCTTTTATGTGAATAGTCAGTATTGCATTCTGGTCAATTATTTGTGTTGGAATATCCTCCGGGTTTACATTGTCATTCAGCTTTATTTTGAAATGAAAGTTGTTGCTGAAAACAGGTATGGGGGTGTCGGATAAGTAGATTTGTTTTATATAAATAGCTTTGCCAAATGACTGTATTAATTTTTGAAAATCCTGAATGGGTATATCCGAAGTAAGTGTTTTTAATTATTCCGTTACAATAGTTTTGCAAGCTTTGATCGACTATTATTAGCGCATAGCTTCCGAAAGTTTTTACTTTAGTTTGAAATCTTGCACGCTGATGTTCATTGAAAAACTGAATTGCAATGTATCGCGAGTTTGGATGCTCTCCAATACTAGAGACTGTATCCCACAATGATGTTGCTGTCAGCTCCTCATAAAGAAGCTCTCTGGGGAATTTATAGAGTGTTAAATTCCTATCAGTGACAGCTAACACTAATGATCTCGGTGAAAAAAATTTTTGGAAAGTTGCGAATAATTTTTTTGGGATGGTGCTGTTGAAATTAACGTTTATTTCTTGCAGTTCATCTTGATTCCATATCGTTGGGGAGGGCTCTTCATTATTGTTTTCCATGAGGTTTAAATTATTTATGTCGGCTTGATTTACCTTCCTAAATCTTGCTGTCTGTGTTAATGCTGGACTTTTTTCGATGCTGTGAAGCTGCTGGTTTATTTTTGTTACGTTTGCGTATGTTTTTGTGATAGTGGCAGTTTTCATTTTATCGCCGTTTGTTTTAGCGCAATTTATGTCGTTTGCTTCTTGATGCGACGCCATGCTTGTTTATGACGTTAGAATTTATTTTTTGTTATGAACGACCGTATTACTTACTTTTTGCTAGAAAACAACTGTTCAGTAATTAGCCATCGCTGTCTTTATCTATCACAGATATATATCACAGTTTTTAAGTGTAAAAACGATTAGAATATGGGGGGAAAAAAGGTAATTAATAAGACCTTCATTAGGCATACACGCGCATGCGCATTCTATTATTATTATTATTATTATTATTATTATTATTATTATTATTATTATTATTATTATTATTATATATAAGCATTAAATTGTAACTTATCACAAAATTAATATACAGCATTAGATTAAAAAATATCTGTGCATCAGCTATGCCAAGACTAAACACATTATGGAGCACAAATAAAAATTACAGTAAAATTTATTTTATTGATCATAGAAAACAACACATTTAATTACAACTTTAGATTTTAAAGTAAAGCAAACAAATTTGCTTTATATAAAATAAAAATCTACCTAATTCTTATTTGTGGCTTAGTGCAGCAGTATTTTTTTGAAAATTTTAAGCTTTATATTGTCATGTGATATGTTGGACTATTTCTATCATCTATCATTAAATGTTGAATGTGTAGAAAAGTTTAAAATTTTCTATACATTCAACATTTAATGATAAATGATAGAAATAATCCAACATATTCTAATATATCATCATCACAAATCTTCAGACAATTATATAGTTATATTTTACACTTTTAAGCAGGATATATTATTTCACAGTGAGCTGTAATGGTTTCATCACTTTTTTAGTTCATATAACTTTCAACTTTTTATATAATTCATAATTGATATATTCATAATTTAATATTCATTTATTTATAAATTAATATTTTAAATTTAAATTTTCAGATAAAAAAGAAGAAAAAAACAAAATCAACAAGATGGATAGACTTGGATTCTATAATAAGGAATATGCTGCTAAGAAGTTTGTAAATTTAAATTAACATAAGAATAGTCAGAATTGGATAGCTAGCTTGGTTGTCATTAGCCACTCGAAAAAATATAAACCTATCTAAAGCTACAACTTTTTACAAATTTATATGGCCTAATTTTTAATTTCCATTTCATGAGCTGCCAGATGGATATGCTATTCATATTAGCACAATAATTATATATATATATGGTTGCTTTTTAAAAAAAATATTTTATGTTTAATAGTGATTATAAATTACATGTACTATATCATAGAATATAAATATTTAATGTAGAATATAATTAATATCAGTTTACCAAGAAACAAATTTGAATAATAAAATATAAATATTAAAATGTAGCATAAAATTAACAACTTCATTATATTGTTTTTATACATGCTAAAACATCACAGAGACAAAACTCTCCCATGTGATGTTTGATGGTTTATGCTAAAACATATTTCTTTCATGTTATAAAGATACAATAGTTTGAATAAGATCATATATTTTACGGTAATATCTCCACACTAAAACTCAATATATTTATATTATTCTATTTATTTCTATACTTAGCGCTTTCGAAAGCGCTAAGTATAGAAATAAATAGAATAATATAAATATATTGAGTTTTAGTGTGGAGATATTACCGTAAAATATCTGATCTTATTACATATATAAACCACACATTTAGTTATTTAATAGTTTGAATAGTTATTAAATAAAAAGAATTTTATTTTATTACATTTGGTTTTATTTAGGAATAATTTTATTGGAAAAAAATAAGCACACATTAAAGCAATAATTGGTAAACTCATACTTTTTCTTAAATGACACTTGTCAAAATAATTTTTTAGGTAATTGTTATAAATTATTTATATATAATAATAAATAAAACTTCATAATCTTTATATATAACAAATCGTGAACAGGTATGTATATATATAATTATGTATATTTTAAATTGTGACAGTATATATAAAACGCATTGAAAAATTTATTTTTCGAAACACTTAATAATAAAAAAACAACAACTCCACTTTAAAAATAAATGTAATTACAAGTAATATTAATTCCAAAAATACGGAGATAAATAGTAGTCAATAAATGGATTTTCAATGCTGACTCTTGTCAAAGGCAATAGATATAAAATTTAAAAAACAACAACTATTACACACGTCAAATCACAACCTGGGAGTTAGAAAATCATCAGTCTAATTATGCATGTTCTAAAGAGTACTAAACAGAAAACTATTAGACTTTCTATTTAACAAAAAGTTCCTATTAGAAATAAGACTCTTGTCAAAGGCAATAGATATAAAATTTAAAAACAACAACTATTACACACGTCAAATCACAACCTGGGAGTTAGAAAATCATCAGTCTAATTACGCATGTTCTAAAGAGTACTAAACAGAATACTATTAGACTTTCTATTTAACAAAAAGTTCCTATTAGAAATAAACCATGCCTTTTTAATTTTACGTTTCCTATCATTTCCTATCACTGCGTTCTTTACAAAGCAACATTTATTTGGTCACGTTTTCAATCGCGGTAAAATAAAAATGATTTGTAGTGAATACAATGATAAGAAACAAAATTAAAGAGACTTAATTTATTTGTAAAGGGAACTTTGTAATGAATAAAAAGTCTAACAGTGTTCAGGATGAGTACTGTTTGAAATATGTGCAAATTAGACTGAAGATTTCGTAACTGTAACTTTCATGTTGTGATTTAACATTTGTAATAGTTTTTTTACATTTTATATTTATTACCTTTGATAAGGAAGGGTTCTCAGCTTGGAAAATGCATTTCAATTATACTACTATTTATTAAGTACTATTTATCTCCATATTTTTGGAATTAATATTTCTTATAATAACAATAAATAATATATAATTTGCAGAAGCATGTTACTATTATTTTAAATAATTCTTTTTAACTGCATATAATCTCAAACTGTATAAATTGACTTAAACAATACAGAATTAATATATTTATTTTGAGATATGACGTTGAAAAGAGTTGTGTTAAAGTAATTGAAAGTATGCTATTGCAATTTTGTATCTATATTAAATATTTTAAAAGCCCCATAGCTATACAATCCCAGCCACATTCATCCTTTGAATAAAGAAAGCTCAAATTTTATCACTCCATTAAAATAGAAATCCTCTTCAATGTTGAGTGCAATGATGTAATATATATTAAAATCCAAGATAATTTAAATGAGAAGATTAACTTTTTATTTGTCTTATTCATTTTTGAAATAGTGTGTGATTAGATTTGTAAGTGGGGGTTGTATTAAAAACAAGATAGGAGACAGGTTGAAACAGTAGACTTTGGGGTCTATTCAGTAACAGTTAGTCTTGGTCCAACTGTTGAGAAAAGATTAGTAGTGGCATTCTTAGTCAAGCCATTGAAAATATAATAATAATAGCAGTTCAATATTTAAGAACAAACAGAATTAGCAGCTCAGCTATTGATAGGAGAACAGAGATAAGTTAAGCTTTAGTCTGAAATAAGACTAACCTCACTACTAATTGCTAAAAACATGTTTTTTGAAGTGCATTTGAAGAAAATGATGTGCTACACTTTAGCTGAGCATCATTAGTTCAATATATAATCTGTTTCACTAAAAGAAAATATAAAAGGAGAATACCACGTGAGAAACTTGCAAGAAACCTTGTGTATTTATGATGGTGTCAGTATATGATATTCTGACCTGAAAATGCGTGTTAATTTGAAAATTATATTATAAAAGGATAAAGTTAACTTCATTTAACCTGCTTTAGAAATTATTATTATTGTTATTATTTAAAACTGAATTCTTGGAGTTACACAAAAAGAAAAATATCACCTAAAAGGAACTGAAACTAAGTAAAAGAGAGCTTAAGAAGAAGAAAATTTATAATAATAAGGTATTGTAGTGTTTACATTTACATTTACAAATAATTTTTAATATATGTCACAACTGATAGTAATGAATGATATGGATTTAGGTTTCTTTTTATTGAAACATATCTTTTCTTATTTATTTATTTTCTCTCACAAAAATGTAAAAGTATATATAGAATTTTCCCATTTTCATAAAAAAAAAAAGGAGAAGGTGGGAGATTTTAAGTAATCTTAAATTTTTTATTTTATTGTGAAATGTTGGTTTTAGATTTAATCATTGTAATAAATTAATGTTAATTTTGAATAATAAGTATCAACAGGAATAATATTGTTTTATGAAATTATATTTCTTATATAGAAACAGCAGATTTGGAATTGTCATATCATATTTTTTTTATTCATAGATTGATTTTATTAAATAATTGTTAAAAAATAAGTTTGTGAAATTATTTATTGTAGAATAATGTTTTTATTCCTCCAGTTATTTACTATATGAATTGTGTGTGATTTGATTTCATCTTACCATGATGCTTCAAGGAATTTGTGAATTATCCCACTTAAACTATTTAAGGTAAAATGGATTAAACTTTCTCATTTATATTTTCTTTTGTTCACAGTTATAGTATGTAGAGTCCTTGTAATCCTGAGTTAATCATGAGCAATAATGCTATATATTGGGCTATATGTTTGTGTTTGGACATCCATATAGTTCTTTGGATAGTGCAAAAGTAATGATCATCTTTAAAGTCCACTTACTGCACTTTATTTATACAGATTTGAAATTAATTTATAGATGGGTAATAGATTCAGGGTACTACAGAATCAAAGCAGAGCATTGATGATAATCAGCACATATCACAATCCCAGTATTTCTAATATATTTTTTTAGCATTTAAGTTTATGCATGCAAATAATTGTTTTTACATTATACCCTGAGTTTGGCATTGTCTAGAACAGCCATAGTCAACCCTGAAGCCCATGGGCTGCATATGGCCTGTAAAAATTTTATGTGAGGCCCAAAAATACACTGATAGTTAACAGATGTGACAACACTTTTTAATTAATGAATATCCATGTGCGATTGATTTTTTTTATTAATGCACTAATAATGTCATCTGTCATTTTTTTTTAATTTCACAGATCTGAAGAACCTGCCAAGTCTACACCAGAAGTGCTAAAGTATTTTCATATATAGCTTGCACTCACTTTCAACCTGCTATCTTTAGCAATATTTCACTCATTTTAGCACCTTCAGTATTTTTTTACAAATAAAAAATCAATAATATTTTAATTTAATATTATAACAATGATGTAAATCTGTCTTTTGAAGCTTCTGATTGGTTGTTTTGTCTTTTCTCTGCAAGAGAGCACCAATCCATGACTTTGACAGTTGTATTTCTACATTTTGAATGTTAAAAAAAAGATAATTTGCTAAACTTTTTTTTTTTATCCACTTGTTTGTTTTTCAGATTTTAGTCAAAAATATTTACTTTTACACCAAAACATATTGATAAGGAATTCAATGAATTATGGCTGGAATTTATAATTGAATGGTGTTTATTTTAATTTGGTCACATTAGATTATTATCATCAATTATAAATAAAAAAATATTTTTTGAAAACCTTCTTGTAATCTGAAAAATTATGAATTTGCATTTTAGATATTAAACTAAAACAAACATAATTTAAAAAAAAAACATATATTTACTGAAGATTGTATAATTGACTAATCAGAAGTTTGAAACTTTAATTCAATCTGTCAATTGTCCATGTTTTTGAAGGTAAGGTGAATGTGAATTAGCATAAACATAGATGCATAGTATTTTATATCAAACTATAATTTAAATACCATAATGCTGTCACCAAGCAACAAACAAAAATTATCAGATGGAAACAAAATATTTCAAGACAACTGGGAAGAGGAATATTATTGTTGTGTTAAATAACAAATGTTCAGCAAAGTTTTTGATTTGATAAGAAAGTATCACATTAATAATATATAACATTGATTGTCATTATACCACAAAACATAAATTGTTATTGGTAGTCTCACAAGAAGTGACATGAGCATCATATAAAATTTGTTATATACTTGGAAAATATAAAACCATTTACATATGCTGAAGTTGTGAAAGAATGTTTCATAAATGCTTTGAATATCTTATTAATAAATTTAATAACAAAAGTCAAATATTATTATAAATTAAGAAATTACAACTGTCAGATTCTATATACATTAGACATATTGAAGATATTGCAAAACATTTTTGATATTATAATAGAAGATTTAAAAAACTGCAAATATTTTAGTTTGGTTGTTGATTATAGTACTGACATTTCAGCAACGTTCAATTTATGAAGATTTTTTGAATATTCTTCTTATGAAGGATCAAACTAGAGGTAATGATTTTTTCAATAGTATTTATACTTTTCTGGAGAAGAAGAATATTGAAATAAAAAAATTGGTTTCCATGTGCACTGATGGAAGTCCTTCAACGATTGGATCTAAAAAGGGATTTGTTTCTCTACTAAAAAAGAAATATAATCTAACAAATCTTTTATTATTTCATTGTTTAATTCACCAAAAAAACTTGGAGGCATACATATCCATTAAAGAAGTAAATGCTGTGATGAAAACCCTCATAAACATTGTGAAGTATATTGAAGCCTGATTGAACCACAAAAAATTTAAAAATATTTTGGAAGAAATAAATAGTAATTATGGTGATGTACTTTTGCATACTTTGGTATGATGGCTAAGCAGAGGTAAAGTTTTGGATTAATTTTTTTTATTATGCCATGAATTATTTAGCTACCTTATTGAAAGAATTTAATAGATTTCAAGATTTAGGAAATATTAAAATTTGTCTTTTACTTATAGAAAATCCCTGGCACTTAGTAATAGCAACTATAGCACAATTAGCTGCATTTGGACAAGATTATGTTAAGCTATTTGATGAATTTGTTAAATTTAAAAATGACACAAATTTGGAAGCCATTTTTAAAGAAAAAAGGGAGGGAAAGGAGTATATGGAATTTTGAAAATTAGTGCAGGAAAATTGCATTGGTGGTCGAGAGGTCAGCGTGCCTGCCTTGCACTTGCAGGCAGTTTCCCAGGTTGCGGGTTCATGTCCTGGCCAATGCTATGACATTTTAAAATATATATATATAAAATTGTCAAAAAGTGTGCACAAATATTACTGACATTGTTTGCATTGATATATCTTTGTGAGCCATCTTATTCAAAAATGAAATATGTGAAGAATGTGTATAGAAACACCCTTACTGATTCACATTTTGATGATATATTAAGAGTAGCATGTAGTACTTATAAATCAGGTTTATCTAAAATTGTTAAAAGTTTACATCAAATAAAAGTGTTTGTGTTTTATTAATATGTTAATTCTAAGATATAGTAAAGTGATCCACAACCTGTGGCATGCATGAATTAAGAAGTCAGACATTTTTTCATGTGACACCAAATGGTTGCTGATCCCTTACATAGTATGTTGCAACCCACTTAATATAGCACACAAATCTATATGGCCCAGGAAAGAAAAAGGTTGAATATGGATAGGCTAGAAGATAATTAGTCTGTTTGATAATATATCTCTTTTAGAGTTAATCTCAATGGATGACTATTTAACATTGGTGATGTAACTTATTATTACTATAATTATATTTTATTGTATGCTGATTCTCTCATGCTCTTTTTTATATTTTCTGGTGACTATTGAATGAAAATGATGATGATTATTATGACCTTATGTCACCATATGTCCATACTGTTATAGTACCTGTGACATTTACAATCATTTTAAATATAAAATAAAGAAATAATGATGATGATAAATTCTACATACAAAATGGCATCTATCTTCAACAAAATATGTTTCACTAATGATAAGCTAACATGTTAGTTAAAGCTAAATATGGATGAAATATAAATCAAAAGTTTGCAATGATGATTTGATAATTGGAAAAAATAATTTAGAAAATAAATATTCACTATTAAGTATTGTATACATCCACCACACATTTATATATTAGTATGTTATCTGCTTGAAAGCACAAACTACTATGCCATAACAAAAGTACTCACATCCAACACACATTTATACATTACTAGGTTATCTGCCTGAAAGTATAAACTAATATGCCATAGTAAAAACATTTATTTTTTTTGACATCTCATTGGTACAGTTTAATATAATAACATTTCATAATTAAAGTTTTAATTTTAAAACTTCATAATACATAATAAAAATTCTATATTATAATAAATAAATTTCACAATATATTTTGATAAGTACAGATCAAATAACATTAATCTAATTAAGATTTTGGAAACTATTGAAATCTGAAAAAAAATTATTAAAGGATCCTTAAAATTTTTATGCCTTCAATCTTTATTATTTTAACATATACTATAATTTATTTAATAAACATGGTTTATTTAATTTTATTGATGCATATATAAATAAATAAATTATTTTACAAGCATAAAAAAATAAGAAAAGAAACATAGTGCAAATATTTATAGTTGAATGTGCCAACTTTCTATTTACATGTTCTCACAACTGTTATAATTAAATCACAGTTTTCATTTATTTTATAAAAAATAACAATTGACAGATTTAATCAATAACTTTTCAACATTTAAAGCAATTAATCTTATTGCAAAAATAAAAATAATTTTTTTCTAATACAGTTCCAATATAATAACATGTTTAACATTTCTCCAAATATATGATGCAATAATACATTAAGGGTCTATGATTATACATTTTTTCAGCTCAAATAACATATTGTTCCATAAAGTTGATTTATGTGCAAGGGTTTTTATTACAATTTTGTATATATTTATTCCACTTTAATGTTAGCAATTTTATATTTTAGTTTTCATTATTGTTCAAAGATTGGTAAAAGTATTTTTAAAAAATGCTAAAAGAACAAATACATTTAGAAAATTTTGGCAGACATCGTTTATATTATACTAAGAGTAAAAATTTAAATTTTTAAATTTATTATTATAGCTTTTTTAGTTTTAAACATATGTACATTAATTTAGTACATAATATGATCATAAAAATGAAATATGCTGTGTGAATAATATTAAAAATATTGTTTTTGATACTTTTAAATTTAAATATTAGAAAATAAAATGTTTTTGTATTATTCTGGAGAAATGAGTTTATAATCTTTTTTTAATATTTTTCATGATAAATTTATTTCTTTTAGAATATTTTCATTATTTTATTATTTAAGTTTTAATAATAAATATATAAAAAGATAATTTTCTTTGCCACAAATTGGATTCAAACTGAAGGTTATATATATATATATATATGAAAAAATATTACAGATAGAGCATTGATTTAATTTGTTTAATGTTTTAAATTTTGTTAAAAGCATAAAACAAAAAATAAAATAATCTTTAAAATAAAATATCAACTTTGTAAATAATAATAAAATAGTTATTAGTAATATTTACAGAAATAATTTTATATCAGGTTACAATCTATAAAAATGCATTTAATAAAAAACCTTAAATTTAATTAAATTATTATGGTGTTGAAAAATTTCATCAAAATAATATATTCTAAAAATTCATTTCATTGAACTAATGTTACCAAGACAATTTGTTTTTTTTTTTTGATCAAATAGATTTATAATTTTGGTATTATATATTTGATAAGCTGTAGAATTATTTATATGCTTGTTAAAATAGTCAGTATTTTATTTAAATTAGAATTTGAAACAATAAGATAACTTGATTAATGTTCTAAAAATTAAAAATATAAGAAACTGTTTCTCAATTTCAAAATAAATAAAAATAATAAAGTTAGTGACAATAATTATTTTCTGTTTGAATTCATATAAATTTTTAGCAGGCTAATTTTTTTCTAAATATCACATATACTCAAACAAAAGCTATATATATATAATTATCAATTATTTATTACAAAATAAATATTTAATACTTTTATATAAAAAAAATAAATAACATACAAAAAATAATGTTTAAAAGTTTATGATGATGACTATTTATACCATTAAGTTTTAATTATTCAATGTTTATAAAAAAATCAAACTTTATTTAAACTTTTCAAATATATTAACCTGTTAGTAATATTATACAGGTTAGGATATTTTATTTAAACTTCCTCAAATTCATTCAACTTTTAGTAATAATACACAGATTAGTTATATAATAATGTATATGTCACTGTTAACAATTGAATGTATGTGAAAAGTTTCAAGAAAGTTTGAATTTAAAAACATTTAACAATTATAAATAAATAATGTAAACAGTCCAATTTTTCTGTAAGAATCATTGTTAACATGTGTAAGTGAACAATCACTTTTTTTTGATTATTAATTGCAGCAGATGTTTAAGCAGAATCATTGCAACAAAAATTTTAATTAATGAAGTAGTTTGCAATTATTAATTTTTCAATGAAAATTTTTACCACCATGCAATTAAATAGTTCTTTAAATAATCATTTCTGCATGATTGCAGTAACAATAGTTTATATAAGGTAAAATATGAAAAAGGTTCTAATGTCACATGACATTATCATATTTCCAAGAACAACTCTTTACCTTATAAATTCATCTACATAGGTCTGTAAAACATATAAAAATTGGCATAGTATTAGATCTATTTAACTATGCAAATGAATTAACTTGTTTTTTATTAATAATAATAATAATGAAATCACATCTAATGTAGTGCTTTATTTTTTATACTTACAAATAACTTAAAGTTTTTAATATTCAACAGTTTTCATCAGTATTGTAATATAACATTATTTATTTATAATTATAAATATTTTATTATAATATATCTTATGTGCATTGAAACACAATAAAAAAGAAAAGCTATGTTTGGATAATGATAATATCAGGCAGCTAAGCACTTTCAAGGGCTTTCAAATGTCCT
Source organism: Epiperipatus broadwayi (assembly GCA_028023455.1). Taxonomy (NCBI): domain Eukaryota; kingdom Metazoa; phylum Onychophora; class Udeonychophora; order Euonychophora; family Peripatidae; genus Epiperipatus; species Epiperipatus broadwayi. The sequence continues at coordinate 6,875,552 of JAQFVV010012400.1, read as the reverse complement.
CATAGTCATAGCATATGAGAACATAGAAAGCTCTTGAAAATGCTTAGCTGCCAAATATTATTGTTATTGAAATATATATTTTTCTTTTTATTGAATTTCATAACACATAAATATATTAGTATCAACTAAGGAAAATCTCATATCTTTATAATTACAATATTTTATTATAATAAATTATATATGCTAAACAAAACAAACAATTTATATATATATGTACACACTAACATAAATAAAACAAACAATTTATATATATATGTACACACTAACATCTCATAATTTTTTTAGTTTTAATTTAAACTGACTATTTTTGGATAATTTATAGTAAATTTTTAATGTCACTAAATAATCAATTAAAAATTTTGTAAGTACAACTTTTATTTCTTTATATGTTTTAAAAAGTATATTATTATATATCTATATAATACCATTTACACTTTTATAATTACTTTGTAATGCTGTCTAATAAAATAAAATTTATTCCTTTATATATGTTTACAGTTTATATATATATATATATATATTATACATACAAATGGTACAATATTTATATATGTATATACGAGAACATACCGTGAGAAAATTAAAAAAAAGATAATAAATTTGACTAGATATATTTATATTTCTTTTATATCTTACACTTTATTATTTACACATTAATAGAACTGTAATAAGTATGTGCCCAAATAATATATACATATATTCTTTATTAAAATAAGTGATTTGGTATATGAAAATAATGTCATTTGAACTGAAAGTTAAAACTGACACTTGAATTTACTATAAGAAATAGTAAGTAGTAATGTTAAGGCATGTGCAAGTTAAAGGACAAAAAGATTAATTAAAATAAGCATAGGTATAAGTTCAGGCAAATCCAAATATTTATAAAGAGTTTTGCATATTGTGGTAAGAGTTGATGCATTACATAATGTATCTAAATTTTTTTTATAATAATAGTTATTAATTATACATTTATTAAACGCACTTTTTTTATATAAGAAATTTTTTCTGAGGCTATATCCCCTAAATAATGTATATAAAAAGTGAGAGAGGGGGCCCCTAAGGGGGTTTAACCAAAACATACAAAAAGGGAGAAAAAGGTTCTTTATTTGCAGCAAAAATCAAATAAATAAGTGATAATATACATATAGAGTATATCAACACCAGATCAATTAGAAAAAAATAGAGAAAAAGTCAATCAGACAATCCTTTGATGCACGAGGTAGAACAGTCAAGAGAAATGGAGAGTTGAAACAAACAAAAATTAAATCTGCTGGTGCAATGTCACTCAGTGTTGACATGAAATTGTTGTATCACTCAATCAAAGAAAGCAAACAGAAAATGCTACAAAACTGTACATTAAATTCAACAAATGATTAGGGGAATTATTAAAAAAAATAAAGGAAGAGTGTGCCCAATTGATAGAAATGTTTTCTGAAAAAGGTGAGAAAAGGGTTAGTTAATTAAGAGAGCTGTAAGAAGGGTATAGTAGAAAAGCAGAAAAGATAAATAATAAAATAATAGAGAATTAAAAATCAGTAGATGAGCTATAAGAAAATGTAGTACAGGTAACGACAAAGTTGAATGATGTAGAAATTGATGGTAAAAAAATAATAGCTGAGAGTCAGTAAATATCTGAATTGCTAAATGCACTGGATGCAAGAACACATGGTCAGTCAATTAAGCAATCCAAGAAAAATCCTGACCAATATTATATAAATTTTATGGTGTTAGAAAAACATAATAGATGGAAGATACAAAAAGATATATAATACATCAGCTTGGCAAAATAGAAGCTGAACAAGATAAAATGCAGAATATGAAGTTAGAAGACCTAGAATTTAATAGTCTTAAGACTAACTATGAGGAAAATAAAGTAGAACCTGAAGCAACAGAGATTAAACAAATTAGTTTCAAAAAATCAGCATCATTATAAACTAGTTCATAAAAATGGGCAAGTTTAAAGGTCAAACAGGTGAAACTCCCAAATAACAGTATGAATCTGTGTATTTCAGCCAGTGATTTGGTTTATTTTTTTATTATTCATTATCAAAGGAAAGTTATAAGGCTATACTTGTGGCATAGTCCAAGTATAAGTTTGAGGGTTGAATATATCCCCTAGCTTCTAGTATATCACAATCAGTGACTTGGTCTATTTTTTATATTATTAGTAGTAAATATTTAGAAGTTATAAGGCTACATTTGTGGCATAGACCCAATGCAATTGTGCAGGTTAAAGATATCTCCTAACTTCTAGTGTATTCATGTTCAGGTATTACTTTATCATATCTCAGTTTAGTATCTGGAAGATGACTCAAATGGACATTGTTTTGGGAATATGACTGAGGTTAATCAATGTGGACAAAATCAGGCAACAAACAAAACTGAATAATATAGCATTTGTGATTAAAATTTCCATGTTTAATTTACTTGTTATATTTAGAAAAAATTGTGAATGGAAAAAAACTCCTTACCTCTAGAATAAAATATAGAAAAGATGAAATGAGGAATAAAATAAGTTTTTATTGTCTCATTTTTTAAATGGGGGAGGATATATATATATATATATATATATATATATATATATATATATATATATATATATATATATATATATATATATATATATATATATATATATATATATATATATATATATAATGGTCATCCAGGATAGCAAGGATACACTTAATTGTTAAAAACTATTTAAAGTTATTTTATATTTAAAATATTATTATTATTAAGAACTTTATGCATGCATGTGTGTTCAGAGATAAAATATATAAAAGTATTTTACATGGATAAATAAACATATCATATTCCTTGCTAAACAGCATTATTACAGCAATATCATAAAAGATATCAATTTTTTTCTAGTAGACTTTAATGGACATGTTGGTGCAAATTGTAGTTTTTGTTAAAAGTTATTGGCAATAATGGTTTGTTACTATCCAATTTACACACTACACATGGATTGACTATCACAAACACTTTGTTTAGACAGAAAAACTCTACAAAAGAATATGGATGCATTTAATAGATTACATTGTAGTTAAATCTCAAAAAACAAGAAATCCACGTTACAAGAGTGCTTGCAAGTTTATTATTGTTTGACAGATCATAGATTATTGTTCTGAGATTAAAATGATAGTTGGAATTTAAAAATACTATTGCAATCATATTCATAAAAAAAACTGATGTTTCTTTTTTAGAAGAATTTACAAATTCAAAGCTGTTAAACACTACTAACACTGTTAATTTTGATCTTCAGGATTGTCATATTACTGAAGCATGCACTTTTTTAAGGAATGCATTATAGATACAAGTAAATCTATTCTTGGATTTACTAAAAAAAAGAATCATGACTAATTTTCTGGAAAATATTTTTAGTGATTTAATTAAAAAAAACAAATGACATTCTTTGCTTGGAGAAATAATAGATTAAATGTTGACCTTCAAAACAAATATAATGATAATGAAGGCAGAAATTCAATGATTGACAGGAAGGCTTAAAATTATTGGTGGATTAAAATAGTAAAAAAAGATACAGATATTTCTTAGTCATTCTAGACCTTTTTATTCACTGGAAGTAAAATATGGACCTGAAAAATAATATCACAAACCTATTAAATTCAGTATAATAATGATATTTTGAACAGATGGAAAGAGTATTTTGATCATACAAGAATTGAGATGACAACTTTTAGTGACACATTCATTTATCTATTTATTTAAATTTGGACAAATATATTCAACTACACGAAGTTAAGCCAGTGTTATGTAGAATTAAAAATGGAAAGACTTCAGATTCTGATGAAATATCTGGTGAAGTTTTACAATATGGTAGTGATATATTTTTAGGAATATCTGGACCCATGAAATTGTGCCATTAGATCCTAAGGATGCTTTTATTTTTTCAGTTTTTAAAAACAAAAAGAATACATAAGATTGCAATAATAATCATGGAATGTCATTATTATCCTCTATAGAAAAAGTACTTTTTTCAATAATTTTGTTAAATAGATTGCCTCCAGTTGTAGATATGATTCTTGTTGCCAGGAAAATGTAAGAAAAGTGTTGGGAACAAATAATTTTATTGATTTTTTCAAGGTATTCGATTTAGCCAACAAGACAAGTCACTATGATATTGTTTGAAATTAGTTGATTATCCACCAAAAATTATTGGTATCATACAGCTTTTATATAATAGAATAAGATGAAATATAACTATTAAAATCTGAAAATCTGAGCCAGTTGAATTTAAAATTGATGTTAAACAAGAATGTGTATTTTTTTCAACATAGTTTGAATTGGAATTCTTTATAGGTATTTGAATCAGTCAGGGATCCAGATAGAATACAAATTTGATGATAGCATTTTTAATTTGGATAGATTAAAGACAAAAACAAGAACTTCAACTTCTTAGATTCTGGATTTAGAGTATGCTGATGATTGTGCTATTTTTTCCAATTATTTTTTTCCAATTCAATTAATTAATGTTCAAAAACTCAAATTCTTTATCAACCATTGAATGAAGCAAAATATTCACCAACTTTCAGCTTGGATGGTTATCAACTTCAGAATGTAAACTAGTTTAAACACTTTGATAGTTTTATAAATAGAAAGGTGAATTTAGATGTTGAGAACTAAAATGGACTCCAATGTGCTGCTACTGCTTTTAACAAGTAAACAAGTATTTCATTATAAAGAAATAACTACTGCAGAAAGTTACTTATATAGAGAGCTGTTATTTTGCCTAAATTACTGTATAGATGCAAATGTTGAACACCCTATTGACACAATATGAAGACATTAAAAATGTTTCATTTAAGAATATTCCATAAAATTTTTAAAAATACAGTGAAAGCTTGTAATAATTATATTTGTAAAGTGCATACTCATTGCATAAAGTAATATATATTAAGACTATAACATTAAAAGTACATGCTTGAAAAAAGGCCAGTAGGGACCTCTGCAAATCTTAACACAATCTTGTGTTAAGATTTGCAGAGATCCCTACTGTTTTTTTTTTTAGGTGCATAGTCTTAAGGTTATAGTTTTACAATGAAAGCTTGGAAAACCAATCAGTATGTTGCAGGATGTGATACTATTGAATTCACAATGTAAAGTCACATCATGATTGGATTGGTAAAGAATGGATTGTGGTGAACTTGATTCTGTGTACATTACAAATAGCATCTCAAAGAAATGTGCAATGCCAATTGTTTCTATTTGGAAGATACAACAGAAAATAGAATAAATTGGAGAGCTACAATTAGATTTGATGTTGAATATTTCAAAAACAAAAGTTTCCTGCTGAGGAAACTAAAAGACAAAATGAAGCAGTATGTTGTAGTAGACAAAATTCACTTCTAGAATAGCTTTCTCTTTCTTTTTATTTTTTTGGGGAGGAAGAGGGATTAGAATAGCCATACTTATTTTTGAGAAGCTGTTCATTATTATTATTATGATGATGATAATGATGATTGGAAAGGAAAGCGTTCGATTTGTAAAGCGCATATGCAATGGAGTAATCTACTATTATTATTACAATTTATAACATCGCACTATATAAATAAAATACTTGTTATTATTATTAATGATAATAATAAATTAAAGCCAGTTTTTTAAGTTTTTTTTATTAATTTCTTAACTTGGATTATCTATAAATGTTATTGAATTCAATAAAAATATAGCCTTTTAAATATTAATTACTAGAATTCATTTTGTTTGTCTTTTGGTGTACACAATTCACATTTATATATAACCAAAATCCATAAAAGTATCTACACATAATCATTAGTAAGCTTATATGAATAAGAAATAATGATTAAAGAGTAGTCTATCAGATTATATACACAAATTTGAAGTAGGGTATGCTTTAAATGGATATCTCTTTCTTCAATACTATAATAGTGCCTAGTCACCCCTTCCCCATTTTGTCAATGTATCCTTAGTGTATTATTGAATATATGTAAAAGTTATTATGCCACTTTTTTTTCCTACATGCTATCTATAAATTTATGCTGTCCAATAAAATTACTCTTGAAAGATAAAATCTATTTTTGTGGCATTTATTCCGTTTACTTTTGGCAAGTAGCTAAAATTTATTATTGTATTTATTTATAATTAAATAATACTATTATTATACTTTGGAAATATATTTGAATATGCAGATATACAAAGATTAGTTATGATGTATCTGAAACTTGTAAAATGTACGGGAGTCGAGAAAACAATTAACGCGCTTTAATAAAGATCAGTTACAGTTACAAATTAAAAATTCCTTATTACTCTCTTCTCTTTCATGAATATATAAAAAAAATATCAAAAATAAAACTTTAAATATTGTTATAATATTTTCATTTATAGTTATAATTAAATAAAACTGGGAAGAAAAAATACTAAATGCACTAGTTTAATTATTAGTATTGGCAACATTCTGTTCCTATTTTAGCCCTCTATTATTAAGAATAGCTCGGTAAACGTTGACCGATCTAATTGGATAGCTAGTTAATTTGGTTATAAATTGGCTATATATATATATAACGCTTTATTAAAACAAGACAAAAAATCCAAAGTTTTACTTGAATTCGAATTCCAGGATTGATAACATGGCAAGTTATATATATAATCGTAATAAAAGTTTGTTTTATAATCTACCTGTAAACATTAAAGGCTATTATTTTATAAAATGGTTTAAAAAAAAGAAAGAAAACTTGATTGTAAAATCTTGGTAAACAATAGGATAGGAGATTGTCCGTATACCTCAATGTAATATAGTCTGAGAATGTGTCTGTGCGTGTATATATATATAATTTAATAGATATTTATAAGAATAAACCCATATTTAATTCCCAAATTTTATAGCTTATAATACAAAAAATATTCATAATTTTTTTTTTTTTTATAAAATTTCATTTGCAGAATTTATCCTGCAGTTTTATGCCTTTCGGTCTATATATCAAGATGGACAGAAATAAAGCAGACCGTTTTTATAGCAACCGACAACCACCACAGGATATTAAAACTGTGAATCCAAGCATGCCGACATATGACCGAGTTTGTGGAACCACGAATGAATCCCAATTGAGTTTTTAAATTTATTACTCAATGAATTATCTAAACATTCATCTCCATTCAAAATTGATTCGATTTATAAATATATTTTCAGAATTTGATATATTAAATATAAAATAAATTTAAATAAACTAACTTCAATTTATTTGTTTATTATCTTTCTATGAAATAATTTTTTCTTTCATTTATTTACTCATCAGTGCTTTTAATGGAAAATATTACCCTCATGTATAAATGGACCCTTTAATATAAATAATAAATAAAAAACAACAAAATTATTCAAATTTGTTTGATAAATAAAAAGTATGTTTTATATGTAGAAAGCGATTTAAAAAACAACTTGTTTTTACATAAATATAGACAAATAGGTAAATAAATAAATTTTGTCCAAAAGTAGTGGAAAGATAAATAAAAAATTCAAGATTGAGAAATAGATAGCACCATAAAATAGGCAGACTGCTATATAGCAACCAAACCAATCATGTAGATGTTATGTAAACAGAGGAAAAATAAAAGTGAATGTATAAAACAATATAGATAAAATAAAAATATAAAACATGAAGAGTAAAAATAATTATTATGTACATATATTTATTATACATATAATTAATTTTACAATAAAATTTTAATCGTAATACTGTATTATTATTTTAACAAATATATAACTAAGAATAACAGCTATTAATTTTCAGGTCTTTTAATCAACAATAAAAAAAAATCTCAATGTATATCGTATTATATAACAAAACGTTCATCTTAATATATGATTATTACATATATTTTGTTGCATATACTGAAAACGGTTTTAAAAAATTATTTAGATATATCAGTGGCTTTTTATAAACGAGTAATGTCATTTTAACTAAGAAGCAGAGAGAAAGCAAAAACACTAAAAACAACAAAAAGTTAATGTTTGCATAAAACACTATTTCCGATATATATTGTAGTCTTCATTCTTTTAATATAAAAAAATACTAGATGCAATGCCAATAAGAGGTTTAAATATAGAGAAAATTTGAAATTTTTTTTCTAGAGATTTAGGATTTTTTTTCAATTAAAATATTTAATGGTCTTAACTGGAAAGTAATAATAAGGATGGAAAAAAATCAAGGATGAAAAACTATCCAAATCTTCACAGCTCTAAATTTGGCAACTCCAGTAGGTATTACTTTTATCGTCATTATTTTTCTACTAAGAGTTTGTTAATAAGACCTTTATCATGCAGTGGTGTATTTAAAAGCGGTTTTATCTTAAACTGATAACTTAATATCTTGCAAACTATTATTTAACCGTTTTATAAGAAAACTTTTTGATATAAAAACTTTATTTGTCTTAACTATTTTCATTATATTTTTTCAATAAAACCAATCACTATTGCAGATCTTTAGGAAGCCTTTGAAAATATTTTTACAATAAAAGATAGATCTTTCCCAGAAATTATGCTCAAGTTTTATCATAAAATATTTTTTGTAAAAAGTCTGTTACACTTATCCCATGCAATAAAGATGGATTCATGACATCCATTAAGCCAAAGAATATAAACTGATTATTTTTAAAATATTATGAATCATGTTTATATAAAATATTATCAGTATTTTTATATTATATGAAAAAAATGCTCATTTTTTACTTATAATAAATTTGGAGGAATAATAGTTCCTTATAAAATTAATATTGTAGAAGTAGCTATTATTAGAATGTAATACTCTATATTTTAATTTGTTAAATATAAAGCATGCACATTAGACCTTATTCTTCACTTCAATATTATGATGACTATCTTTTTACGAACTGATAACTATCGAAGACAAAAATTGCTTAACATTTTTTACTATTATTTGTAATAAAGTATCTGAATTTTTGAACAGTGATTACTAAGCCATTTTTTTATAAATTGTTTAAATTTATTAGACAATTTTGCAAACAATCGTCTAAAGTGACAAGAAAAACACAAGTATCAATATAACATAAATCAAGAATCTAAAGAGATGGAATTTTTGTTTCTTAGTGGAATCAAATTTAAAACTTTACCATCAAATCTATGTTATATCTTTGTGCCTGATGTTCTAAAAATTAGTGCTTATTTTCTTAATATTACATCACCAAAATGTTTTTTTTCATACCATAATGTAAATAAATTATATTCAAACACTGCCACATATCTTCAAAAACTCAAATGTTTTGACTAAACTGTAAAAATAATATACAAATCACAGTTGTAAAGACACTTTTGTACTTTGATCTAGCAGTAAAATCACATTTATAGAGCTTCTCTATTATTTAATGTCACAATGAGTTTCTAGAAATTATTTATTTGACAGAAATCATCCATTTAATGAACTTTTACTGTAGTGTATAATTTTAATAATTCAAGACAATTATTGCAGATTTTATTTGTGCTATTTTATAAGTTAGAAAAATAGAACAGATGGTATAATATTAAGAATTTACAATATACTAATATAATTCAATAAAGTATGGAAAGATATGTGAAAACTGATAAATCACTTTTATTAAAACCCTTGATTTTTAAAGACATAGGCAGAATTCCTTTTACTATTAAATTATTTCTACCAAAAGAACTACATCCAAATTCAATTTTATAATTAATTTTTATTCATTATGATTTCATTTGGGTTAATAATTTGACCAAGGTATTTGTAGTTATTGGATTTTTTTAATTCACTTTTTGAGAATATCTATTGAATATTAGTCTTTTTAACATTTATCTTTAGTCCTATATTTTTACTTTCATCTGATAACTCTTGCAACACTTCCTGAAGTTCTGAACTATTATTTAAAAAAACAAAACAATTATATCATTTGCAAAATCTAGATAATTTAAATAATCTCCATTTACTTTTAATCCTTTAGCCTTCTCTTTTATCCAAAAATAGTTCTTGCAAATCGTCTGTCAAATGTTTTGAAGATATAGTCCCCCTGATGGGTATCCCATCTCAATATTAATCTTTCTAATATCACTATATAATATAATAATAAATCACTTGCATTTTGATAAGTATTCTTCATAATATGACAATATTCTGGTTTTATCTCTTGATAATTCCATGCTTTAATCACTGAAGAAACACTTATAAAACCAAAAGCCTTTTCATAATTTACAAATACAAAGCATAATGGCAAGCCATATTCTTTGTTACTTTTTATAACTTTTTCCAATATGTAGATGTAATCCATTTTGCTAAAACCACATTCACTTTCATATTGTTTTTTTGATTGGTTAAAATTCATTATTTGCTGTAGAATAGAATTGACAAAAGATTAATGAGTCTGTAACTTTCTAAGGCAATATGTAACTTGCTTATTCTGAATGTGTCATATATGTAAGTAAAAGAATTTGGACTCAAGATTTTTCAGACTATTCATCTTCCACTTGATCTCAAGCAACTAATACTTACGACCACATACAAGAGAAAAAGAGATATGAATAGTTAGGTGAGAAGATAGAAACCTATCCATTAAAGTTTGAGGAATTACTATTTTCATATAAATCAAGTTTTGAGTGTGTATGTGTGTGGAAGATTATGATCTGGCCCAACTGATGAGTGCTGGTTCTGTACACAATATGTGTATCAATTGCTTGAGATGGAATAGAAGATGAATGAAGTGAAAAATCCTGAGTTAAGATCTTTCTTATATATTTATTACTTTTTAAAATATTATTAGTATTTCATTCTTCCACTCATCAAGTACATCTTTAATATTTTGTAATTCAACTATAAATTATTTCCTTCTTTTCTGAGCTAACCATAATAAACAACTGTTAATAAACCCATATGCAGAAAAGGTAAATGTTATTTTTAACTTTTATGTATTTGGTATATAATTTTGCCAACAATTTTGCTACCCCTTTACATGCTTATTTGGAGACATCGATTATATTTCCACCATTATTTGGAGCTTTTCCTTTATTAATAAAGTTATATCTCTCTTTTTCATCTAAAATTCTGGGCAATTCAGAAGATATAATACTTGTAAAGAATACTTTTACTTGTTCTTTATTGCTATATAATTCTTCATAGAACTCTTCTACATATTTCATGAATTTCATCTCTCTTTTTAGTAATAATTCAATCTTTTTTTCTTATTGTAAACATAAATTGTCTACTAATACTAAGATGATGTTTTATATCTTTAATACTTTTATTCTCTTCTACAGTTTTCCTTACTAATTCACAATTATATTTTTTATATCATTATTAACACTTTTTATGCTATTTTACACAATTCTAGATTTTCAAGTTTTCATAATAAATCATTTTTATATATTTTCATATTTTTTCAATCTTTCATAAACTTATGTTAGTAGAAATTTTATTGGACAATTATTTTTTTTGCACCAGCTATCTTTATTGCGATTCTTAATAGTGTCTCAGTTATCTTCTTAATTGGTATTGTTCAAATCTGAACCATCTTTAAAATCTGTTAATATTTTAAAATGATTTGCAAATTCTAATTTAAATTTATTGAAATGTCTCTGAACATTAGAAATATCGAATGTGAATACTGTTTTTTTAATAATTTTTGCATCTCCAGTTTTGTATCAACACTGTTTTACATTTCACTAATTGATGATCACTTCCTGTGTTGAATTTATTTAGAACATCACAATCTTAAAATATATATTTTCTGTTAGTCAAAATATAATTTAATTTTGTTATACTTTTATTGGAATACTTTCATATTTATTTCCATTTATCATTTGTTTCAAAGAATAAATTCCTATTATAAAGCTTTTCCTTTTAACGAGATTATCAATAAAATCAAAAATAAAACTTAAAAAAAAAATTATTTGTCAGTTTTTTTATATTTGTAAATATATCAAAATCTCTTGGATAGTATTTTAAACAATACACTATCAAATATTTTTTAAATTTTGCATTTTCTTCACAATACCTATAACATTTCTTTTAATCTAGATATCAGGATCTTTATTTACCCTAATGTATTCACCATTATTCAATGTTTTTTTAGCAACTTCTTTGCTATAAAAATTTTCTTTCACAACAAAAAAATGTCAGTTTTATCATCATGAGAAATGGTTACACCATTAGCCATTGACTAATTCTTAATATGGCTAACCTCAACAGATTAATTAAACATATTTCTTTACTTTTTACATTTTTATTTAAAACTAAATGAATACCTATTTTTTGCTCATCGTTTAAATTACTGGATTCAGCAAAAAAAAGTAGTATAAGAATATTTTTATCATAAAAAATAGACAAAATCAGATTATTTATTATGAATTTGTAATTTTGTTAAAAGCTAAAAATTAAACTAATCAACAAAATTAATAAATTACACCAAATTCAAAATTAAAAAAAAAAAACCTAGCTAAAACTAAAAAAAATAAAATGCTTACATTTAGTTGGTTTAAGTTTTGGCTATTTTTTTTTATTTTTAAAATTAGTATAATTTATTTATTTTTATAGAATAGTTTAATTTTTAACTTATATATATATATATATTGTAACCATATATTTTAGTAGAAAATATATTAATTGATGTAACTTATATAAAAATTTCTCTTTCTTCTCTTGGTGATTTGGTTGGCTTGATTCGCACTTGAACAGATTACTTTCTGATATTATTTTAATAATTTTCAATTTGCTTCATTCCATATGCTAACTCATATCAGAATGTTTAACTTTTTAAAATTTTTACAACATATTAAAATTTGGTAAAATATTATTAAAAATAATATTTTGTTTTTATTTATTTAAAGTAATCTTAAATTGTTATTTCTATTGAATTAAAATAAAACCATTTGTTCAATTAAAATAAATTATTAAATAAATACAATAATTACGTAGGCGTCTCAATGTAATAAAAGAAAAGAGCGCGAATTTCTAGGAGAATATCGTCTGTTAGTTTGTCTTTTGGTGGGAAGAAGAACAGAAACGGTAAAGGCAAATGGTGTAAAATTTGCTGAGCTGATTTTGAAACCGTTAATAAGTAAATAGACTACCACAAAATTTGCTATAAACATAAAATAACTTAGTGGTATCTAATTAAGATGGATCACTAAAACTTAAAGATCTTTTCAAGTCGTTCGGCCAACTGAATCAAATCACCGTAGCGTTTTCCAATATCGCATTTTTGAAATGTCGGAGCTTCCCAGTTTGAAAGAATTAAATACAAGAATTTGGTATGTTTTGAAATATTTATTATTCTACAATTTGGAAAATTTGAATCAGTGTTTTAATTACAGAAGTTTTATTAAAATGAAAATTTGTTTTTTAAAAAGAAAAAAAGTTTAAGTTAAAATAAAGTAAAGCGTTAAATTTGTCAAAATCTTTTAATATTTCCGTTTTTTAATTCTGATAAAATATAATACTGATTGATATTTAACTTTACAATGCCATTAATATTTGCTAATTAATTTGTTTAACACTTGGATCATAAACATTTTTCAAATAATTAATCAAAGTTTTTTTTTATAATTGTATCGTCTATTTAAAATGAATAAATTAATTGCTGTAATTGGTTATTCCTGGATTAACGCAATGGATAAATAAATACTTGCATGGATAGGATAAACTTGGAACACTTTTGATAGAGAGATGTAGGGATTAATAACTTTATGAAAAACATTTTCATTTAAATTCTGTGTATCCTGTTTTAAAATTGTTTCATGTTTGGAGAGCCAGGCAAATCGTTAATCTAATATTGCTTTAATAACTAATCAAATGGATATAATTGCATGTATGGAATTTAACTACAGTTATAGCTATTACCTCATATAATTATTATTCTACACATTGTACATGGATTCCACGGATCACATTAGGAGTTACAAAATGCTATACAATCCAATTTGTGATACACATCTGCTAAAATTCATGTATTTGAACTATAAAATGCTTTACATTTAGTTTTATCACACACACACACCGTTAAATGTTATATGTTAATGAATAATACAATTTATTTAATTTTATCGTTATATGAACTCGCATATGAAGTTCATAAGTTATATTTGTTAGATTTAAATTAATAAAGGTTGAATAAAATATTTATTCAAAAGAATAGCGCTTGGGAGAAAGCTTAAACAGTACTTAATGAATTCATGAGATATTCCAATCTTTATGAGATATTTTGTGAGTCTTTCCAGATTTATATTCCCATGCCAATATTATTTACATTATATTATACATGTTTATTTTAAGCAAGATAAGTAGTACATTAGTTGTCCTGATTATTGTAATATTTTACTAAGCAAGAACCCACATTTGCTAAAGTGTCAGCGTATTCTGAATAATCAGAAGAATTGAGGGGGATGATTTGCACTTTAATGTGAAGTAAATTATAATGTTGTTTTAGTATGTTAAAGGCTTTAATCTGTGCTGGTGGTTAATCTGCAGATTATTTTAATTGCCATTTTGTATTTTACACACATTCCTGCGCTGGTGGTTAATCCGCGGAATTGTGTGATTATACGTATGACTTTATGATAGTGTTTAAATACGCAAAACGTTAGTATTATTTAATTCCTACGTGTAGATGAATACATCCACAGGAATATGTTTGCTTCACAGATATAAGTTGGGCAAAGTATTTTAGTTAATCTGCCAAATCATCTTCTTCATTTGTAAGCATAATTTATCGGTTAGATTGATAAATGGCAACAGGACATTCTATTCAAGTACTTCATGATAATTAACTGTTGGTTAATTATTATCTACCGGAGTGTAAGTTTACATTTTCATTTTAATTAATGATTACATTATAGCTAAAACATACAAACATCATATTATTTATTATATTATTATAGGTATACAGTAGGGATTTATTGAATCTGGAAATGACGTTCAATATTTCATAAGTTAATGCTGAATTTAATAATTGTCTCAATGTTCATTACATTAGATTGAATAAGGTATGATTAGGTTTTTTAAAACTATACCTATAAATGTATTGAAGAAAGTTAATGGAACTATCATTTATTTATTTATTTGTTTATTTATGTTTTATTTAAAATATTGAAATTAACTATTTATTGTTCATAAAGTTTGTAAATAAAAGTTGATTTATAATTAAACTTACTGTGCCGTTGCTATGAGTCATTCATAACATCAGAAATCATAAACTTTGGATAGAGCATACATTATAGAGCATACATTGAATTACATATTATTGTCTACATGATATAAGAATTTATTAATATTTTGAGAAAACATTAAGATGCTTTTCGTCTTTGGTAGTATATGATTGGTAAGGTACAATAAAATCCCATTTACCTTTTCCATCATTGTGGCTTTGCGTAGTTGATTCTAGTATAAAATACAAATTAATTATTAAACTTGTGAACAGATTTATTCAATAATGATATGATTAAATATATTTACCTAACATTTTAAATTTTCATTCGTCAATACAATAAGAGTCTCAATGATATATTAAATTATAAAAGAACCCAATTATTCATGTTTATTAATTGCAAAGCTTTACCTGGACTAGCATCTGTCTTAGAAATCATATAGATGATTTAAAATTTCATAATTTTATGTGGTTCCACAAATTACGCTATCTTGTACATGGTCGGCCATAGGGTCGCATACCATAAAAATCGCAAATTGAGGTTTAAAAGTGATAAAATTGCACTTATAATTTGTTTAATATGTTTTATAATAATACTATGATAGGTCTTCGCGGTATACCCTGGCTGCGATCAAATAAATTATAAAAAGTTAGGTTAATTCATTAATTTTGTCTGTAGTAAATTGCCCCAGATGTTGATTGTGGTCTTTTGTGCATAAAATAAATAGTATGATATGCTTTTGGATACAGCTCTTAATAGCTGATAATGTGCAATGAGAGTTGATCAGTGACCAAGGTTGTAATTCCTAGTGCACTTACGTTATGTAGTTGAGATTACACAATTTACGGTTACAATTTATAGTGCCGCAACAAGTACGGCATGATGATGGGTAGTTGGAGGGGTGATGGAAGGTTGGTTACCACCTTTGTGAGCCATCAGGGTGAACGGCTCTGGGGATTTTGGTTACAGCTTTTGGCGCGCAACATGGCTGGCTCGAGATATTTTGGTTACAGCTTTTGGCGCGCAATGTGGCCGGCTCGAGATGTTTTGGTTACAATATATATATATATTTAAAGCTAAACTAGGCAATAAAATAATGAAAATTATTCCAAATTCACAACTCAACCACACTAGCCAAAAAAAAATATGTCTAAAACACAGCCATTGGTTTCACTGATACTAGCAGACTTCTCAAGTGTAAAGAACTACAAAATAACAACATATTTAAACTAAACATTACCCACAATTACATTTACATTACATACACTTTTAATGTTAAAATAACTTTTAAATAAGTTAATTGCTTCAGAATCATAAATTTTTAATACTAAATACTCTTTAATCTCTTTTTATTTTATTTCTCTCAAAGAAGCTAACCTTAGCTTCATCAAAATTAATAGGGGATATTTTTTTCATGGATGTATAAAGCAGAACTAAAATATTAATTTCTAACCCTCTTTTTATATACCTTTATTCTTTCATTTAAGCTCAAATTACTCTGACCTATATATCCCTTCTTACAAAGACCAGGGATAATATACACTTCTCTAGCAATAGTCTTTCTATCAAAAATTTCCTTTGTATTATTTAATAAATCATTCAAAATAATACCTCTTTTTCAAGCAATTTTCTTATTTCCAAACAAATTATTATTTTTACATGCAATTCTATGAGAAGACATAATTCTAATTGTATATATGTGTGGGACATGATGATCTGGCCCAATAGATGAATGCTGGTTCAGCATCAAATAAGTATAATGGAGATCATTTACCTTTTTCACATGGACATGTGTATGGGTTGTGTAAGATGGAGAGAATCACTGTAAAGAGCTTGAAAGTCTGAATTCAAATCCCTTCTAATTATATATATATATAGAAAAAAATATTTTTTTTATGTTAGCTGCAGGATGATCTAGCTGTTAAATAGGAATTAGTTAGGGTAAATTTATTAACAAGTACATATATATATATATATATATATATATATATATATATATATATATATATATATATATATATATATATATATATATATATATATATATAATGATCATGTGAGAAAATATGAAACATTTTGAAATAAATGTTTAATTTTTATTGCCTAAAGTTGTAAAAAATCAAATTTTTATATAATTATTTTTTATGTTTTATATTAAAAATAAAAATATATTAGGATCTGAGATATAAATAAAATTATTTATCTTTCAAAAAAAAAAAAGGAGAATTGATTAATGTCTTTACTCATGAAGAAATTATAAGTTATTTTTTAATTTGAATATAAATAAAATATTTTATTTTTAAAAAAAAAAAGTTTAAGATCTTTATTTCTGAAGAAATCGAAGTTATTTTTCATTTGATACAAAAAAGTTTTTTCCAAAATAATCTTTCTTCTAGAAAAGAAAAAAAATTGGTCAAGACTTAATGCAGTAATTTCTGAGATATGTGATTATATAAAATATGAATATTAGATTTTAAAAAAACAAACAAACAAGTGAACCAGAAGTGGAATTCAGTAATGGTGAGATTGATCTTGCTCTCATTTTAAACAAAAGATAATTGAAAAAACAATATAATATTATAGAATTCACCATAGTTATGAACTAAGCTCTTTCTAAAAGCTGATTATTACTTATACAACAATGTAACTAATTTCTTTAAAAATGTAAAAAGAGAAAATACTCCTGAGACTTTCAACAAGTTTTAATGTTTTGATCCATATAAAATCATAGCAGTCTCAACTTATTAAAACTTGCAATGAAAATAATTGTGAAGTTTGAAATATGGACATACATGAAAAAATTAAATGAATGTAAAATAAAATGAAAATAATTGTTTATTTGAAAATCTGTAACTAGAAATTAAAAATGAAAAAAACAACAACAAATGGATGAAAATAATCATTGTAAAAGCTATAAAAAAATCTAAAGTAAAAAAATTGATAATTCTGCTATCCATCAGACAAACGAAAAAGATACTCAACTAGGCAGCTATAAAAGAAGCATTAAAAAAAAAAGGAAAAATCTACAGTAAACTGAAGTAATTGCAATGCATATTACCCACTTACATTTATAATTATTATTCTGTAGGAAATTGAAACTAATAAAATGTAATAATTTTTTTTTTGTATTTTTGCTGAAAAAATTGCTTTACTTGCTTAAATGGTGTAAGAACATCATCAATTTTTTTAAAGGGGGGGGGATGAGTCAAATTAAAATTATTTCCTTTCTTCATTGTAAAATATTTTTAGAGTTAGATTGTTGTAATAAAATATCTTATTTAGATTAAATCGTAATTAATTAAAAAGAATCAGAAGGAAATAATAATTATATGTGTTATATGCAATTATGTATGTATTGGTTAATAAATCTATATATTAACTTTGTATTTGTTACATTATCATTTTTCAAAAATTTTAAATTCTTTTGTTTATTAATTAGCTTTATTAAATAATTTCTGAAATTATTTTTTCTGATCGTCTTTATTTTTATAGCTATGTGTTCTGCCAGTTATCAGTATGTGTGACTATTTCATCATATAGATGTGCTTAAAAAAATCATCCCAATGAAAAATAATTAATAAAACAAATTTGATGCATATTTTTTTGTTTATATTCTTTAGGGTCTTAGTGATCCCAAAGTTAACTTGGGCGTAATGTTATTTGCCACATATATTATATATATGTATAACATTTAAATATATGTATATTTACTATACTAAACTTAATGTAATTATAAGGAATTTGAACTTAAGCTTTCAAGCTTCATATATCTGTCCAATCCATCTTATACATCCAATACACATGACCATACATATGTGTAAAAGATAAATGATCTTAATATAGGTATTTCATGCTGAACCAGCACTCATCAATTGGTCCAGATCACCATCTCCTACACATGTGTATAATCAATGTTCATTTTATATTAAAATAGAAAATCTTCAAACTCTAATCAATGGATAAACTTCAATCTTCTCCACCCTCCAACTCTTCAATCATTCATGTCATTGAAAATATGAAGATGGAATTCTCAAAGCCCTTAATGATGCCATTATTATTGTCATATCCATGTTGACTTTAATTCAATCTGATCCCACACACATTGGACCTTAATATGTCCATTTAATTATTCAGAAGAGAAAATGGACAGAATACATTTAAATATTACATATTCATCCTGTATGCTGCCATCCCTCTTCTGTATAATTAAATGGACATATTAAGGTTCTATGTGTGAGGGACTAGATTTCCTTGAGATAACATGGGTATAACAGAAATATTGGCATCATCAAGGGCTTTGAGAATTCCATCTTTAAATTTTAAGTAATATGAATAGCAGAAGAGTTGGAGAGTAGAAAAAATTGCTGCTTGTTCATTAGAGTTTGAAGATTTGCTATCTTAATATAAACTGAGCACTGATTTTATATATGTGTGGAATATAGTGATCTGGACCAACTGGTGAATGCTGCTTCAGCACAAAATATGTTTATTGGAGATCATTTATCTTTTTCACATGTATGTGGTCATGTGTATCAGTTATATAATATGGATTGGATAGTGGTAGGGAGCTTGAAAGTCTGAGTCCCTTATAATTACATTAAGTTTAGTATAGAAAATATACATATATTTAAATAGTACATATTAAGCCTGTATTTTACTTATCCCTCTTCTGTATAATTAAATGGATATATTAAGGCTCTATGTATGAGGAGTCAGATTGACTAAAGGTTAACATGGGTATGACAGTAATATTGGCATCCCCAAGGGCTTTGAGCAAACCAACTATAGATTTTCAATGATATGGATGTGTGGAGAAGATTGAAGATTTTCCATTAAAGTTTGAAGATTTTCTGCCTTAATATAAACAGATCACTGATTGTATATATGTGTGAGAGATGATGATTTTGACCAACTGATGAGTGCTGGTTCAGCATGAAATTTGTATATTGGAGATCATTTATTTTTTCACATGTATGTGGCCATGTGTATTGGTTGTATAATATGAATTGGATAGCTACAGGAAGCATGAAAGTTATATATATATAGTTTGTAAACCGTTAAATTTATTATTTCAATTATAATTACAATTTTGTTTTTAATTAACGGACATTTTATTTATTTTACATATATATATATATATATATATATATATATATATATATATATATATATATATATATATATAATGTCCATTATATAATAAATATTGTAATAAAAAATAATAAATATAATGAAAATATTATACTATAAAAATATTACAATCCACAGAAGAGTTTTCAATTAATCATTTAACTTTCTTCAATCATCATTTCAATTAATATATAGTGGTTATATTTATTTATTTTTATCTACCTATCTGTCTGTCTGTATATCTATATATTAAACAATATATTCATCCTCCAAATGTAAATTGGGGATCATTTATCTTTTTCACATGAGTGTGGTCATGCGTATTTATTGTTGAGATAGAATGGAGGATGAATATAAACTGAAAATCTTAAATTCAAATCTCTCTATTTACCATAGTAAATATTTAGTATACTGAATGAGTAAGTTAATTATATATATATGATCTTTCAATAAAAAGATTAAAGCTGTTAAATTTGCTTTTATTATTGGAGGAGTCTATACATATTGGACTTGTTACTCCTTTTCTTATAAGTATCAGTCTTCATGTAACTTTCTAATTTTGCAATCTTGTCAAATAGTATGTACATCAAAACTTCTGGCAAACTTAAGTGATAAATTTGTCAAAACATACAACCAGGTACACATTATTTCATGACATTTTCACATGGTTTAGAAAGTTATTGGCAAACTGATACATATGAAAAAAGGCATATAATGTGTACACTGGAATCTTCTAACAAACTTAAGTGATACATTTGTCAAAACAGGCAACCAGGTATACATATTTCATATTTTTGCAAGGTTTAAAAAGTTATGAGCAGACTTATATGTAAGTGAAAAAGTATAGCAGATCTAACACATATGCACTAATCACACCAGAATAATATCTGAAAAATGCACATTGTTAACAATATGAAAAGTATAAATTTGTATACAAAAATAATAAAAACACATTACAATAATAAATAAAAACTAATAATTGGTAGTTTTTAAAATAGCATTCTGTCATCCCAACCATTCATCCCCCTTCAAGATACAACATTCACAAACATGAGAAGCAATTCCAAAATTTTACTTAAAATTAAAAAATACTATGTATATTAACTGTGGCATGAAATGACAAAGTGGATACTAATGCAAAAATAATAAAAAAAATAGTACATAAGTAAAATAAAAAAAAAACTACTACATCTATCTATTCACTCTCTTAAAATCAAAGCATTCTTACCATATATATCTAACAGGAATAGTCCTGATGAAACAAATGTGTATCTCTCTGCAGAAGTTCTCTGAACATTACTACTTTGTTTTAAGTGTATCTTTCTTATGTCTGGGTCAAATATCACAAAATGGAGACTTAAACCACATGCATTTATGCAATATAATGCCTTCATGGGATCTTGATCAATAATGAGTCTAACTAAATATATTTTGTTAAATTAAAAAAATAAAATTAGTACACTTTTATCAAAATGTAAAATAAAATTATAAATTTTTTTTTATTAAAATGGAATTAATGTGGACTGATTTTTTTTTTATGTTGTCCAGAATAAAAACAAAAGTGCCATCTTCTTTGAACAGTCTCCATCACATAAATTCTGCAAAATATAAATCTATGTGCTGACATGTTGTTTATCAGTGTTGTTTATTATGCCATTTCATTGAATCCCATAGTTTTTCAATGTTCTGAGTGTGAATCCTAGCTTCTTGGTTGACAATGTTATATTTATGGTTGACATAAAAATGTTCATAGCCAGAAGATTGTAATTCCTCACTTTTATATTCTTTCCAACAATCAAAATAAACTGTTGATCCCTCTTCTATATTTTGTTTGACTGGTTCCATCAGAGTTGCCACTGTTCTAATGTCAATTGTCATAATGAAACAGTTATTGGTTTCTCTGCAAAATCCCCAAATGTACACTGTTCCAGAAATATTTGTCTAGCTTGAATTTTTTCTTTTGTTGAAAAGGCTCTTCTCTATTTCAATGACTTTGTTGGGTCACCAATTTTATATTTTTCTTGGGCTAACATCACAGTGATGCAAACTTCCCACATATAGTTGTTTTGGTCTATTACTATTTTGTCTGCTATATCCAGCTGTAATTTTTCTTCATTCTATTGATATCATTTTTTAAAAAAAATGTACACTATTAAAAAAGTAATTCTGGAAATCTCCAATCATATTCTTTTACAAAGGCTTACTTTACTATTACAACTTTGAATGTTATAATGCAATTGTTTATCCAAAATGTGTATATAAAGGGCCATACCATGGCTGTTTAGGCACCCTTTTCAGATGGCAGGATCCTTTTTTGTTAAAAGTAGTGGATTGCATTTACCTTAATAATGGGTAAATCCCAAATTTTGATTATTTTTTGATATAACAAGAAATAAAAAAGTATGTCATATAAATCATAAACTGGAAAAGTGAATCAAAATGAAAACTACATGTACTTAAAATCAAAAATACTGTGTATAACAAAATCAAAAAAGGCATGTGTATAATAAGATACCTGAGAGCACTAGGAAATCAAAAAAACCAAACACACTTTAGAGCACTTGTCCCAATGACATCTGGACAATAAATGATATGTATAATAAGAACATGATCAAAATTTTGTAAACATAAATTAATCACTTAAGTTTGTCAGAAGTTTCTGTGTATAGATTATTGAACAAGATTGCAAGATTTATTTCATGAAATTGGAAGGTTAGAAATTTATCAGTAGAAGAATAAGGATGTGAAAAGGTATAGTAGGTCTAATATAAAATTAAAAAAGGATGGATATTGCTATCTTATTTCTCCTTTAATTTGTTCAGTTTATACTAATTATGTGGAAAAGAAAAATATTATTAAGAAGGATTGGATATATTTAAAGTTATTTGTTAAATATGTTGATGATTTTTTGTTTGTAGTTGAAAATGATACCTTGAAATAGTTGGTAAATGAGTTTAATTGTTTTGATCCTTCTATAAAACATGTAGAAAGAGAATACTTAGATTTTTGTTAAATTAATTTTTTTTTAGATTTATTAGTGATTAGAAATGTAAAAAATAATTGTTTGGTATTTGGTCCTTATGGTAAAAATAAGGAGTTAAAATCTATAATTAAACCTGTTAGCTATTAATCTGTATTTCATAAAGTAGTGCTTTAAGAAATTATTGTTATAGAAATAATAAATAAAGTAATTTTAATGAAATAGATTTGTTTCAAAAAAGTCAATTTTATAAAAATTATTTGACTGTTGACTACTCTGGTGAATTTATTAAAAGTATTTTATTTAATAGTAACAATAATTGGGTACTTGAGTATTGGTTCTGCAACATAGTATTGCACCTTTTCACATTCATATCAATCTGGTGATAACTTTGTAATATTGTGGTATGACCAAAATAATGTGTACACAGATCTTGAACACAATATTTTTCACAAGATTTGTGAAAAAGTAACTTATACATGGATCTTGTACATGACATTTTTGAAAGATTTACAAACTTATTGGTGGGTTAGTATGAATATGAAAAGTTGCAGCAGGTCTAATACCATGTTGCAGGACTAAAAATAACATTTTCACACACAACTAAAACTATATAAATATATATATATATATAAAATAAAAGACATCATTATGCAACTCCCAAATGTTACTTTACATATACACTAAATTATACTTTTTTTACAAAAACACATAAAATATACACATATGCTACTTAAATAACTGAAATTGATTGTATTCAAACAACTAATTTGACATTTACTTTTAATACAGAAAATGAAGATCTGATCTGAATATTTTCCCATCAAAATGGAGTTTTATTGAACACATGATTGCAAAGTGTGTCATGATTTTCCACAAAAATGCTGATAAATGTATTTTTTTTAAAATACAAGAAAAATCCACGACAATAAAACAATAAAAATTATAAGACTTTTATTACCACTTTTCATTCTGGTGGAAAAAATTCTTTGATACCATTGAGTATAGAACAAAATGTGTCATCATATTTGTGTAATCTATGCCACATAACCCTTGATGCTGTCTATTTCTCCATTTCATGGAACCCCATAGTCTTTTGATGATCTGTGTTTTAAACCCCAGTTTTTGGATCAATGAAATGTGATTACTTATGATATTATGAAAACAAAATAAAAATATGAAAACTACTTACACTCACTCATTTAAAATCAAATGAACTGAAATAATTCACAAATGCAAATAATGCAATAGCTGTTGTCAGAAAGAAATTGGACAATAACTGAAAAAAATGTCAAAATTTCACAAAGAAAAACACGTTTTGAAAAAGAGAAACACGTTTTCACATATTTTTGATATACATTGCAGGGTTTATTTTCTTTCAATTTGATGTCATCACAGGATTACATATTTATTGTAGATTTGAAATGACCTCCTATCTCCCCTACATTGCAGAACTAATAATGAAGTACCAGTAATTATAATAATGTGAAGGATAAGAAAATATGAATATTTTTTGCCTTTTAAAATGTTTTCTTATAGAATTGCATGTAAAAATAGTAATTTGTTTATAAATAAAAAAATTGCTAGGAAAAGGGATATTACTTTTAATAATTTAAATAGAAAGGAAATTTTTGATTCCTGGAGCAGTGTATAGTATCCCTTGTTTTTATAAGAAAATATATATGAATATCTCCATTCTGCTTTTTATATCCATGAAGAAGATGCAGGCCACATTATTAGTTTTGATAAGGCTAAGTAAGTAAGGTTGTCTTTTTAAAAAGAAATGAAATAAAAAGAATTAAAGAAACTTTATTATTAAAAAAATTATGATTCTGAAGCAATTAATTTGTTTAAAAATTCTTTTAATATTAAGAGTGTGGGGGAAGTAAGTTGAATTGTGGGTAATATTTCATATAAATTTGTTATATTTTAGTCCCTACACTTGAAAAATCTATTGATTGTGTTTTAGAGTTTATTTTCTTTGGCTAGTCTGGTTTAGTTGTAAATTGGTCATTTTGTAATTTTGATTATTTTGTTTACTAGTTTATCTTTGGGCCTTTAATGTGTGTGTGTATATATATATATATATAGAAGGGATTGCCTTTAATGTGTGTGTGTATATATATATATATATAGAAGGGATTGCTGAACTAGCATGAAATACATATACTGAAGATCATTTATCTTTTTCATGTTTGCCATCATGTGTATTGATTGTATAAGATAAAGTGAATAGCTGTAGGGGGCGTGAAAGTCTGAGTTCAAGTCAATATACTTGTATTTAAATATTATATATATTGCATACATATGTAGACATTTAGATAATTCTCTGTAGAATTATTTGGATGATACAAAGATAAACATCACTTTAAAAGTTCATTTACTTCATTTTTATATATTTTATAATGATTATTAGTTTGTTGATGGCTGTACACTATGACACTGACTGTTGATGATGATAAAGATTGATATCATGATCATAGCATTTTGTTTACTATTGTGGATATTTTAGCCATTAAATATGTGAATGCAGATTAAATCAGATGATTACTTTCATAATATTCCTCAATTGATATTGGGTTGATGATGATCATCCTAAGATTTTATATTACATCATTTTTAAATCCAGTCACAAGGATTGATTGTTGACTTAGATTCGTCTTCAGATAATGGACATGGTAAACGTGCTTTTCAGTTGACAGCTAGTTTAAAATATAAACCATATAAGCGTCTGCTAGATAAGAGTTTTCAAGTTAATGCATCAATACATCTTTATAAATAGTGAGGATTTCGCCACCTTCTACAAGTTTATATTTAATAATGTCAAATAAAAAGTGATCTCAAATATGGTTCGGTATTAATTCTATATGGTAGTTCAGACATTGACCAAGACATCAACTTTTTCTCGGCACTTGGCTAAAGTTAATTATTGAGGCAATCACCTTTCAGACATGTTCAAAGGTCTTCACCCGCTGTTATACTGATATCTGCCATGTCATATAAAGAATAATGTTAAGATAAATTGTTGATCTTGGCAATTATAACAGTCATAGATCAATTCATTTCATAAATATGAGGATAATTCCTCCCACAGACTCAGAGCCATCTCAGTCACGACCATTCTCAGAGGCGTCAGGTAATAGACATTAAGTTACTTAGCTTTTCGAGAGGCTGAGTGGTCTGAAATTAAACTCAGCTATCCACCTAAAGAGCAGGCTGATACCAGCCACACATGCGTAGTGTGTACTGTATCAAGTACAAGGTGACTGATCATTGGCTATCTCACTAGAAGAGACAACAATTTCCTATTTTTATGATAATGTCAGAGTTAATTTAAAATTTGTTAACTTCAGCCTTCGATGTTTCGTTGGCACTCTTCGTGAGATGTTTGTGGTGAACCAGACGATCCAAGACAAAGAATTCAGAAGCAAAGTTATCAGAGGTTGAGGCAATCGAATAGTACGCCTTCAAACTCTCGAAGCACCATCAAACAGCTGGCATAAACATAGACACATGCTCACATAGTGTATACACATATTAAGATAAATAGTCAAATAAAGTCGCTAGATCACATGACCAGTTCTGTTGTTGCCAATCTTTTATGAATGCTTGGGGTTACCCCTGCTCACCATTCAGTTTTTGGTGTATGTCAGCCCAGACACTGCACTAATTTAGCTTTCAAAAAATATTGAAATTGCCATACAATCAAAGAGAGGCTGATAGATTAGTCATTGCAGTAGTTAAATATAAAAATTGCATAGCAGAGACTATAGTCAAGTCAAATATGATCAATTATACACTTTGTCTCTGCTTCAGTAAGCACAGTGAGATTCTTCACTTCCACAGCGATTGGCCATTAGACCCTTCCTGGTTGGCACTCCTGCAATCTCTCACTGTTGTCTATTGACCTCAAGAGGCCACAAACCTGTTGTCCATCAAATAGTTATATGGGCTGATATTCCTCACATATGTTAGCAATATAAAATCATAAGATTTTGGCAGAGACTATACAAATAGTCAAGTCATGATTATTTATCTCATCTTCTGCTTCATGTTAAATAGTGAGATTACAATCTCCAGCTTATGATACATTTAGTTAGAGCTGTTACTTGTAAAGATCTCAACAGAGTTCTTCCATACTTTGATCATACTTATGTTGGCACTCTCTGAGGTCAGGGACATCTTCAATACAGTTAAATTTGTTAAAAGTTATCTATTATAACACATTCAAGAACTTTCAACCTCGATAGACAGCCACATAGTAATACAGAATATATTGGCATATTATAAATAGTAAAATAAAATACAGATCATTCATAGATCACACCCTTGTCTTTGCTCTTCAGGAGGATACACTTCTGCTTATACAGCTCAACATAAATTGACATGTTTGGCATATATCTCCTCAGAGGTCAGGAACGAGACAACTCCAAAGCTAAAAAGCACCCATTGAGTGGAAAATCTGAAATTTTCAGACATGTACATGTCTTCAAACCCCTCAATAGATAACTTTTAGCTAAGTGCTTAGCTTTGGGTTGGTATTCTTGGATCTAGTGTCTGAACCTACCCTGACACCTCTCTGAGGAGTGCCAAAGCACGAAACCATGGTCAGGGGTTTGGGGAGGGGTTCCTGACAGGGATATTTTAAGTGCTGGCTCTGGCTAAGCATTTATCATAAAGCTTGTAGAGGAATTGGCAATCCTCACTGTTTATAACTTACAAGCTTAAGAGATAGGGTCATGTGATCTATGAATTGATCTATGACTTTTATTTTGACTATTTATAGTCTCTGCCAAAAAGTCTTATGCAATTTTATATTGCTATGACTACTACTATGTGGCATGGCTGAAGATCTATCAGCCCCATATAGCTATTTGAGTTGGATAGCTGGGTTTGAAGACATGTACATGTCTGAAAATTTCAGATTTTCCACTCAATAGATAACTTTTAGCTAAGTGCTTAGCTTTGGGTTGGTATTTTTAGATCTAGTGTCTGAACCTACCCTGACACCTCTCTGAGGAGTGCCAAAGCACGAAACCATGGTCAGGGGTTTGGGGAGGGGTTCCTGACAGGGATATTTTAAGTGCTGGCTCTGGCTAAGCATTTATCATAAAGCTTGTAGAGGAACTGGCAATCCTCACTGTTTATAACTTACAAGCTTAAGAGATAGGGTCATGTGATCTATGAATTGATCTATGACTTTTATTTTGACTATTTATAGTCTCTGCCAAAAAGTCTTATGCAATTTTATATTGCTATGACTACTACTATGTGGCATGGCTGAAGATCTATCAGCCCCATATAGCTATTTGAGTTGGATAGCTGGGTTTGAAGACATGTACATGTCTGAAAATTTCAGATTTTCCACTCAATAGATAACTTTTAGCTAAGTGCTTAGCTTTGGGTTGGTATTCTTGGATCTAGTGTCTGAACCTACCCTGACACCTCTCTGAGGAGTGCCAAAGCACGAAACCATGGTCAGGGGTTTGGGGAGGGGTTCCTGACAGGGATATTTTAAGTGCTGGCTCTGGCTAAGCATTTATCATAAAGCTTGTAGAGGAATTGGCAATCCTCACTGTTTATAACTTACAAGCTTAAGAGATAGGGTCATGTGATCTATGAATTGATCTATGACTTTTATTTTGACTATTTATAGTCTCTGCCAAAAAGTCTTATGCAATTTTATATTGCTATGACTACTACTATGTGGCATGGCTGAAGATCTATCAGCCCCATATAGCTATTTGAGTTGGATAGCTGGGTTTGAAGACATGTACATGTCTGAAAATTTCAGATTTTCCACTCAATAGATAACTTTTAGCTAAGTGCTTAGCTTTGGGTTGGTATTTTTAGATCTAGTGTCTGAACCTACCCTGACACCTCTCTGAGGAGTGCCAAAGCACGAAACCATGGTCAGGGGTTTGGGGAGGGGTTCCTGACAGGGATATTTTAAGTGCTGGCTCTGGCTAAGCATTTATCATAAAGCTTGTAGAGGAATTGGCAATCCTCACTGTTTATAACTTACAAGCTTAAGAGATAGGGTCATGTGATCTATGAATTGATCTATGACTTTTATTTTGACTATTTATAGTCTCTGCCAAAAAGTCTTATGCAATTTTATATTGCTATGACTACTACTATGTGGCATGGCTGAAGATCTATCAGCCCCATATAGCTATTTGAGTTGGATAGCTGGGTTTGAAGACATGTACATGTCTGAAAATTTCAGATTTTCCACTCAATAGATAACTTTTAGCTAAGTGCTTAGCTTTGGGTTGGTATTTTTAGATCTAGTGTCTGAACCTACCCTGACACCTCTCTGAGGAGTGCCAAAGCACGAAACCATGGTCAGGGGTTTGGGGAGGGGTTCCTGACAGGGATATTTTAAGTGCTGGCTCTGGCTAAGCATTTATCATAAAGCTTGTAGAGGAATTGGCAATCCTCACTGTTTATAACTTACAAGCTTAAGAGATAGGGTCATGTGATCTATGAATTGATCTATGACTTTTATTTTGACTATTTATAGTCTCTGCCAAAAAGTCTTATGCAATTTTATATTGCTATGACTACTACTATGTGGCATGGCTGAAGATCTATCAGCCCCATATAGCTATTTGAGTTGGATAGCTGGGTTTGAAGACATGTACATGTCTGAAAATTTCAGATTTTCCACTCAATAGATAACTTTTAGCTAAGTGCTTAGCTTTGGGTTGGTATTTTTAGATCTAGTGTCTGAACCTACCCTGACACCTCTCTGAGGAGTGCCAAAGCACGAAACCATGGTCAGGGGTTTGGGGAGGGGTTCCTGACAGGGATATTTTAAGTGCTGGCTCTGGCTAAGCATTTATCATAAAGCTTGTAGAGGAATTGGCAATCCTCACTGTTTATAACTTACAAGCTTAAGAGATAGGGTCATGTGATCTATGAATTGATCTATGACTTTTATTTTGACTATTTATAGTCTCTGCCAAAAAGTCTTATGCAATTTTATATTGCTATGACTACTACTATGTGGCATGGCTGAAGATCTATCAGCCCCATATAGCTATTTGAGTTGGATAGCTGGGTTTGAAGACATGTACATGTCTGAAAATTTCAGATTTTCCACTCAATAGATAACTTTTAGCTAAGTGCTTAGCTTTGGGTTGGTATTTTTAGATCTAGTGTCTGAACCTACCCTGACACCTCTCTGAGGAGTGCCAAAGCACGAAACCATGGTCAGGGGTTTGGGGAGGGGTTCCTGACAGGGATATTTTAAGTGCTGGCTCTGGCTAAGCATTTATCATAAAGCTTGTAGAGGAATTGGCAATCCTCACTGTTTATAACTTACAAGCTTAAGAGATAGGGTCATGTGATCTATGAATTGATCTATGACTTTTATTTTGACTATTTATAGTCTCTGCCAAAAAAGTCTTATGCAATTTTATATTGCTATGACTACTACTATGTGGCATGGCTGAAGATCTATCAGCCCCATATAGCTATTTGAGTTGGATAGCTGGGTTTGAAGACATGTACATGTCTGAAAATTTCAGATTTTCCACTCAATAGATAACTTTTAGCTAAGTGCTTAGCTTTGGGTTGGTATTTTTAGATCTAGTGTCTGAACCTACCCTGACACCTCTCTGAGGAGTGCCAAAGCACGAAACCATGGTCAGGGGTTTGGGGAGGGGTTCCTGACAGGGATATTTTAAGTGCTGGCTCTGGCTAAGCATTTATCATAAAGCTTGTAGAGGAATTGGCAATCCTCACTGTTTATAACTTACAAGCTTAAGAGATAGGGTCATGTGATCTATGAATTGATCTATGACTTTTATTTTGACTATTTATAGTCTCTGCCAAAAAGTCTTATGCAATTTTATATTGCTATGACTACTACTATGTGGCATGGCTGAAGATCTATCAGCCCCATATAGCTATTTGAGTTGGATAGCTGGGTTTGAAGACATGTACATGTCTGAAAATTTCAGATTTTCCACTCAATAGATAACTTTTAGCTAAGTGCTTAGCTTTGGGTTGGTATTTTTAGATCTAGTGTCTGAACCTACCCTGACACCTCTCTGAGGAGTGCCAAAGCACGAAACCATGGTCAGGGGTTTGGGGAGGGGTTCCTGACAGGGATATTTTAAGTGCTGGCTCTGGCTAAGCATTTATCATAAAGCTTGTAGAGGAATTGGCAATCCTCACTGTTTATAACTTACAAGCTTAAGAGATAGGGTCATGTGATCTATGAATTGATCTATGACTTTTATTTTGACTATTTATAGTCTCTGCATAGTATAAAAGTCTTATGCAATTTTATATTGCTATGACTACTACTATGTGGCATGGCTGAAGATCTATCAGCCCCATATAGCTATTTGAGTTGGATAGCTGGGTTTGAAGACATGTACATGTCTGAAAATTTCAGATTTTCCACTCAATAGATAACTTTTAGCTAAGTGCTTAGCTTTGGGTTGGTATTTTTAGATCTAGTGTCTGAACCTACCCTGACACCTCTCTGAGGAGTGCCAAAGCACGAAACCATGGTCAGGGGTTTGGGGAGGGGTTCCTGACAGGGATATTTTAAGTGCTGGCTCTGGCTAAGCATTTATCATAAAGCTTGTAGAGGAATTGGCAATCCTCACTGTTTATAACTTACAAGCTTAAGAGATAGGGTCATGTGATCTATGAATTGATCTATGACTTTTATTTTGACTATTTATAGTCTCTGCCAAAAAGTCTTATGCAATTTTATATTGCTATGACTACTACTATGTGGCATGGCTGAAGATCTATCAGCCCCATATAGCTATTTGAGTTGGATAGCTGGGTTTGAAGACATGTACATGTCTGAAAATTTCAGATTTTCCACTCAATAGATAACTTTTAGCTAAGTGCTTAGCTTTGGGTTGGTATTTTTAGATCTAGTGTCTGAACCTACCCTGACACCTCTCTGAGGAGTGCCAAAGCACGAAACCATGGTCAGGGGTTTGGGGGGAGGGGTTCCTGACAGGGATATTTTAAGTGCTGGCTCTGGCTAAGCATTTATCATAAAGCTTGTAGAGGAATTGGCAATCCTCACTGTTTATAACTTACAAGCTTAAGAATATTTCAAAAGTTTTAATTAAAGCAATCTATGAGTATTTGATATGTGAAATTGTGCTGATATAGAGAGAGACATTTTAAATGATGATGATTATGATATATAGTTGGAAAAATGGCCATAATCAATACTGCATTAATAGATGTAATAAATAAATATTTAAAGCTAAAGTATTTAAAAGACAAGTAAAATTAAATACATATGTTTATTGTTGATAAAATAATATTATAAAAGAATATAAATATTTTAATTATTGTAAGTACTTAAATAGAAGACTAATATTTGATTTTAATAATATTAGATAATTATTTTAAAATCTATTGTAATATCTTATTTATTTAAAAAATATTTATTTTTAAAAAATGCAATTGTTAGTTTATTTTTAGACGATGAGAAGCGTTTCTTGTGTTATAAAAAAAAACAGATGTTAGTTAAATTTACACAAACATGCTTGGAAGTTATTTAGTAAAGTTGCAGAACTATTTTAAAAATCATGTTATAAAATTTATAAATAATACGTGAACTATCACGAGATAAAATAAAGATAAATCAATGTAGAATATTAAATCTGATTTTAAAATATTGTTTTTAAAAATATAACGTATAAAAAGACTTAGTGTATTTTAAATAATTTTATAAAAGTTAAAATTAAAATCAAGTAGGTAAAAATATTTTTAAAAAATATTTTATG